>DF237034.1:0-10045 GCA_000708835.1 Klebsormidium nitens
CCTCATCCCCCATGCCGCCTATATGATGGGCCATGGCATGAGAAGAGGAAGCTGGGACTCAGAGCAGCGAGGGCAGCAGGATTAGACGATAGCTGGGAAAAGCAAATCCGTGTAGCTATGCCCCTGCTGTGGATATGCTACAATGGGGAGCCCATTCGTACTGGTCAATGACGATGATCGTCTGTTCCAGGAGTGCGAGAAGATTTTGTTGGGCATCCCACGTCGAGGCGGTGACATCTTCAGCTGTGCCCTGACCATCAAACAGTTGGCCGCGCGTTTGCCCCTTGGCTGCGCCAGCGACATCAGCGTCAAGAACGTCCGCCAGGCAAGCGCAGCGATGGCTGCTGAGCCTGCATTTTCTTGATGCCCGCTCCGTCATTGTCATACCACCACAGCAGTCCTCTGTCAGGTGTTGGCCATCAGACTGAGGGCAATTGTGAACACATCTCTGTGCCTTAACACTCGAAAACTGTACACATGCCTGTATTGAAAGTTCTGACAGTGCTTTTGCAAATGTGGCTCTGACAGCATGCTTGGGGTGACGTCGAAGGCTATGACTCCTTCCGGTGTGGGCCGCATTGAGACCCACATCCTCCTATGTGGATAGCCTGCTGATGCCTGGAGCACCCCCACGAGGACCATGTGTGAAAAATTGGCAATTGGACCGAGTACTTGCAATGCAGCCTCAACCCACTGAATCAATCCTTTTGGTGCAGGTGCTGAGCCAGCCTGCGCACCAGAACGTGCTGATCGCGCTTGACGATGTCAACATCGTCCACGTCAAAAAGTTTGAGGAACAGCCGCAGGCAGCGGGCACGGGTGTAGCGGAGGGACCAACGGGCGAGCCCGATGACGCTGCCTGCAACCTCTGGGATGCGCCTGCGTCTTTAGGGGACGCCGAGCAGGAGGGAGAAGAGGATGCGTGCCGACAGGGCCTGATGGACGGGGGCGAAGGGCAGCGGGGAATGCGGAAGGAGCGAACAGAGAGTGGGGCAGTGCAGGCGGCAACAGCAAGCGCTAGCCCAAGCACTGCCGGGGAAAACATGGAAGTTATGAAGCAGAGGGATCCCCCTAGGGCAGACTTGGGCGTGGAAAAGCAAGGAGTGGCCACGCTGGGAACGGGGCAGGACAACGAGCCACGAGGGGCGAGTGCGCCCTTCTTGTTTTTTGGAGCAGTAGGCGGGCCCAGCAGTGCCCCTGCGAAAAATGGTTTCTCCAGCCAGACGTCCAAGGTGGACCCGGGGGAAGCCGCCGGGGTGAAGCAGCCAAAAACGACTGCTGGGGCCGTGCCTGCTGTCGCCGTTGTGAACGCGATTGCGGGCAGCCAGAATGCTACTAGTCAACTGGATTCTGTGGCGCCAGGTGGAGGGCGGGGTCAAAGCGGTGGCGCGGAGGCCAGCAGTGGGGCTGGTCACGAGCAGGAGGAGGGAGAGGAGGAGAGCGAGGAGGAGCAGCTGGGCAAGCTGAGGCACTGCCAGGTTGACACAAACTTTTCCTTTCTGAAGTTTGCAATAAAACTGCCAGTCTGTCTTCGAGGTTTGTCTGGTACCGTTCGATCGAATCCATGTAGCATTGAAATGGTTTGACATAACTTGATAACTGTCAAATTCTCAACTTGACAGTTTGAACGCGACCACCGCTATGAGAGATGATTACATCTTCTCCGCACTTCTTGAGATGCAAAGTTTTCAAGGATGCCGGCAATACATCTTTCGGAATGCTGATGCGGCCATGCCTTCTCTCCCTGCAGGACGAGATCAAGCGGCTGCTCTTGGAGCGGCACTCCCTGGAGGCCGCCCTCACGGCCAGGCTGACGCAGCACGCGCAAGCAGGGCAGGCGGCCCGGGCCCGCCAGCTTGCGGCGCAGCTGGCGCACATTGTGCGGGACATGCCGCAGCTGCCAGGGACAGGCCCCGAGCAGGCCCCACCTGGCAGCAACGCGCCGAAGGGGGTCGCTCCGCATCTCTCGGAGTCTCGCAGGCACGATGCAAACGGCCACGCAGCGTCTCCTTGTGCTGGGCGAACGAGTGGGCGGATTGGAGGGCAGGGGGCGAAAGATGGGGGGGAGAGCGACGTGGAGGTGATGGACGCACCGCCGGCGGCAACGGAGTGGGCCAAGAAGCGGGAGACCGCCCTCAAGCGGCGGCGCGAGGGGCAGAGCGGAGACGCCGAGGCAAAGCGAGCGAGGGGGCCGGAGAAGCGGGAGCACGAAGCGGAGACGGGGATGACAGGGCAGTCGGAGCTGAAAAAGGGAAAGGAAACAAAAATAAAGGAAGAGATGGACCAATCTCGGGTTGGCCAGGAAGGATACGGCACCACGGGGCAAGGTGTGACGAAAGTGGAGGGCGGTGGACTTGCTAGCCGCAGTGCAAACGCGAGCGATGGAGGGGCAAGTCCACCTGCGACAGAGCTTGCTCTGGGAGGGCCGCCCGGCAGCAGCAGCGGTTTTGGGATACCACCAGCGGCCACAGGGAAGGCCGGTCCGATGGAGCAGCGGGCCAGCGACGTGGAGGCGGCAACTGCGTCATCTTCCCGCTTTCCGCCGGCGCTTGTCACGGCAGTGGAGGAGCTGGGGGGGGACGCACTGGCGGGATGGGCGGCGGTGGCGCAGGCAGAGGTCGCGGCGGAGGTGGAGCGGCGGGGCATCGGCACTGGCGACGAGAGCGTCGTAGGCAAAGGGCTTTCTGTGGTGTGGGCGAATGGAGTAGCCGGGCGGGGAGAAACGAGCAGCGGGGAAAGGCCTCGGGAGGCACAAGGGGAGCAGCTCGTGCGGGTCCCGAGCGAGAAGCCGGCGGCAGGCAATGTCGTGGTTGTCCAAACCACGGCAAGTGGCGGTGCAAAGGCTGGAGCAGGAGAGCAGGACAAGGGGAAAGCCCATGTCGCGGAGACGTACGGGGAGGCACCGGAAGGAGGGGCGCAGACTGCACGGGCCGGGGGCACGAGCAACAGCCCGAGCGAGCAGACCACAGCACCAGCGGCCAGACAGGATGCAGCTGACACCAAGGTGGTGGGCCTGGGATTCAAGCGCAAACGGCATGGGGCTGCGCCTAAACGAAAGCGGCTGGAGGTAGGCATACTCCGGCTGCGTCAGCTCGTGCAGCTCAGGAAGGAGCTCCTTTCACAGCTCTTGCCTCTCGCGTTGGTACCACGCCGCTCCTCAATCTAATTGTATAGATGTCCGCCCAAGTGCAGAGTGGGCGGGTTCTACACGCCTACCGAGCAGAGTAGTGTGATCGATGGCGACGAGCCGGCTGAGGATTTTGGCGTCCGATGTCCTTTTCATATTGCCTGCTTATTTCATCAAGAGCTGAGGCAAGTCGATGAATTTAGCCATAGCGATTGATCAATTGCATGTATCGTTCTTCATGCAGCCGGTGGAACCCGTCCACCTGGATTGGAACATCAACGGCGAAGACGAAGCAGCGTCTGCACTCCTGGAATCATTGCTGACCCAGTGCAAGGCATCCTCCTCGGTGGCTGAGATCGACCGGGGATGGAGCGAAACACCCCAGGTTGTTGCGAAGAGCAAGGCTGATGTTCGGCTGGAGCCACCGACTGCAGAGGCGACTGAACCACCGAAGGCCCAACCAAGCGCCATTCAGCATCGGAAACAAAAGCGTCCTCGAAGACTTGTCAAGTCGAGCCAGTCCATCTCCTTTTGAGTGCTTCGCGTTGTTGACAAATCGCAGCTCCACGCTTGTGGCACTGGTCAAGAAATTTGTGGCGAGCATTGAGCAGCCATCTAAGGCAGTACCGTCAATATTGCGTTGCATAATGTTTCTGGTGCCACTCCGAGATGCTGCGACTGGTCGTTGCGATGTTGCTTCTGATCAGATTGTCGTATCTAAGTCAAGCTATAGCCATGCGCTTTTCATGTAACTCTCTCTATGATGGTGAAGGATGCACAAATCTGAATGCAGCTGCATCTTCTGTACACCCGGTCCAAGCAATCGAGGATTTTTAGTCAATGGCGCCTGCACTTTGTGTGTGTGGCTCCGCTGATGTCACCAGGTAGCTGCTAACGCAGACCAGATATATTACATTAGCTGCTTAGTACCGGCACTGCGCGCACGATGTACGTGCGCGGCAGGCACTGAGGCTACCTGAGCTCGCGATTTGATCCGATCACATGCAGGTCGCGCGCGCGACCGGCCCGGCCGGGCGGCTCGATCGTCGGCCCTGGGGGGTTTGGCCGTGGGATTTATGCGTGGGGCAAAAATCCCTTCAGCCTTTAGCCTAGGAGGCGGCACCGTCGCAAATCGCTCGCGCCCGCGCCGGCGGCTCGCATGTCGAAGAACTCATGCACTCAAGTCTCATGAACAACTTTGGCATGCTTCAACGCCCCCATGCTGGCATGACTGGCATGAGGGCTGTAGCGTGATGGGCATGGGCGCAGCTTCGAGCAGCCGCTGCTTTGTGCGGCCGCCCCTGCTGTCCTGCCGAGGCGTGTTGGCGGTGGAGAAATGGGGGCAGGGAGGCAGGGCGGCAGTGCAGGCTGGGGGGAGCATCAAAGTGGGCGGTGGTCATGTCAGCGTGGCCACACCTCCAGCAGTCCGTGCACGAGGCATTGCAGCAAGTGCTTTTGTTCGCCATGGGTGTCTGGGCGGCGCGCCATGGGGCCTAAGTGTCGGCATTGTGCGTTGCAGGACCTGGTTCTCAGCCTCGCAGCCTGGTCCGCTGCTTGGGACCAGCTTTGATTCATTTCAAACCCAAGCTTTGGCCGTTGAGGCAGCACAGGTAGAGGAGTCAGCCCCTGCGGAGGCCTCCTTGCAAGACTCTGGGCGCGGGCCTGCTGTGGACTGGGAGGTGGGGCGCTGGGTAGTGTTCTCGGACCTGCACCTGAGCCGGCGCACGCTGGACATCTGCCTGCAGACACTGCGCCAGGTGCACGCAGAGGCCGCCGCCAGGTGCACCACCCACATCATACACCTCATACTAGTTTCGTGATCTGACTCACTAGTTTGTGGACAGGATTTTGATGAATGTGAGCTTGAAGACTGTGAAGTGCAACGCGCCCCTGATCTGCCCTGCCCTTGACTGACGTGCCCCTTGTTTGGGCAGGAATGCGGGCATCCTGTTCCTGGGGGACTTTTGGCATGAGCGGGGGGCGCTGCCGGTGGAGCCGCTGAACCAGGTGCTGCAGGTGATCCAGGCATGGCAGCGCCCCACGCTCATGATCCCAGGCAACCATGACCAGGTCAGGCCGCCAACCATCCCACTGCTTTCTGCACCACCAGCAGAGCTTGGCATGGAAGGCGGCTATTCTGTTCTCCCAGATTCTTAAGTCCAGCTGCGACCACCACGTCTCTCCATACACATATGTCATCCTTCCATGTCCAGTTCGTGCCGCCAAAGGGGTGCCACTTTCAACAAGATTGCGCAGGGCCTGCCGCTTGACGAACCCACTTTAGCTTGATTCCAGAAGTGGGCTTACACACAAAGTGCCGTGTTCCTTTTGGCAGGTCAGCATTGGTGGTGAAGTCCACTCGCTGACACCCCTGGCCGCGGCGTCCCCCTTCATCCGAGTCCTCCACGAGCCCAGCGTGGTCCAGGGCGCCCTGTTTGTCCCGTACAGGCGCGACCACCAGCTGGTGCTGGACGCCATGCAAGCCCACCCCGACGTCAAGGCCGTCTTTGCGCACATTGACGTGGTGGGACGGCACACCCTCCGACAGCAAACGCGCAAACTATGATTTCTTTCTGGTTGAACAAACACAGACTAAGTGTTACTTGATCAATCTCAGCCTGTGAATCTGTCAGGTATGAGCGACAGATGCATCTGACCCCATTTTCTGAGCCGCGTAATTTTTCCATTCTACCTTTTAGAGTGAAAAACTCCCCTAACGTCGCATCTGGTCCCATGTCTTGCCGCAGGCGGGCGCCTATCTGAACAACTCGTTCCAGGCCAAGGACGGCATCGCCCCGGCGGCCCTCCGCAAGGACGTGCCCATTTACACGGGCCACTACCACCGGCCCCACACGGTTGACGGCACCAGCGTGCGCTACGTGGGCTCCCCCTACCAGGTGTCGCGCAGCGAGGCCGGCCAGCAGAAGCACCTCCTTGTGCTCGACCAAGACTGGCAGGTGCGCAGTCCCGCTCATGCAGCAATTGCGGCACCAGGGTCAGGCCAAGGCACAACCCATTGAATAAACGAAGTATACCGCCGAGGTACTCGATAGCACCCCCCCCTGCAGGTCGGAAGTTGATTTCAGCTTGCTCTGCCATTCAAAAGCTTGGTCTATCGTGGCTGAGGCTTCCCACAGGGCGCACAGCTGGCGTTGACAATACTACCGGCCCCGCTGCAGGAGGAGGAGGTGATCCCCCTCTCCGTTGGGCCGCGCCACTTCTCGGTGTCAGGAGCCACTCCCGACCTGCCAGAGGACCTTCGGGCGGGGGACCGCCTGCGGTGGGAGGTGCCCGCCGAGTGGGCGCTCCTGGCCAAGCAGGCCCGGCCCAGCGCCAAGGCGGCGCCTCACCCGGTGGCGGACACCCTGGTGAGGCAGGCGGGGACCGACCCAAGATCTTGCACCCCCATGTGTCCCTCTTCTTTGACGTACTCAGATGTGGCGTCCTTGGTCGAAGCAAGGCCCTCGATCCTGTGATCCGTGGCCCACCCGTTCCTCGCCTACGTCCTGATTGCGCAGGTCAACCGTCTATGGTGGTGCAGGCTGACTTGCGGCGGCGCGGCGTGGAGGTAGAGGTGGTGTACCCCCTGCCGGCCAGCACGCCGCGCATCCAGAAGGCGGAAGAGCTGGTGAGCGCACCACCTCCCATCCTGCAGGCTCGTGCAAACAGGAGGCAGGAAGCGCAACCCAGGGGGGTGTGGTGGCGGCTGTTGAGGATTGATCATAACACGAGAGCTCCTGTGGCTTACTATAAACCCTTTGGAAAGCGATCTCGATCGATCGACGTCAGTCGCCTCCCTTAAGTCCACCGAGATGCAATGAGTAACCGTTTCGTCGACGAGGTACGGTTCGGAAAGATTGTCGCCGAAGCACGTTCCCAGGCTGTCGCATATGGCATGCAGCACTTCAACGCGGTTACTGACCGTGTCTTCTCGCGCCGTCGTTGCTGTCGTCGCAGGACGCCTTTTCGCTCTTCTCCCAGTACGCTGCCACGGTGGGCCTGTCGCCGCCTGCTCTGGCCCGCGGCCACGCCCTGCTGCGCGAGCTGGACCTGCCGGCCCGGGCGCTGCGGCGGCCGCGCGCGGACGTGGTCTTCCGGCGGCTCGAGCTGGAGGGGTACGGCCCGTTCCTGGCCCGTACCGAGTACTGCCTGGGGCCCGCGCGAGGCCTGCGCGCCATCACGGGCAGCATCCAGGACGGCGGCCAGGGCTCCGACAGCAACGGCGCAGGCGAGCGCCGTTCGGCGATCCTTCTCCTTGCAAACTCCCATAGCGGGAGCACGGTGAACTCTGAGTAGGATAAGGCTTTGTTTGTTTTGTTGAGAATGTCCAGAGCCTCTCGATGCTGCCATTTCGTCGTTGTCTCCGTTCAAGGCAGCTGCTGCAATTGCCTTCTCTGCCGTCACACAATCGTCCTGCCGTGACACCCGGTGCGGCTCACCTGCGCCTGGCTCCGTGTCCTGCAGGCAAGACGACTCTGGTGATGGCCCCGCTCTGGGCCCTCACAGGTGCGCACGCACACCGTCTAGCCTTCTCGGACACCAGACATCGATGCTGCATCGAATCAAACATAGCGCTTGGTTTTGAGTTAAGTTTCTGAGCCTTTTGCTTTACTGGCTGGCTGTGCGTGTAGCTTGGTCCGCCAGCTCCCTTGAGCCCCCTACCTGTGCGTGCGACGCCATAATCGGCTGTGTCTTTGGTGCAGGCTCGACGGACGCCCGCCCCGGCGCGGAGGGCGGGCTGCTGCTGGGGGAGGTGGTGCACCCCGAGGCCGCCAGCGCGCGCGTGCGCCTGGAGGGCGACGTCAACGGGCGGCCCTTCACAGTGGAGCGGACGGCCGGCCGCCGCTCGGGGCTGCGCTTCGAGGTGGACGGCGAGGACCGTACGCAACAAGAGATGCGGCTCACGCAGGACAAGATCAACGACCTCCTGTGAGCACGCCCGCGCAGGCGCGCGGCCGCTGCCCGTGAGGTGGAAGCACTTGCTGCAAACGGCGGCTCGAGCTCGCTAAAATCTTCATGCGAAAAGGAGCAGCGATACACCGATGTTGCATCTAGTGGACCCGTTGAGCTGAGCCCGGATTCATCGTCGGTTTCCGCCATGCAGGGATACGGCCTCGTTGCGCCGGATCGCCTTTCACGGTCAGCACGCGGTGGGTGGCCTCCTCGAGGCCAACGACAGAGAGCTCAAGGTACGCCTGCGACCGTGCGGAATTCCTCGCATTTGAATGGCGCTTTTCTTTGATAGCCTCCTGGCATACGGATCTCAAAACCATGCCGCCTTTGTTTAGAACGACACGACGTGATTGTCCAGCTTCCTGAGGAGGGCTTTCGTGGTGGCCCCTTGTGTGTTGGCTGAGCGGTGTGTCTGCGCTGCGGCGTGGCAGGAGGAGCTGTCGCGCATGGTGTCGATGGAGGTGTGGGTGGCTGCGGCGGAGGCGTGCAAGCGGCTGCTCAAGCAGCAGCGCACGCACGTGGAGCACCTGCACGGCGCCGCCGCCGAGCTGCGCAACAGAACCGCTGCGCTGGAAGCAGAGGTGAGGGACACCGCCGGGCCACGTCAGCACGACAATAGCAAGGGCGCTCTTGTGCACTCTGTGACCTGCTGCTGGCATCTCGTGTCCGAGGACTTGTTTCCGGGTCTGTACAGCTTGCTGGGTGTTTGCAGGCTGGCGGTCGCACACGCTGCCAATTGGTTGCAGGTTTGTTGACAAGTCCCCTACTCTTTCCTCCAGATTGAGCGGACCGAGTCCGAGCAGCGGCAGTTTGAGCAGTGGAAGGCGGCACAGGCGTCCCAGCTGGATGGCCAGCTGGCCGCCACGCGCAGCCAGCAGGCGACGGCTCTGCAGCGGTGCCTGGAATCCGCGGTCCGCCTGGATGCGTGCATCGCCGCGACGGCGGGCCTGCTGACCGACTGGGAGGACGCCGCGCTGGGGGACGTCCTGGGGCCGCCCGGGGCGGGCATTATGCGGCGGGGGTGTCGGCGGAGGAGGAGGAGGCGGCGGCACTGGCGCAGGATGCGCAGATGGAGCTGGTAGACAAACGGGCACAGGTGCAGGCCGGGCCAGCAGGGAATCACGACGTATTTGGAAAACGAAGGCCTGAGCTTTTTGTATTGAGAGCGTGTATTCCTACCCTTACTACGTTCCCCAAAGGCTCAGCATGATGAGTTCCTCGGTTCGGAGGCTTTGAAAGTCTCGGAAAATCATGCTGTGTCGCGCTGGCATCAATATGCTTCTTGTCGGAGAAAGTCACAGCTTGCAAAGGAATTGTGTGACCGGACTGCTATGCAGACCGTTTGAAACCCGAATCACCGCACCTTTGCTTGTTCTCCGTTCCGTTGGCGTCCCTGACTGTCCGCTCAGCCACGTGCTCGCTGGGTTGCGCAGGCACGCAGTGCTGCTGCGGCGGTGGAGGCCGCGCGCGCCCGGCTGGCATCGTTCACGGCGGCCAACGCGGAGGCGGTGGTGTGCGAGCGCTGCCTGCAGCCCGTCACTGGGGAGCACCTCGCGGCCAGCGTCGCCGCCATGCGCTCCGACCTCCAGCACGAGCAGGCGCGCCTTGAGCAGCTGCGACAGGTGTGAATCACAGTTGGCTGGGGGCCCTACGAGGGGAATTCCAAATACGAGTATAGCCACTGCACCACCGGCCAAGCAAGTCTGCTTTGCTGACAACCTTCAAAGTGCTGACTCACGTGGCCTGACATGTGCGCTGCTTCAACGGGCGGCTCCGTATCTTTCGAAGTCCGGCTTGGCTCGTGGGCCCACTCTGGCGTGTCGTGCGCTGGTGCAGGAGGAGGCGGAGATGGAGGCGGTGCTGGAGGGCGTGCGAAGTATCCTGGAGGACCTGCGCACCACGCGGCGGCAGCACGAAGCGCGCCGCAGGAGCGACGACGAGCAGAGGCGGGCCGCCGCCAGGCAA
>DF237034.1:10462-130985 GCA_000708835.1 Klebsormidium nitens
CGACGACGAGCAGAGGCGGGCCGCCGCCAGGCAAGAACGGTGAGCACGCGCCATATCTGAATTGAGGTTCGAAGACGTCATGAAAAGAAAAGCTGCGAATCTTAGCTGTCACATTAAGATTTTTCAGTTCATTTTTGAGCTGTCACTCTAAAAGGTATTTAGGCGCTTGGGTACGAGGAGCATTAGCAAGTTCGGAATGGGCATACTGCTCGTTGTTCATTGACATACCATGCCTGGTTGCTCTGCTCCAGCACTTTGACACGTGCCACGTGGTGCTGCGTGCAGGCAGGAGCTGCAGCAGGCGCGCAGCCGGCTGGCGGCGGCTGAAAGAGAACGGGACGACGCGCGGGGCCTGGACGTCGCCACGTTTGATGCCCTGCGCCGTAGCACGCCCGCGGGTGGCCTCGCAGAGGACGCCGCGGGTCAGCCCTCGGCCCCCTCCAAGAGGACTCCCATTGCGGACCGAGCACGTGCCTCTTTGGATGAGCTCCAGCAGGCGACGTCGGCGGTGCGGGAGGGTCACCATGCCGCTGTGGCGGCGGAGGCGGCCGTGGGAGAGCTGGAGCGGCGGCAAGAGGAGGTGGCGGGGAAGCAGGACCCACACGCGGCGCAGAGGGACACGCTGGCACGCATGCACGCTGATGCGCAGGTGGGGCAGCGGCACAACAGTGTGTCGGCCAATGGGTCTCGGCACTGCCGGCAAAAGTGTCCACCCGTTGCCCGTTGCGTAGTATTAGCATCAAGGAAGAAAGTACTCGGCCCGTGCAAAATCCACAACATTTCCTCTATAACTTTGTAGTCGAGGTCTTTCACAGCAGATGTCTCGCTTTGAAAGGCCGTTTGCTTCTGCAGCCGGTTTGTGCTTACGGATCTATCCTCGATTCCTCTGATACGTAAGGGGGAGGTTTGCTGGCCGCATCAGCCTCGTCCATTGCCGCTATCCAGGCGGAGCTAGCGGCGCGGGAGGCTGCCATCGGGACAGGCGAGGCGGAGGTGGGCGTGCTGCGCGCGGTGGAGGCCGCGGTGGGCCTGGCGGGCATTCAGAGCTTCGTGCTGGAGGGCGCGCTCGCGGAGCTGGAGGCGCGCACGGCCGCGCTGCTGGACACGCTCTCGGGGGGGACGCTCGCGCTGCACCTTGCCGCCACGCGTGTCGGCAAAACCACCAAACGAGAGCAGGTCAGACCCGTCCAGATGCGCTCGCGGCAGAGCTTGGGATCACAGCGGATGCTGCGGAGTGCTGTAACTGCCAGTCCTTTGATAGCACACTGCGGATGCATGCCTTATCGTGCGCTCGGGCCAGCCTCTTGTAAGGAGGTTCTGGTCGCGATTTGCAAAACCGGGTTTTGCATTGCCGCTGGTTTTACCGACTTCGCTTCGGCTTGACCCGCTCCTCTTCCTACCGCCCGCTTCTCGCAGGAGAAGATCGACAAGGTGGTCCGCGTGCAGCTGGGCGACGGCCGCGTGGTGGACCGCTCAGTGCGCCAGCTCAGCGGCGGGGAGCGCCAGCGCGTCGCAGTCGCGCTCCAGCTCGCGTTCGCCGACTTCGCCGCGGAGCGCAGCGGCGTGCACTCCGACCTCGTCGTGCTCGACGAAGCCTTCCAGGTCAGCGTCACAGATGGGGCAGCCCAACGGCCTCCTAAACATCTGTCTCCACGTTGGTAGCAGCAGTCTCCTGACCAAACACTCTGTTGGAAGCTAGCATAGTCAACCCACAACTTTCCGAGCCGTCAAACGTGGCAGACAGGACTGTTGCGCAATTGTGTTGGACGGCTAACGCTATTTTTCGGCGTGTGCGTGCAGCACTTGGACACGGCGGGTCGGTCGCGCATGCTGGCCGTCCTGCGCGGGCTGGCGGCGGGCAGCGTGCTGGTGGTGAGCCAGGCCAACGGGGAGCTGGCCGGCATGTTCGACCTGGTCGACACCGTCGTGCGGGACGCGCGCACCGCCACCGTCGTCGTCACCTAGCATCCCGCCGCAGTGTGCAGCGGGGCAGCCCCGCGGGCATGTGAGCCCGCGAGCCTCCACGTAGGGCGACATAGCGAGAGATGCGGCTCGGCTGAGCTGCAGTCGAGCGGCATTAGAAGCCGCAGATGTAGAATGTAGATAGACTGCCTGCATTTTACAGCGAGTGATCGGACTGATCAAATAGCCATACGCCACTTAAAGAGGTTGCGGAAGGTCGTTCTCGTTGAGGATGTTGCACGCCAATTGTTCGGCACTGACGTTCTGGGTGCCTGCAATATCAAACTATCGAAGGGAAAGTAACCAGCAAACTTGGAGAAGTCGCTGTAGAAAGAGGAATATATCGTCCGTTTGAAAACGCTGTAAAGGCTCGCACTTGCGATTCCAAGTGCATTGCTTTTTAAATACTTTCAAGACGGCGCCAAAGCTACGGAAGGGAGTCACGGAAGTTGAAGCCAATTGTAACAACCTGCTCCGCCATTTTCCGAGCGCGCTCCAAGTGGGCTCCTTGAATCTGGGGTTCTTTCGCGGTGGCCAGCCTTCCTGCGTCGCCTCCAATTCTGGGTGTCATGTGCACATTGACAGCGCTCAGTTGTATGACCGTGACGAAGCTTGATCTAGCAGGGGCCAGTTTTTCGGACTTGTAGGCTCAAATCTTTTGCAATGCGGGTGGTTCTAACACCCTCTTACGACAAATCTTTTGCCATTTTGCATATTCTTTCAGACCCGATTGTGCGTTGCACTCTGACTTCAGCCCACTGTAGCGATTCTGCACTGATGGACGTCACTTCCAGGACATACAATGGAGTTGTAAGCGACGTGAAGGGCAGCCACGAGTTTAGGTTCCATCTTGGGGCTGCCCAGTGAAACTGCATGTTCTGAAGTTTCAATCGCGAGGTTGACTCTGGATCCAGAGTGCGCGCAGAGACTTTGAACGGATGCGCTATCTTATAGACTCAGCTCTGGAAAAAAGATCCAAAATGGTTTTGGTGAAACTCCAAAACAGCAAAAATAATGTACCCTTAAAAAACAGACTGCGCCTAGAAAGATGACAAAGCCTTCGAACGTCTTTCTCAACCACAATTATTCCGGATGTATCGGGCTCTTCAAGAGGCTCTCGAAGAAGTCCTGGCCGGTTATCAATATCGGTTTGATTAACTGACCGACAATGTCAGTCTGTACGAACGTATAGAGTCAAGAAGTGCGTGCCTGACTCCGGCCCTAGTACGGAGCGCTAAAAGGACCGTGTTCGTAGCTTTCATGCATGTGGTGGCCAATTACCTTAGAGGCAACGGGCCCTGCGCGGGTTTCGATTGGTGCCCGAGACTCATCGCCATCCCCAGTGAAGCGAATGGAGACGCTTCTTCACTGATATACTCGTCGACTTTTGCTTGGTGTGGGGCGGTCGCCCGTCTCCATTTCACATTCCTTTTCTTCAGGCCGGCTGCCCGCCCCTTGCTGGACCCAGATTCTGCAGCATCAGCTATTCCAGTAGTTGTAGCCGACGTTTCTTATGCGCTGCCCAGCCGCGTACGGCCGTGCAACAGAAGGTTGAGCTCGAGATTCGCGCTTCGAAAATGGGTTGCCGAGTGGACGTTCCCGCCTCGCGCATGCGACCGTGCGGCGAGTCGATAGCGAATCTTCTTCGCCAAACAAGTTTCCTACGAAAGTAGTCTCTTGCTTTGACGATCGGTGACGAAGCCACGAACAGCCTCCTGACAAAGAGCAGTGGGTCCTCCTTCTTTGAGGTCTTGCTCGACGCTCTGCGCCGGCCCTTCCAAAGTCTAAAATACTTCGACTGAGATCGAGTCTCCACCTTATCTTATCCACGCTTGCTTGGATGCGACGCGTGCATTTGCCGTGGTCTGAGGTGGCCGTTCACGTGAAGATTGGGACGAAGGGGCACCTGCATGCGCATGTCCACTTCCATGTGCATGCGAAGCTGCCCAAATGAAAGTTACTCCGCTTGTGGGCAGTAAGCTTCAGCTGAGCGCGGTCGCTGGTTGAACGAGCTCTCAGGATCGCGCGCGGAGCTGGAGTGCGCCCGCTGCAAAGAATCGTTGTCGATGCGGTGAGCACTTAAGGAGGGACTCGAACCAGGGTGTCTCCCTGGGGGCAGGCAGGCAGAGGTGTTAGCCGCAGCAATGTTTCCCTTAGCACAAGCGGAGGAGGCTCTGGTCTGATGGTGCTGCTCATGGTGACCTGTGGGCTCCATGACACGATGCCCAACATCAAAAAACTTGGCTACTTTTGGGGCCCACCGGCGGGATTGCTTTCCCTCTACTGCAGCCAGGATTTGGGTTCGCGCCTACTTGAGAACGTCGATGCCCGCGAGGAGCAGGCCACGGGCGTTTAGGTGAGCAAGCTGCACGGCCTAGGCTTGTGGCATTTCGGTCAGTTGAAGACGGAGATGGTGAGCACAACGAGGGGTGAAATATGTAGAAGGCACGCCTTGCTACGTGGGATCCACCCCTTTGTGCTGATAATCTCTCACAATATGCATCTCTCGGCAGTTGCGAATAATTGCTCAGAGCCGTCTAGCCTCCCCGCCTCTGTAGCAGAGCTTACCAAAAATGACTTTACATCTTTGAACTTGTTGCTGCTGGTTAGAGATAGGTAATAGTCATTGGGAAAGCAGGAACTATTTCGAAACACTGGGAAAATTTTACGGATGCCCTAAAAATAAACCCCTTTGACAGGTCCAACTCACCAGGCTGGGTGTAATTAGGTGCTTCTTCTGTTACCACCCCGCAGAGAGGATTCCTTGACATCCTCTTATTGCTTTTGGCTTTGCCTCTCAATGAGGCTCCTGCAAGAGCGGGGCATTTGCGTAGTTTTGAGGGCTTCCTTCCTCTGTCCTTCGACCAACTGCCCGAAATGCTGCAGGGCCAGAGTTTTCAAACGAGATCCATTTCATCTGGCCTCCAGTTTCAGCCAACAATCTCCACTTTGAGTTTTCCTAACCTTTGAACCCCCGGGTAAAATTGTTTTCAGAAACATTAGAGTGGGCAACATCGCGGGTTCTAACAGAGCAGTTGACCGTTTCAGGCTGGTGATTGCGACAACCTGTGCAATGAACACTGCTATTGGAACGCCCGTGCTTAAAGAAACTGACTAAGAAGGGTGCCAGTGGGTCCGTCAGTGAAGAGCTTCCCTCTCTGTGGTCAATTGATTGATGTCAGATCGTGCCACGTGAGAAGGGCCAGTGCTCAGAACTGTCAGCCTGTTTCTTTCATCTGCTTTCGCTGTTTTCCTAGTCACAGTCAGTTCTTCGCCCCTGCCACATAGGCCGACCCGTTGCTGCGATGCCCTGTAGGACCTGTTTCTAATGCCTTTTCCCCTCCCCTGTTTTTCAGAATAAGCTCCTGCAGCAGCCGCTGACAAAGGGGCTCACCTTCTCGCGGCTATGGCCGACTCCACCGGGCTGCCTGACGTCCTCCAAAGCGCGGCCTGCTTGGCACCCCCCGACGCGCCTCTCGAGGGCCCTGCGGAGTGGAGCGTCAGCGAGGCATCATCGCACGAGGAGCACATACCGCAGACAGCCTTCCAGCCGGCCGGTGTCTCTTTCGAAGTGAGGCCCAACGAGGAACTGCCCCAGCAGTGGAGCCCGCCTTTCCAGCCGCTGCTGGCGGTGGGCCTGCCGCCCGCAGCGCAAGTCCTTGTGCCCGACTCGGGGGGCGTGGTGTGGCCGCCAGCGGGCTACTCGGCACCCCCAACGGAGGTGCGGCCCGCGGTGCTGGCGCACGACGAGGCGCGGGCGGCGGAGCTGCAGAAGGGGGCGGAGATCCTGGCCTTCTCGCAGCGGCTGGGCCTGCTGGACCTGCCCCTGCCGGAGGTGCCCGTGCCGGAGGGGCCCATCTTTGTGCCCACGGGGCCGCTGTTTGCGCACGGAGACTCAGACGAGAGCGGCGGGCGGGGGCTGCCAGACATGGAGCAGAGCCAGAGCCAGGGGAGCACTCCGCTGGAGGACAGGGCACCCGGGCAGCATGCCGCGGAAACGGAAAGCGTCGACCTAGAACGGGCCACGCAGGAGGAGGCGTGCCCGATTGCCAAGCCTATCTCCATGGAGCCGCCTGAGGCCCAGTTCCAGAAGCCGGTCTACGTGGCAGCCACCGCGCGGCCGTCTGACGCCGGCGTGCGTGGCGCGGGGGCCTCGGCGGAGGCGGTGCTGGCGAGCCCGCCGAACGAGGTGGTGCCGGAGCTGGACGTGGCGCGGCTGCTGGGGCGGGGCGAGCTGGCGGACGACGAGCGCGTGCCCATCTGGAACCGCGCCGCGCAGCGCAAACTCACCGGCCGCTGCGGGCCCATGCGCAAGAACCTCAAGGCCTACCTGGACAAGGTGAGCGCGCGCGCCCACTAGGGGACGCAGCAGGTTTTTGCATCTGCAAGCAGCGCGTCTGCATGACCGAGCTGTGCAATCTGCATTTGTGTCCACCTCTGCTTCGTAAGCCGAGGGCGAAACGGCATCTTGAGAGACAAAGCTGATCAGTGTTAAAACCTACTGCACCTGACTGGTTTCGTGTACCGGTGGGCTTCTTGCTTCGCACTGCTATCTTCTTCGCGAGTTGTGCTCACTTGTGTCGTGTTTCTTCCTCAGCACCCCGAGTGCGAGATCTACGACCACCAGCAGTCCGGCCAGTCCACCCCGGCACAGGCCCCCGCCGCCAAGCGACGCTCCGTGCAAACCGCACACCGGTCAGGCAGCCACAAGCGCGGGTCGGCCCAGGCTGAAGTGGAAGCCCCGAGCTCCTTTGTGCCGGGCAAGCGACGGGCTACGCTGAGGGAGGGCTACTACCGGGCACTGCAGGATGGCAAGGTGGCGGGGGCCTCGGACTGGGGGGAGCAACCACGCGGTGAAGAGGGGAGGGGCTTTCCGTCAGGTACATAATGACGGCAGGCCATTAGTACACCTTCTTTACAGGGCTCCCGGTGCCAGAATTAGTTACCGTCTGCTTTGTGATCAAATTGCACGAGCGCTGTACAGGATGGAAGCAGTTCGAGATTCGAGGTTTAAGCTCGTCGAGACACTCCTCACAGGACCTTCACTGTTGAGATTCTGCAGACGTAGGTGGCGGAACAAGACGACTGTGCATCTCTTCGCAGCGTGCTCGGAGTTGACTGTTGCACGATTGCAGGGCCCTCTTCTGACCGCGATGGCGGTGCACGTGGGCCGTCCGGCGGTGTCCCTGCCAGCCTGAGGCCCGAGCCGCGCGCGCTGTCTCCGCTCAGTGAGGTACCTGCGCGTTGGGACCTGGCCTGGGCCGCGTACGGCATGCCGCGCTCCTCGAACGGCTTCGTCAGCGAGCGCACGGAGAGAAACAGCGCACGTGATGGGGCGCAGCCGGAGCTGGAGGCAAGCCCATCGGGGGGACCGAAGAGCCGGGAGAGGAGCCCCCCCGGAGGAGGGGGCAAGAGGAAAAAGATGCCGCTGGAACAGACGGTGAGCCGGGCAGCCAGAGGGGCGAGAGCGCGGGGAGAGGTTGAAAGTCTAAAAATTTGACTTCGCGGATTAACGGCAGGGCATCTCACAAGCTGCAAACAACGAGCTTAATCTGCTTGGGTTCGTTCTGAGTATGTTTGTCCTGTACCTTCACAGGCAACGTCTAATGCTGCTATAAACACCAGGTAGAACGCAAGCCTTCCGGTGCCCCCGCTCGCCTGCCCGGATTCCCCGCTGTTGCTCTGAGCCTTCCTCCTGGCGTGCCTGGTTGCAGGCCGCTCTGCAGGCCCTGGCCGACTCGGTGGGGTGGAACAGCCTCAACATCGAGGCGCGCGCCGCCACCGCGCGGCTGTGCGCCGAGTTCGGCATGACCTTGGGCCAGGTCAAAAAGTGGTTCTCCAACCACCGCCCCAGGGTGAGCCTGCCGCCAGCAAAGACCGCCTTCCAGTCGTATCTCTTTCTGGTCAGGAAACGCTTTGCTGGTCACTTGGTTTGAAAAAACGACCCTGTTGTCATTTCTTCTTTCTCGTGCAAGAGACACCTCAAAGAGGTGACAGAGCAGCACTGCAGCACATGCTCAACTCCAGCCAGCTACTTCAGTCACTGTTCGCTTAGTCACCCAACTCTCACCTTACTCATTTCTCGCAGGATTTTGCCTCTTTCAGCAGTCCTCGCACCCCCTTGGACGTGTACTCGTCCCGCCAGGAGGTCTTCCTCCGGCCGCCTCCTCGCTGGCCCAGCCCCACCCGGAGCGGCACTCCGCCCCCAGCCTCATCGCGGGGCGTCTCGCGCAGCCCCTCCCCCGTTCTGCATGCCCTGCTGCCCTCTGCCGCCTGCCAGGCACCCCGCTCAGGCTCGCTGCAGGAACCTCCGGCCAGCCTTCCGTCCCCGCCGCCCGCGCCGCTGAGGGCCCGCTCCCTCGGCCTGGGCTTCTCGCTGTCGGGCAGCCTGGGCCGCTCCCCGCAGGCGCTCGCGGAGGCCCCCAGCAGCGGCTCCCTCCAGGGCGCGCCCTTCTTCGCCTCGCCGGAGCTGCCCCCCAGCCCGGGCCTGCGTGGCAGCCTGCACGGCCCGCTGCCGCTCGACTTTCTCTCGCGCGAGTCCCCGCACGACCTGCTGGGCGCGCACCTCTCGCTGGGGCCGCCAGCCGA
The DNA here is from genome assembly GCA_000708835.1 of Klebsormidium nitens. NCBI lineage: Eukaryota > Viridiplantae > Streptophyta > Klebsormidiophyceae > Klebsormidiales > Klebsormidiaceae > Klebsormidium > Klebsormidium nitens. Next base: position 19,013 of record DF237034.1, read on the forward strand.
CGAAGCGCTCCTCGCGGCCGCGCCCCTGCACGCGCACCTCAGCCTGGCCGCCAGCCAGGCCCCGACCTCCAGCCAGCCGCCCGCCGTCGCCCCGCCCTTCCACGGAGCTGGTCCCGAAGCGTCCGCGCCCTTCTTCGGAACACCCGCCGATGCCGCTGAGCTGGAGGAGGGAGAGCACACAGTGGTCGCAGAGGGACTCCACGAGGAGGAGACTGATGAGGGGGAGTGGGGGCACCAGGAAGAGGTTGAGACACGCACTAAAGAAGGCTGGTCCGCAGAGGTGGCAGGTAGGGCAGACGAGAGTGACGACCAGGACAGAGCGGGCAGGGCCCTCGGCGGTGCGGAGCGTGGGACAGCAGGCGCGCACAAGCGAGGCGGGAGCTTCGGCGGGTTCGATTTAGAGAGCAACGACGCGTCGGAGCTGGATGCGCTGATGGAGTGCGAGGAGGAGGCGGGGCAACGCAGGCTCACGCCCGAGGTTGACCACGGCAGACACGGCAGGCCAGCCCTGCGCGACACGGAAAAGGCCGGGGCGATAGCCAGAAGCTTCCAGCAGGCATTCACGGATCGGACGGTCCGGATGGCTTCCCTGGAAGCGAGCAGAAATGTGTCTCGCGGCTACCGATCCATGCGGCAGGAGACAGCAAGCGACACGTGGCAGGCGCCGGGGCGTCGTGACGAGGAACAAGCAAGAATCAGTCTGACGTCGTATCGGCTGAAGCTGCGGCGCGAGGTGCGGGAGAGGGTGCCGGTCGGGCGCAGTCCCAGCCCGTACAGCCTCGGAAGCACGCTGCAGCGGTCGCGGCAGGCAGCGCTGGAGCAGCAGCGAGGGGGCGCGGCGCGCGCGGGGAGAACGGAGGAGCGGCACGGCGACGCGCGGCCCGCCCGGCAGGACAGCCCAGGCAAGCCGGAGCGCTGATGACGAGGCATTGCTCATGTTTGGACTTAGTCACATGCTGCTTCAATGCCTTTCACTTGACACACCAATGAGGCTTTCACTGCTGCTTTACATTTGACAGCACTTTTGAAAATAGTTGCGTTCAAATCTGCATTATGACGAGAAGCTTGCAGTCTCATCAACCGTCAGAGATCGCAGGGTGGCCGACCCTGTGTCGTGCAGGCGGCCCCCCCGGCGCGGACCTGCCGGCCATGCTGCGCAGCACGGGGTTCCGCGGGTCGGGCCCGCGCAGCCGCGTGCAGGCGGTGCTCTTCGAGAAGGCGCTCACACTGAGCGACACCAGCCACCTTGGCAGGATCGTCCTCCCCAAGGTCCGCCGCCCCGCGCTTCCCAGCAATCCAGCGCCGCTTCTGGATCGCTTCTGTCCGAACGGCCCCTCCGTCGACATGCTCTTCATAAAAACAACGAAATCTGTGTAAAGTCGGACAACAGACTCATCTACTCCGTAGGTGGATACGAGCAAAGCAGTTGTGTTTTGCGCAGGGCTGTGCGGAGAAGTACCTCCCCCCCATGGACGAGAAGGAGGGCCGCCCCATCGTGATCGAAGACAACTACGGCGCGCGCTGGTGCTTCCGCTATCGGTAGGGCCCCCGCAACGCCGCTGTTGCAACGGAAACTTCGAGTGGCGGCGTCTCCTACCATCAGGGCTCTGCCTTTAAGGACGAGTTTTAGAGTTCTGTTTGAGCAAGCGAAGCTGGTGCTACTGCATTTTTGCCTGCTTTTTCGCGGGATTGGGTGGAAGGTGAATCAGTCGAATGTGCCCTTAGGGCTGCTTGCGCCGTTTGGGATTTGACGCAGGTACGTTGTGGCGGCTGCAGGTTCTGGCCGAACAACAAGAGCAAGATGTACGTGCTGGAGCACTCGGGGGACTTTCTGCGCGCGCACAGGCTGCGGGTGGGCGACGTGGTGCAGTTTTGCCGGTCCGAGCTGGGGCACCTGGTGAGTAGATGGGGGTGGGGGTCGGGCCGCTGTGCAGGCCGCGACTGCGCTCTGCGAAAGCAAAGGGCGTCTTGAAAATGACGTTTGTCAAATATTTACACCCTGCATCCACGATGTTGCGCAAAGAAGAAGGCCGTTGGATCGACCTACACAGGCAGAGATCGAATGGTCGTCCTCAATTTTCAAAGGACACGTTTTTGTGTAACACTTTGTGTTTTCAAAAGCACGAGATGCTGATTCAGATGCGGCAGACAGTGACGGCGAGCAATTCTCATGCAGATCGTGCAGGGCAAGAAGGAGGCGGCGCGCCAGGCTGCGGGCCTGGCTCCCGGCGGCGCCTCGCCGCGGGCTGCCCCTCTGCGGGCCCCCCGCGAGCTGCGGCCCCCCACCTGCAAGCGCTCCCCAGCTACAAGCCGCCCGCGCAGGCGCGGCGCGCGGGGCCCGCTAATCCCCCACCCCGGCGTGGCCAGCTTTGACGAGGTGCGCGCCAGGGCACGCGAGGTCAGCATGACATCAGAGGAGCTGCTGAGGAGCTCCCGGGAGATCCGGGCAGAGATGCGGGCCTCTCTTGCGCGGAAGGAGGGCGGGGGCGTCTGCTCAGCGGCGCCGTATGGATCCGACGAGGCGGACGAGCAGCAGTTCGAGGCGGACCCGCAGAAGGAGCAGCGGCAGGGCAACCACGAGGAAGAGGAGGAAGAGCAGCTGCAGGGGCCGGTGGGCGCGCCGGGGCTGTACGATCTCCGGGCCGGCTTCTCTCCGCCCCGGCCTCCGTCGGTGCCCCCCCTTACCGGTGAGGGGCCGTTCCGGCTTGCGTCGCTGTACCCCGCTCACCTGTATTCGGAGCTGGCCCGCAGCAGCTCCCCGGGCGCCGTGTACCAGCCCATCCCGCGGCCGACCCCGCACTACTTGGCGCCGCCTTGGAGCGGCGCACTGCAAGCCTCGTTGTTCCCCTGGGCGGGGTCGTTCGCAGGCACTCCGGGCTTTGGCCTCGAGACTGGGCCACCGGCGTTCGGGGGGGTCGGTCTGCCGCTGGGGGGATTCAATCTAGAAGCGGCCCCGCCCGACGTCACTTATGCTGGCTCTCATGAGCGTGACGAAAGAGAGACCCCCACGATGGGAGAGATTCACGAAGGGCGCTGGCAGCGTCCGGTAGATGCAGAGCGGGGGGAGGCCTCAGACGACTCGAGCAGAGAGCGGGCCGCAGGCAACTCGGAAGAAGGAGCACAGGCCGGTCAGGAGGCGGGCCGGGGCGACGCCGCTGCAACGATTGGAAGAGAACTGGACGAAGACAGGCACGGCGAGGTGAAGGATTCGGACGCGGACGGCAGTGCTGGCAGGGGTGCTGCGGCAAGTGGGGGCTTGCAAGCGATGCCTCGGGGGGCGGGGATGGATGCCGTGGAGCACAGCCTGGCACTACTGAGCGGGAGGGGGGGCCGCGACATGGCCGAGGCGGGGGACGCGCAAGGTGGAGGGCGGGGTGCCAGAGGTGAGCGGCAAAAGAAGCCCGGCGGAGCTCCGCAACAAGGTTGGACTTCTGAGACCCACACTGAGAAGGGCTTAGACTGCGTGGATCAACAACCGTTCTTGAGTGGGACACCAGCTCCCTGTCCTAAGGCTCCCCTTTTTGCCGTCCTGACAGGCAAAGGGTGAAACGGATCACTTGGTCAGTAGCCGATAAATATCGTTATGTGCACTCCCACTTCACGTCAAATATCTTCTCCTGACTCCGCTTGACACCTTCCTTGTAAAGAGAAAATCTTAAGAGCAGCTCGACCGCGCTACTGAATGGCCACGCGCTGCTGTGCCGCTCACAGACTCGGACTCGAATGAACAATTCTTTTGCATGATTTGTAGCTGATGGCTCCCCAAGCACCAGCGCAAACACGGAGTCAGCTGGCTGATGCAGCGCTTCTCAAAGCCGGTTATGGCATCATGCAAAGGTCAACGTTGGGCACCTGTGCGACACTAGGAAGGGAAAGGTTTGTTCCGAGGTATAGGGGGCAACTTTGTGCTGACAAAAGGTGTGTGCAGTGTTCTTCAAGAGAGATCCGATGGGGTATGTGCGGCCGTAGGTCATGAGTCAGGTGGCAGTGTGGAGGACCAGGGGTCTAGTGAGCCGTAAGAGAATTACGGGTGTCGAGCAATGAAACGCTGACAAATGTGCAATCAGAGGCCCAATGACATGAGTGGAACTTGAAACACGTGAATTGATTGAATCAACATCGATCGAGTGGCCTCGGGCAACGTAAGCACATTGAATCTAAATGCATAACGACCTAACAATCTTATCGTTAGCCATTTTTCGCATGTCGATCAGCCAATTCGTCATACTTTCAAAGCTCGAGTGAGACTAAAGCTAGTCATGCAATGAAGGAAGCTAGTAGGATGTCCGAAGGGGTAAAAACATGGTACCCCCTTCAGTATCAGGTCACCTTCTGCCCTCTCTCTGGCTAGCACGGCGTGCATGCATTAATATGCATGTGAGACATCGATGTCGATCTCACAAATACCATTATTACCATGAGATTCATTATTCCATGTAATGGATTATAAGGAGGGTAGCTAGGACGGATGATCTCGATATCTAAAAACTGAGAAGGTCGACACGCCACGGGATCGCTTAGCTTGGATTCAGAGTTGAAACCTTATATTCGACCCCAATTCGATCAGCGTTTTCCTCAAATTCGACATATCGATGCAGTTGTGCTCAGTCAGCAACGTTCTTTGTAGCTTTCATTTGTTTCTCGAGATACTTAGTCGCATTCTTCAACTTATTATTGACCAAGTTCGTTTGTCAGTGAGACAGTATTCCCCTTCTCGACAAGCGCTCTTGATGAAAAAGGCAAGCAGTCTCATCTTTGCACTAAGCGTGATCTGAGAGTCTACTTTCTCCTCATGTTACGGATCGCCGCTGGTAGCAGTACTACTCCTTCTCGATATCCCAGGTGTCGACATTCTCAAAGACGCTCGCAATCTCTCCGACCTTTTCCCACCAATCTGGAGGAGGCTCGGCATCTTGAGAGACAGCTACCTGCGGAGAAGAAACGAGAGAGCAACAAGCCAAATTCAACTTGACCTCGCTGTTACGACTTGACCTCGATGTACAAAAACTTAGCGAGATGCTACCGTGTGTGCCTGTTACCCGCGGTTGACCCGACTGCTTGTGAGACAGAGGGTAGTAAGTTGCTCATACCCCGTGAACGAGAACCCGTTTCCTATCATCGCGTCCTCCCTCCCTTACCCGCTGTCTTTCCCCGTCTTGGTCGCTTGCGTGAGCGTGTGGCGGGGCGGGAGGGGTCCGCCGAAAGGCCTCGGGCAAGAGGTGCGGCGGCAGCGGACGGATCGAGAACCGAAAGTCTGCACGACAGGGCGCCCGAGGTGAGGCCCGTCCAGCCAATTAAACCGACCTGTGGTGCGAGGTGGCTGGTGAGTGCATACAGTGTCTCATTTACTGGATCGAGGCTGACGCAGCTGGTCGTGAATCCTCGTTCCCCAGCACAAGTGTGGTTGGCGCCCCTGGCCGTAAGGTGCTTTCTGGGGTGGGCCTCACCTCGGCAGTCGGGGTCGTGACACTTTTGGTAGTAGCCCGCCAGCAGGAAGTCCACCACGTACATCACTGCACAATCAAAGCCCCGCTGTAGGTGCGCAGGAGCACCAGGCAGCGCAAAGGCACGGCAGCTTACCCAATTTGTCATTTACCAGAGAACAATAGGAACAGGCCTCGCTGTCAAGAGCGTGCATTTTGCTGCAAAGGCGAGCCCACGACTGTTGCGACAGCTGACCGTTGTTACTCTTGTGCTGGCGGCCGATGCGCTCGCAGTAGCGGTTGTTGTCGATGTTGAACACCAGCACGCCGCGCTCTTCAAACAGGGACCAGTTGCGCAGCCGGGCTGATGGCGGCAACAATGGAGAGCGGACGCATGAGAACCCCGATCAAAGCAGGCAGCGTGCGCCAGGATGGCGGTGCCACATACAACGAATTGCTCCATAAGGCCACTCAAAAAGAGCAGACGGTGCCTTTCGAAGACAGAATTTGCGCATCCACCGCTTGCGGGCGTGCACCCACCTGGGGTGTCGTCCCCGGTGGCCATGTCCTGGATGAAGGCGTCCACCGCGGGGAAGGGCGACGCCTCGGCCACCCGGCTGGCCTTGACCACCGTGCTTCGGGCAGGACCGGGGCGAGCGCCGACCTCAATCTGACGCAGGTAGCCGGAACAGGTTTCAGAATGAGCAATGCACTCAGCAACCGACCGTCTCAAGCGTTCATCAGTCCTTGCATGCTGAGTGCCCCGAGAGAAGCGAGAGAACGTCACTGGTGCTCACCTCGTCGAAGACCGTCAGCAGGGTGGCACCGTGGAAGCCGCCAGGAGGACAGATGAGGGCCGAAAAGAAGACCTCCCGCTCTGCCTGCAACACAACCGAGACAGTTATTAGCAGGAGATCAGCCTTACCGGAGTTACCTCGCCCCTCTTAACGAGCATGTTTCTGCGACCTATGCTGGCCCCGTCTTGCCCTGGAATTGTAGAATCTTACATAGTGATTCCAAAATAGCAGGCCTTTCCATATAACAATTATGAAGACAACCATTCTTAGGAGTGCTTAAAGTCGCAGATAGTCACAGACTTCAACCAGATTCTGTGTAATAGCAGGCCAAGACAGACGAAGGCCAACTCTTGTAAAGCTTCAGACCGTCACATAATTTAGCGATGGGGGTGCGAGGCTGCTGGTGAGCTCACCAGGTTCTTGCACTTGAAGCGCGGGGTGGGCAGCAGGCGTGCCTTCTTGCCGTACTTGCTCGAGAAAGGCAGCCGGAAGGCGCGGTTGCGGCTGTAGACGGCCTCGTCAATCAGCAGGCTGGACGGCCACTCCCCAGCTGCGCCCGTGGCCTCCCCCGGCTTCCACACAAACAGCATGGCGCAGGAGGGGTCGGTGTCGCGCATGGCGCGCAGGTGGCTGCAGAACTGCGGCAGTTGGAGGACCATCAGAGAGAAGAGAGTGCCAGCTCTTTGTCACCGAAGTAGTCCCAAACCACTGGGCGAAACTTGCGAAATCAGTTGTGTCGAGTGGATATCATCGTTTAGTGGCAGGTTGTAGGAAAGAACCAGAAGAAGCTCAGATGGTGACACATGGTATTGTCATGAGGAGGAGTGCACTGACCTTTTTGATGAAGGCGCCCACGTGGGCATTGCTTTTGAAGCCATGCCCCGGGAGAGGCGCAATGAGATGCCGGGAGAATTTCTCTGCGCACGAGCAGCACGCTGTAAGTGCAACCTTTCAAATCTTCCAGCCGTTGCCCCTGGGGCCCTCTGACCTTTCAGTCGTCATTGCTCCTCATTCAACCGGCACTCGCCGTAAGTTCTCCCGCCCTGGCCCCGCGCTCACCGTCTGTGGAGGAGTCCAGCTCCACAAGGGCGTCCTCGCGCAGGGCCAGCCCCAGGTGCTCCTGCACGGCTGTGCTCAGAAGGCGCAGCAGGGCCACCATGAGTGGCTCGGCGTCCGCAGCGGGGTTGGGGCCCTTGAGGTACTCCAGGTCTAGGTACAGGTGGCATGCGCAGCCCTGGATGTGGAAGCAGAACATTGCATGGGCAACACAAAAGACTATAAGTGGGTTGCGTGAGTGGGCTTGCTTTTGTCAATTGCAAGGCTTGGACTGGACGGTCCTGCCACCCTAATTCCAAGGCCTTGCTCGCGCACAAAATGGTTACGGGGCCTAGGGGAGCACTTCCGTGGGTGGCATTGACAAGAACAGCATGCCAGATGATGGAACTCTGGCTTGCAACGCAAATCTCTTCAAGCTTGATTGAAGACGGGCGTCAAACTCACCTCTCGTATTATCTCATAGTAGTGCTGGTGGCCTGGCAGCATGCGCTGGTACCTGCAGTTGAAAACCACCCTCTGAAACTTAGCAATTTTACGGTTGACAGCTACTTCTATGTTTGTCACTACTTTGAAAGTGAGCTGCTGGTTAACAGCATCCATGTGTTGGGTCTTAAGTGTCGCTCTGAACTTCCAAAGTGGCGAAGGGACTTGACAAGAAGCCTTTCCAAGTAGCCCAGCCAACCACTGGCGTGCTCACCTCTGCCAGAAGACGTCAAGTGTGGTGACCAGGAAACGGCGCCTCCCTGTGGCGGAGTCCTCAAATGTGAGGACAGCCAGCCGATCGGCATCAGCATTCTGGGCATCATGGGCGTCAGCAAACTTGAATGCCATCTCCTGTGTTGGGAAGATCTGCCACACTGCAGCCCTGTAGAAACAGCCAACAGGAAAAACAGTCAAGGCTAACAAAGGCCCCATCAAGGAATACCAAAATTATCTTCTCAGTCGATCCCTGCTGTACACATACAGCTTCCCTCCTTGATGGAAGAAGATACAGCGGCAATGCTGCAGCAGATTGAGTTATTAAGCGCGGCTGACCTTGCTAGTCGCTGCCTCCGAGCTTCTTCTTCTGCTAGTATGAAGTTTTTGTTGGCAGAGGCGATCTGTTTCAAAAGGGCATGCCACTGTGTCGACGTGCTTCTCTTGCCGTAGAACTTCTGACCACCGAGCGACTTCTTGCAGCGAGCCTGGAGAGCCGCGGATGCATCTCCAGCAGCGTCACCTGCAGCCCCTGGCTTGCATTCATTCTGTACTACAGGAGAGCGGCAGGATTCTACGCTTGCCGCAGATCTTGCTGCAGCGGCATATCCTGAACCACTTGACTTGGTCTTCTCACTTGCTTTCAACCGTGCCCGCTTGCCCGCCCTGTAACAATCAAGCAGCTCACTTGCTTGCTTACTTGAAAGAGGTGCATCCCCTCCTGCCTCGCTTGCCATTTGTGCTTGTCTTCGTCGTGCAGGTGTGCCGGCATGTTCCTACGTCGTCTCAATTGCATATTAATATTATGATCAATGCAGCCTTTCGAAGCTAACGCAGGGTTGCACGGTGCCGCGCTGCACAGCTAGATTTCTCCCAGTGCTTGCAAGTTGCCAGCCAGCGTGGGGGTTGCAAAGCACTCCCCCAAAATTGCCAGACGGTACATTTCACGTTGTCATCTGCCGCCAAACAGACGGTCCGGGAGGATGCAATTTGAACCGTCAGATGATGATATCTAAGACTCAATCTGCCACGTTCACTAGTCGTCGACGACCGTCCGATCGGTCCGACGGCCTCCACCAAACGATAACGTTTGTATCATACTAAGAGCTGCTAACTTTTCCTGCGTCATACCTTACAAGCAGGATAAAGCTTACTGGAGGCTGCGAAGAATGAAGAGTTGAGGAAGAGATGAAGATAATCACATCGAGTCGTGGTACTCGACAAACAGCCAAGATCGGCTTCAACCTTGTTGAGCTTATCTTCAAGGAGTTTTCTGAAGACTTTCTCATGGGGATCATCGCACGTGACAAGCAGGGGCGCAGTACCCTGTTTGATATTACGATAGCCTACAATCATTGAGATCATTCCAAATTCACTCATTGCACGACTCTGTACGCTTTTGTAGGTTTCATATGACGATGTACTCAGTCGCGTCAGGATCACATGAGACAAACTAAGAACAGACTAGCAGACTTTGCTTGCAGCCGTCCTTGCCCTATGCTGTACACCGCCAGGATGAAGGTTATATTGGAAGCAACGTCCAGCTTCAATAGGTGAAGGATCTTTTCTTTCCTTAGATACTGGTACAGTGGGCTTGTAAACCATCAACCGATTTTCACATTATCACTTTTCAAGGCATCCGAGTTGCGAGCTACGCATTCGCATCCTCGACGCCCTCCTCAACGCTCACGACCGGCTCGTACCCAAGCTCCCTCCGGATCTTGGAGTCGTCTATCCGAACGTCCCGTCCGATGAGCGCCAGGTCCTGCCGGCCGATCAGCGGTTCCCTCGTGACTCCGTATCCTAGCAGCGGCACGTTTTCCAGGGCGGACTCGCGGTACCAGAGCAGCCAGAAGGGCACGGTCGCCGTGGGCTGCTTCACGCCCGGCTGAGAGGCCACGTACTGCAGCAAAAAGTCCTTGAGCAGCCGGGGAGGGCCGTCCGTCACGAAGTATACCTGCCCGCCTGCAAGCAACACAGGGCGTGCTTCTTGAGTGAGGCGTCGCCCATGGAACGCGCTTGTCCAAAACAGAACGAAGCGGCTGTTATCAGGAAGATGGGCCGGCACTTCGCATCGGCAAGCTTGACGTCCCTCACCGGGCAAAATTCATAACTGCTGCAACTCTAAAGAAATGACAGACGGTGATGATGATCAGAGGCACCGAGACAGACTGAAAAGACACATGTATCACAAAATTTGAGAGTCCCTCCGCTTTGATTATGTCTGGCTCCTGCTCCGCGGACTTGGCCTGTAGCATCCTGGTCACTAAGAACCTTGAATCCTTCTGACATGCCAGCATCTCAACGATCAAGAGATTGTTCCAACGGTTTCATGTCGATTAGACAACATGTCGAGATCAAAGTCGTGACGGTTTCCGCCACGTGTGCATAGGAAGTTCTTCCAGATCCAATAACTCTTCCCAGCCGCTTGCGAATCCACAGGAATAATTACCGATGGGTTTTGCAGAAGAAGATCGCCCTAGTTTGCTTTAAACAAAGGAGCAAGAGCCGTGGCCGCTGGGGCTGACCTCTGCCCCGTGCCTGTGCCGCCAGGCGCAGCGCGTGGCAGACGTTGATGACGTGGCTGGTGGAGGAGACGGCGAGGGGCGTGATCCAGCGCCACGACCCGTCGTTGAACTGCTGCGTCAGCGTCGGCCGCATCACGCTGTCGCCCCGGCCCCACACAAAGCGCGGTCGCACCACCACCGCTGCACAGAGACCAGCGGACGTCAAGAATAAAGGATGGTGGAGGATGGCCGGGCGATGGGGCTTGGAAACATCAACGAGGGCTTGTAGGTAGTGAACCGGCTCTCGGCCCAATCGACTCGACTTCCTTTTCACCACACCACAAGGATTCACTGGGAATCGACTGGATTTCGAACGAGGTTCAGAGTGCAGGAATCGAACGACGCCTCGTTCTGCAGTCTGAAAGACAGCCCAAATCCACTCCGAAAACTTTCACAGCGAGCAGAAACAGCGCTCTACGAGCAAGTTGAAGGCAAACTTTTCCAAGCATGTACACGTCAAGCATTCTCTGGACAGTTTTGTGCTGAAATGCACATGTGAGCATGAAAGGGCGTACTTTCAAAGTCGGGCGGCGAGTTGGCCTGCAGCACGAGCTTCTCCGCCTCGGCTTTGCTCCGGGAGTAGGGGGCCCAGGGGGGAGGATCCACGGGGGTGGTCTCGTCCACCGACCCAATGGAACCATCGGCCTGCAGACAGGCAGGCGAGAAGCAGGGCGGACGTCAAGCAAGCAAGACTTAGCAAGCAAGACTTCTTTGCTGCATCGAAGATCGCTACGAACTGAGTATTTACACTCGTAGAGATCATAAAGCAAAGACTAGTTCTCGACGGTAGGCAGAGAACTACGATGACTTACGAAGCTTTCAAACACGTATTGCCTTCGTGCACCTTTGTTGGATCTTTCAAAGTTTGAGGAACAGAAACAAGGCTGACCATTTGTGGACGATAAGACAAAATACAAGAAGTATCCGAAAACGTGACGGGAGAAGCCCAAAAGCAGTGACTTTTGAAAGACCAACAAGAAGAGCTTGCTACACATGAGATATAACAGACAGGACACGTTCCCTTGTCGATCAGTTCCTGGAAGCAAGGAGGTCACGACGGATCCAATCACAGTTTTGTTACACAGTTGTCCTCTTTCAACCCCGAGTGGCTAGTCCTACCAGCTCGAGGCCCTTCTTGAAACAGGCTCAGAGCCGCCGTACCTTGACCAGGACTGCTTCCGAGCTGATGAACACGAACTGGGCCACCCCCGCAGCCCTTGCCGCCGCCAGAGTGTTCCTGGTGCCCTCCACCGTAATCTTTTGGAAATCAGAGTAGGGGCCCCAGCCGTCGATCTTGGCGGCAGCGTGAATGACGACGTCACACCCCTGCATGCCTGCACAAGAGTTCATCAAGCAGGAGGTGAAACTGTTTTGAAGCACTAGCATACCTTTTGCCGAACAACTCAAACTTGATATAAGCTCATGTGCAAGAAGCCATTGAAATACAGAGTGGCAAATGAGACAGCACCAGCCACGCCAGTGAAGAATTGCATACCGAGGATTATGGGGCCACCAAAAGGAGATGTATGAGGTGGTCATCCTGGCGGCACACTGGGCCTGTCCAGGTGTGAGAAGAGCCTCTGGGTTTCCAATGTAGCGTCATTGCACATCTACCAATACAGGTCAGCTCAAAACGTCAGAGAGCGTCAACTCACCCCAGTAGTCTAACGGATGCATCCAGGGGACCAGCATGCATCTCTTCTGGCATCCTTTTCTGCATCTCTCTTCTCACCTTTTTTAAGCACATCTTCCGCTGTCAAGTCCCCTCGCACAATCTCAACAGTCCCCACCTCCGGCCGCTTGCCGTTTGGTGGCAGGCCTTTGGTGGGGACCACATCGCTGGCCTTCCTGATCTTCTCATCGGCAGCCGAGCTGCGCGACAGGGCCACCACCGAGTCCCCATGGTACCTGAGGAAGGGGGTCAGCTGCGTCCCAATGAACCCAGACGCGCCTGTCACAAACACTTTCATTGTGCTCATGCACACAACTCTTCCAGAGCTGGTCCTCACCAAGGTTCTAGTATTGCACCCTGGCCCTAGAAAGACGTCTAAATATGACCTTCTACTGAAGAGCCTGATTACCTGACCGCAGCTACCAACATGTGACGCCTGCATGTAGCTGGCTGTAGCCAATGGAGGTGATCAGTGCTTCAACATATGCATGTGCATTGACAATGAGGGTGCTCGGCAACTGCTTGGTGCAGTTGCATGAGAAGGAAACTGCTGCATTGCGAGTTCCTGCGGGACTAGGATGACGGACTACCTGCGCCTCAAGCCTTGTATCCTATATGTGTGTTGGGGCCATGCTGCAGCTGAACGCTGCGGCTGGCCAGCATGGGCGACGTGCTGTCTACTGCGCCGTCTGATCAGATGGCTCAGCTTGCAGTATTCAGTCCGTGCATAATGCAATTCTGGTACCAAATCCCAGCGTGACATCAGCCGGCTCTGACGTAGCGGTGCTCGTAGCAGGGCTTACGTCAGCGGTTTGCTTTAACTGGGTTAGGTGTGGTAGGTACCTACATGGCGCCGGTCCTAACCCACCTCAGGCCCAGCCTCCCAGGCCCAGGCCCAGAGGCCCAGGGCCCCAGGCCCAGGGCCCAGCTGGTAGACCCTACGAACCCACAACCTTCAAATTTACCCGGGCACGATCGCCGCGGTCGCGTGAAATTTCACTCAGTGAAATTTTGCCGCACCGTAGACTGCCGACACTTGGCAGAATTCAGGCAGGTTGTTCGCGAATCCAGTCTGCGTTTCAGACCTGTAAGAACTGCCCCTGTCCCCCGGTCAACTTGGTCATACCATAACAGGCCTGTATTTGGCGACAAGTCCGCCCGGTGTGTTCAGTGAACCTTGGGGTCGACCGAGCACTCCTCTAGGCTTTAGAAGTCCCCGGTAGAGACCTTAGCTTGTGAACCTTACCGGGCGGACTTGGGGCCAAAAACAGGCCTGCAATGGTCTGACTGCCTCACCCGGGGGACAGGACATTTCTCACAGGTCTGAAACGCAGACTGGATTCTGAGACAACCTGCCTGAATTCTGCTAAGTGTCGGCAGTCTACGGTGCGACAAAATTTCACTGAGTGAAATCGCGCTGCTCTGCCCGGGTCAATTTTGAAGGTTGTGGGTTCGTAGGGTCTACCGGCCCAGCTGGGGTTTCTCGCAGGTCTGCGCTGTACAAATAATACAATCACCATTGGCATTGGCATCGATATCGTCTCCGCCAAAGCTAGTCCTAGGCCTGTGATATGGCGGCCTTTCAAAAGGACAGGTGCTTCCAGCTTGAATTGGCACTCTACACGTGCTGTCCATAGCTCCTGCTTGTAATTGTCTCAGCAGCACGACTTTGTCCCTAGAAGACTTAGAAGAAGCGGCCCGTCAGCTGGAGCGCTCATGTTGCTTTGTAGTGAGCAATGTGATAAACCGCAGCTTTGCTTTGCCCCTTTTGGAGCACCGGCTGCCGCCAGGATGCGCCGCTGGTTGCTGCTTGGCTTTCTGTCTGCTTGCCTCTGTGTTGGAGAAGTTCTTGGCAGCAGCTATGAGGCCTCCGCTCGCGCAGGTGAGAAATTGCATCTAGGCTTTTCCCCCACTGCAAGGGGGAAAGAATCACAGAGGGTTTCGGCTGTATGTGTTCCTAAAGCGATTCAGCTTGGCCGGCGGTTATGAGATTCGAAGGTGGCCGCCTTGTAGGGGGCTTGTTGAAGCTGCTGGTACAATTGGAAGGCAATGATCCGATGGAGACACTCACACCGATCAAACTATCATAGTCAGCGAAAGGAAGCGTGTTTGGTGTGCCTCTTCACCTTGGGCATTTCTCACTGCTTCTGTTTTCTGCCCTCCTTCCAGAGGTCGCTGGCTTGCTCACGCCTTTCGGCAGCAGGGCTGCCGCTAAAAGAGGCGACCAGCGGCGGCGGCAGCTGTTGGCGGACTGGAACAAAGTGACCGCGGAAGAGTATCCTCTACAGCGGGCATGAACGAATGGTCCTACCATTCAGATGATGGAATGCTGCTCGTTGTGTGCATTTCTTCATTCTTGGACTGCCATCCCTTTCCTTGACTCCTGGCCCCCCCCATCAGCTCATTGGTGGACCTTCTGAAGCAAGGTGACGCTGGCATTCGCCCCGACAAGGTGGACCAGGTGGAGGTGGGGAATGTGCTGCTGGACGCTCCGCGCTACCACAGCAATAAGGAGCTGCAGGAGTACCTGCACGGCTTTGTGCGCCGCTGCGGCCATGTGGCCAGCCTGGAGCAGTTCGGCAACAGCACGCTGGGCACCCCGCTGGTGAGGGCGTTGATCAGGATATGTCACGGGAGAAGCGCTTGAAGGATTCTAGACACGAATCCAGTGTGTCTAGCTTTGACTTGGTGACACGTCCAGGCTGACAAGTGGCAGCTGCTCACGGTGGCCGTGTCCGATGCAGTGGGCCCTTGAGATCTCCGATCATCCGGGGGTGGAAGAACCAGAGCCAGCATTCAAGGTAAGAACTGTATGGCCGCTTATGATGGGTTGGTTATGCTGCGACGAGACTTTCAATTCGTAAGTGCATGTAGGAGTCCTGTCAAGAGCCCCAGCAAGATGGAAGCCCAGCTTCAGCTTGAGTTTCTGTGTCCTCCGCTTTTCGCACACCTGTCTTACTGGCCTTACTCCTGGGTGCAGTTTGTGGGCAATATGCACGGCGACGAGCCTACCGGACGGGAGCTGGTGCTCTTCCTAGCGGAGTGGCTGTGCGCAAATCACAAGGTGGACCCGCAGGTAGGCCTCAAGCGCTTCTGCTGGAAAATGTTTTGGATCTTTCCTTCCAAGTTGATAGCGTGGTCCTTTCATGATCTGTCTATGCGCTCTATGACGCGGAGGGCATCCAGAGTGCGACATGTCACTGTGTCACGAGCTGCTGTCTTGGATATGACGTCGTGATGAGCGATACCATGTATCTACTCTCTAAGGGCCTGTCTGCAGGCTAAGCGCATAGTGGAGCGGCTGCACCTGTATCTGGTGCCCAGCCTCAACCCGGACGGCTTTGCCCGGCGCCAGCGCGGCAACCCCAACGGCATTGACCTCAACCGCGACTTCCCCGACCAGTTCTTCACCAACAACAACGACCTTGCGCATCGCCAGGCCGAGACGCAGGCGCTTATGAACTGGACTCTCAGCCACACCTTCACAGCAGGGGCCAGCCTGCACGAGGTGAGGTTGTGATTTCGGCCACCAGTTTGTGCTGCTGCAAGGAGGCCCCTGCCTTGGCAACCCTTCCTTGGGCGTAACGAAGGCCTGGTCGCTTATGTGCGGGTGCTACCAAAAGTCTGGTGGATTGATTCTTCAGTGGTGCTGCGCGCAGGGTGCTGTGGTGGCCAACTACCCCTGGGATGGCTCAACCGACCAAGGGTGAGTGCCCGGGCCTTGCAGCGAGAACACCCTGTGTTGATTTTGACGCAGGAGGGGCGTTGTCGCTTTTCTCCTTGGGTTGACCATTCTCTCTGCTTGGGTGCGTTGATGGCAGGTGGTGCACGCAGCCGTTTGCTCATAAGGCTCGACTTTACTCGCAGCACGCACTACGCAGAGGCCCCCGATGACACCGCATTTCGCCACCTGGCGAGCGCATATGCTCAAGGGCACGCACACATGTGGAACAGCTCTGAGTTCAAGGGAGGCATAACCAACGGGGCAGCCTGGTTAGCCGTCGCACTCCCTGTGCATCCGCTTGTAGACTGCTGGAAGGTCACAATTGCCTAGAGAGGAGCACTTAACCCAATCAGCTATGCAGCATCTCTCGGACATTTCCATCAGGAGAGAGTGACTTGACGTCAGGTCGTCCGAGGTCGCCTTCGCTTGACGTAAGAGCGTGTGGCTGCAGGTATCCGCTGTACGGTGGCATGCAGGACTGGAACTACCTCCATGGGGGCTGCCTAGACATCACCATCGAGGTCAACGAGAACAAGTGGCCCCCGCCGGAACAGGTGACGGCCCTTCGACTACGCTTCCCACGAGTCCCCCTCCATGCTTCGTTCTGAATCCCGCACCTGGATCCGAGATCTGTCCTGGTGTTCGGTTCCAACGTTTGCCGCTTGCCTGACTGCCGCTCCCGGCGCACTGCAGCTGCCGTCCCTGTGGGCGGAGCACAAGGGCGCCATGCTGGCCGTCCTGGACATGCTGGTCAAGGTGAGCACACGCCGAGCGGCACGTGCCTCGCCAATGTAAAACCCGCATGTCCTGCTGGCTCTCGACTCGTTCGCTTGTAAACCCGATGAACACTGCCAGCGCGAGGTCGGGTGCCCTCTTATTCGTGCTTGCGGGAATGGCTTTTTAGGCCTTGCTCTTGCTCTTGTGCAGTCGGGATTGCATGGGACGGTGATCTCTTCCGAGGACAAGCGGCCGCTGCTTGCGCAAATCGACGTTGAGGGTGCGGGCCGCCCGGTGAGTATTCGGCTGGGAGATAGACGGGCCTGCCATGGTCAGCAACGCGCACAATGAAAAGGACTCAGACCTTCCTGACAGCAGCTTTGGTGAAACTGGAGATGCTTGAGCAGACATTGAGTCCATGCCCGTTTATCCTTTTTGTCATACTGGCTCCTTTGGGTGAGCATCGAGATTTGAAGAGGAGGACAGCGGCCTAAGATGCATGGCAGTCTTTTGGAACATCTCACTCAAGGTGGTTGAATGGAACCCATGGCCAACGCAATCTTGCATCCTTACTACCCAAGTACCCTACTTAGCGAGGCTTCAAGAGCTCCCTCCATGATAAATGAGGAGTCTTTGATGCTCTCGCCAGCCTGGCCTGTGCTTCTTTTGAGATGCCGCCTCTTGACTTGTGCAGGTGCGGACGCGGGCGCTTTTGGGCGACTACCACCGTGTCCTTGCACCTGGCACTTACATCGTCCACGTGTCAGCCCCAGGGTTCAAGAACGAGACGGCTACAGTCATCATTGATGCGGACGCCCCCAGAGTGCTAGACTTTCGGCTGACAGCCTCCCCTGCAGGGACGCCCAGCAGACGCAGTGAGGGGGGTGCGTTTGTGGAGGGGGCCGACGGGGAGGGGCCTTTGAATGTGGGCAGCAGGGTCGGGGGCCGAAATGTGACGCAGCCGCTGCTTGGGAAGGACAATGCGACGTGGGGCGTGGCGGCGGGTCAAGAGGAACGGAGTGTGCGGGCGCTGTCCCCAGCAGACACGACGGCCGGGGATCGCAGCCTTGCACGGCCGCAGGCAAGGGTGGGAGCGGAAGGGGGCCGGTGGGATGCCGGGGGGGAACTAGAGGAGGGGCGCGGGGTTAAGCTGCCCCAGGTACGAGAAGCAGACGCGGTGATGACGAAGGGGGAGTGGGGGAGCGAAGGGCAGGTTGGAGGGCAGGAGAGGCAGGAAGAGGCGTTGACACAGGCCCGGCTACGAGGGGCGCAGGGGCAGCGGGGGATCAGCCTGGAGGAAGGGCGGGGGCGAAGCGGGGACGGGGAGGAGGACGCAGAAGACGAGGACGAAGGCGGGCAGCGCCGGGCGGTGCCGCGGGACAGGCTGGGGGCAGCAAAGGGCGCGTTCGACGCCAAGGACGACCGGAAGCGTACGGGCGACTTCGGGCAGAACGCAGCGTGGGTAGACACGGGGGGAGGGGAACGGGAGGTGGTGGCCGGCGCCAAGAGGGCGGCAGAGCGGAAGCGGGTGGAGTGGGGGGTGGGTGGGCGGGAGAACGTGGGCGGGGGGGACGGCCTGGACGAGCGGTTCCGGGAAGCAGGCAACGGAGGGAGGCTCGAGGCCCTGGGAGGAGTGGACACAGCCGAAAGTCGGGACCCGAGGATAGGGGGTGCAGGCGCCGGAGACCTAGATCCAAATGGGGACGAGATCTTCGTAGGCAAATCGGACGGCGAGAGGCCGTTCATTCCAAGAACAGGGACGTTCCCTGACTCCCCAGGCAACGAGCAGCGGACTCTAGATTCATACTATGCGGAGGGGCGGTCGACGTGGCACCATCTGACGATGGCCATGGCGGTTGTCTTTACATTCATGTTGCTCATACTCTGGAGTTGGCTGCGGGGGAGAAGGACGAGAAGCTACATGGTGCGCGGCCGGCCTGCGCGAATTGCGCGAGTCCCACAGATAGGCGGTCCGGGTCTCTTTCGGGACTGAGCTCTTACAGGTGACCTGGCAACTTACATACAGATATCACTGGCCGTGTACTCTACTTGAATATTATCATCTTGGTTTCAATGTTCTTGCACCTGTTAGCGTTCCGTAGTGCGTCTGTGCTTGATAAACAGATTCAGCAACGTTTACAGAGTTGTCTGCTTGGCTAAGCAATTCAGAATGGCGGCGCACGCGAATTACGTCCAGACGTATGCAGCCAGCGCCGACCAAGTTCATGGTCAATCCAAATATTGCGCCTGCGTCCGGGCAGGCTAGCCCGCGTTGAAGCTCGACATATGCAATATACTATTCCTCAGTGACCGTCTACCTTAATTGCATCCGATGTACTCCCTATGTCTCATGGTAGGATCGAACTTATACGAGCCTGAGGAGCATCACTATCCCGGGTCTGCCGGAGACCGTGCTCATGCATGGCTCCAACGTGGCTAAGGGCGTTACAATCAATGAGTTAAGTTACCATCATTGTGGAGCAAACAATTACATAGCCGCTGAGCAAACTGGCAATATGTCTCGCACGTTGGGCAGCCTAGTCCTGCGTAGTTGCTGCACACGTTCATGCATCGCGAACTAGCTCTGCATGTCTGAACTCGAGGAAAAGGGCTTCGGGCGGCCGAGATGTCGGCTGTGCAATGATATATATATCATTGTTTTCCGACAGGCCTGCACCCATATCCCCTTCATGATGCACTTCATTACATGCAACAGCCAACTCTGTGTACAGAGAATGATTGGTTGCAAAAGAGTCAACCATTATTTCTGGCCTTTCTGCCACACATTTAGTCCTTTGCGAATATAACACCTTCATACTTCAGAGAATAGCAGCCTGAAGGTCACCTGCATCGCGACTTGCTTTGCTGACCGGTCCTGGCTGCGGGCATGTTGTGTTGTGCTGAGATTTGCATTTACTTCACAACCTGGGGCTTCAAGGCGTTTTACGGTTGGTTTGACGGCACCTTAGACAACCTTTTCGTCTTTCAGAAAGCCAACATGTGTAAGAGCGTCCTTCAGAGCGACCAAAAGCAGCTCGATGTTCCGTGGCTGAGCATTGAAGCCCATAATGCCCACGCGCCACACCTGCGAGGCAGTGAAAAGGCATCGGAGAACAACATTTCTAGAACCAATCGAACCCTCTATTCTTTTTCTGCATCCATCCGAGTGAAATAAGGGTGGTGCACCCTTGAGTGACACCTACTGGGCCTATTTTGATGCTCTGCAAAGCGCACCGCCTTTGGTGATTCTCAATGCCCTCCGAACGGGGGCGATTGTGCGAGCACGTCCTTAGTTGGGAGCAAATGCCCGAGAGAACCCGTCGCAAGGACGAAGTTCGAGTGCCAAACCACAGCAGATGATCTCCGCCTGCTTACCTGTCCCGCAGTTGGTCCCAGGCCGCCCGCAATCTCGAGCTTGTACTTCTTCATCAGGAAGGCTGGGAGTCATAGGAAAGGCTTCAGCGTCATGGAATCCCGGTAGTCGAGAAGTTTCTCTTAACTTGGAGCTAGCGAGACCAATGACAACGGCCAGGATTGAAAATCTTGTCTTTGGGAGCACCTTTCGAGCATAGGGCGGCTTTCATACACGATCGACGACGTCGAATGTCCACCTTTCTGAGCACAGTGGATCTAGTGCATGGAACGCATGAGAGCATCCAGCATTTCCCGCAACACACAGCGCTCCTCCTCACCTGGAACATCAGCCCAATTGACACCCTTCGGTACCTGCAAGCGGTAGGAGAGGGAGCCACCACTTTGGAGCACGGCTGCGGGGACTTCAGGGTGGACAAGTACGGGAGCCAAGGAGAGCTTCCGCCCTCCTCGATATTTCGAAACGGAGTTCTTGGAGGCAGCAACAACACAAGCGGGCAGAGAAGCGGACCTGTGATCGAGCAGCTAGTTACGGGGTCTACACAGTCGTGATTGCGCCCGACTGTAGTGCTAGCACTCCGGCCGGACCAACTGGAGGACTTTCGTCCAGCCTCCTGTGCTTCATAAGGCGAGAATGTCTGCAGACGTGCAAAGAACCAACACTGGCAAGCACTCTTCAGGTAGGTCAGCAGCTGTTGCGGGGTACAGAACTGCATTCTAATTCGGCAGATCATGTAAGCCCGCTGCAAGAGACTTGGTCGTTCACCTTGATGGTGGTCACCGTCGGCAGGCGGGCCGCAGGATCTTCGACAAACAGTTCCAACCCCAACTGCACAGGAAGAGACAGAAGCGTCTGGCATGGGAATTTCTCAAGGGCACGACCTGCTTGGGCATATTCGAACGCCTCATCTCTCTCAATGGCAGCTGCCAGTCTCGCTGGTGAATCCTTTGTCTCGGGCAGACTCCTGACAGTGCGCATGGGCTTTTGAAGGTGCACAGACTCTCAAGGCCCGCTCTTGACAGGCTGCGCACCTGTTTGAGGCCCTCGTACAGCCTGTCGGCCATCTGTTGGTGGCGCGCCCAGGCGGCCTCCAGGCCCTCCTCGGCCAGCATGGCGAGCGCCTCGCGCAGCTGGTACACGTTGCTGACCATGCCCGTGTGGTGGTACTTGCGCGCAGCGCCCCCCACGCCCCAGTAGGGGCCCACCTCGTTCAAGTCGAAGTAGTAGCTCTGGACCTGCAGAACCGAAATCCAACATGAGCAGTTGGACCTCTGGGGACTTTTCGGCCTACCGTACGACCAAGGTATGATTCCGAATAAATAAATAATTATTTGCATTCGGAAAGTTGGAAACTCCCAATAAGCAGTCGGATTCTGCTTTTTCGGAAAGCGAAAATAATTGCTAAATCTCATTCGGAAAGTATGTCCAAGGCCGTATGAGTATCCGGTACGTACCTTTTAGTGCATCAGACCAAGAAAACATAGGTACCGGGGTACTCTTGGCAGATTCGTATTTAGGGTCGGAAAGTGGAAGATAATACACGATTTGGGCTCGCATTCGCTAAAATTAATACCTTTTTTGAGCATTCGGAATCATGCCCTGGTCGTAGGTATCACGATTTTGTTGTAACCGATCGAGACGTGAGCGAGCATCACTTGTGCCGACAAGCAAGAACGGTGGGCCGCACCTTGGTCTTCCTGGCAGCCAGCTTGGCGGTGGCCTTGTCGCTGAGGGTGAGCGGAGATGCACCAGGGGGGGCGCCCAAGCACTTCTGGCTGCCGCTGTACACAATGTCGAGCTCGTCGGCATCCACGTTGAGGGGGACGCCACCCAGGGTGCACACCGTGTCAACAAAAAGCAGGGCACCTGCACAAGAGGGCCGGTGCTTGATGATTCCCTTACTTAATCGGAAACGACAAGAAAGAAAGAGCCTTCTTGGAAAAGAGCACTTTACGGGGCACCAGACTTGATCATGGCCACAAGTCCTGTATGCTGTATTGTACTCCGGGGGGCTCCTCACCTTGCTCGTGGCACAGCTTGCCGAGGCCGGCCAGCGGCTGCAGCGTGCCCGTGGAGCTCTCTCCGTGGACCACAAACACAATCTTGGTGCCAGGGTTCTTCTCCAGCGCAGCTTTCACATCCTGTGCACAGGTGACCGACAGGTTTAAGCGGCAAACATTCTAGAATGAAACTTCAAGCCGGGAGGCAAGTCAAGAGCTACGCCACCACTGCCCACTGACTGTACAAAAGTTGGTAAACGACGCTCCAGCCAGTCGAAGCCTCATTGACTTCGAGCCCGCTTGTGAATGTTCCCCGAGCGGACATGATAACAATCCCACTTCTTGCAAGAAACAAAGTGTGTTCTGACCTCATATGAAAAGACTGTCCCCGGCTTTGTTTCCATTGGGATGACTTTGGCGCCAAAGCGTGCAGCAATATCCGTCATGCGCTCTCCCCAAATACCTACACAAAAGGAGTGGCCACTTCTCGATGAGTGAACCAGCTGGCGGAAATTACAAAACTTTCTAGAATCTTTGCAACTTTGACCACAGTGCAATAGATCAAGTCAAAGATCACAGCGTTTGGATTCTTTCCAGAACCTCTGACATGGGGCACAAGCCCAAACAGCAGTTTTCAGATCAAATAGAACCAAGAAATGTTCCGCGGCCAGCTCATTCTGGCTGGTCTCGCAGCCCCACAAGCATGGGCAGCCTTCCAGTTCTATTTCGATGCTCACCGTTGACACCAACAATCACCTGGTCCCCGGGCTCAACTGTGTTGGCCACTGCCATCTCCATGGCTGCGTGGCCAGTGCCGGACACCGCCAGAGTGGCGGTGTTCGAGGTCTGAAAGCCGTATCGGAGCCATGCCTGCGTGTCGTCCATGATGCGGAAAAATTCCGGGTGCATATGGCCTGGTGGGACAGACAGATAGCGATCAGTGGATGAGTGCAACTTGCTACTCTTGTTGTGCAATGCAACGCATCAGTGAAACCAGGTTCTCCTTTGCCTCTACTTCTTGATGGGGGTTCAAAATCCTCTGCAATTCAAGTTTATACATTCTCAGAGCACAACGGGTGCCGCCTAAAGATGGGTCATCGGGACAGCTCGGAGGGCTGACCTAACAGGGGAGCTGCACCAGCTTGAAGCACTCTTGGGTGAGGTGTCGAAGGGCCAGGACCTGCAGAAACGCAAGATGCTCCTTTTAGATACAATGCAGTCCTCCTGTCTAACAAATCATCCCGTATTCATTCTGATACACTGTCCTTTTGTTCACCATTGCAATTTCCTGGCAGACATTAATGAAAACAAGAGAGTTGAATGCTGCGTTCCAACCAGCACAGCATTGCCTAGAGATATCTCACCCATGAGAATCTTTGCAG
The DNA here is from genome assembly GCA_000708835.1 of Klebsormidium nitens. Lineage (NCBI taxonomy): Eukaryota > Viridiplantae > Streptophyta > Klebsormidiophyceae > Klebsormidiales > Klebsormidiaceae > Klebsormidium > Klebsormidium nitens. The sequence goes on from DF237034.1 coordinate 42,420, forward strand.
GCACCTCAATGGGCGACGTGCTGATGCTGGGCGGAGCATATTTCAGCTTGCTCGACTCCATTCCGTCTGCGCAGTCTCCTTTGCTGCTATCCTTGTTGTTCTCCCAGCTGCAGATTTTGCTGGATGCGGTCGCCTTTCCGACGGCCAAGCAAACGACAAACAGGTTGAGAAAAGTTGTCCTGCTGAACGAATGCATTGCGACAGAGGAAGCTGCCACGGGACGACGACACATGTGTCATGATGCGACCGAGGATCCTCTTGCACCTGTGAGCGAGAACTAGGCTCTCGATCCTCTACGCCTTCACCTTTCTGTCTTGCAACCTGCGAAATGAACTTAACAGTTACAGTTACCGTTGTCTCTTTAACACCATTACCGTGCACTACTGCTAGTAATAGTATAGCCTCAGAATACCTAGCCTATAGGGACCATACCGTACTTCTCCGCAGCCATTGCTGGCCGGTGCCAGTGGCGCTTTGACCTGGCCTCAGACACATTCCAAGGCAATATGTACTTGCATGGCAGTGCATGGCATTGGTAGATTGTGGGGTGAGGCCAAGGCCAGCCGGACAGCCGAAGGCTCGTGGGGGCTCAGCACAGACAAGGCCAGCACAGCAGCACACATGGTTGAGGAGTCGACAAGAAGGAATAGTACGAATAGTAGGTATTAGGAGAGCGTGCTGATTCTCTCGTTGTACCGGATTCCCTTTTTGAGAGAGAAAGCAAGAGCTGGGGATGAGGTTCTGGTCAAGGTGACACTAGCATTGGGGCTGGTAACATTACTCTCGCTGAAAAGTAATAGCTGCGGCTTCGTGCCAGTGAGTCGCTGTGCCCAACAACAGCGGTGTGGTTTGTCTGCGAGCACAGCATGCTGTTCTTGTCTGCCAATAGGAGTCGTGTGCTGGGTCGAGGATGTGCAAGCTCTAAATAGTGCCGGGGAAGGTTCGTGTAGCCCCTTACAAAACATGAAAGCTGCTTATTCTTCTCGATTGCTGGTTACATTGAAACGCAGCTTTGCAGGCAATCAGGCAGAAGTCTGTGATACCTTGAAAGCTTTAGGTCTCAAAGGGAAGATCAATCAGACAGTAGAGAAGCAGAATACAGCCTCTATTCGAGGGATGATTGCCAAAGTGAAGAGACTTGTGGAAGTAGAGACTTTTGAGATGCATCAGCACCGCCTTGCAGAAGAAGCACATCAAAAGGCCCCTCAGCCTCCTTTCATTGTGGAGCATGGCACAGGTCCTAAGCAGGCCAACTGATTAAGGTACAAATGTTGCTACCAACTGATGCAGTACCGTAGCGGATGACAACTGGGGGAAAAAACCCCCTGGTAACCGACAAGAGTTTGGCAGATTAGAGGAATGCCATGGTTGGTACTCCCTACAGATGCCCACCATCTCAGTTTGCGCAGTGCTGCAGGAAGCAGTTCTGATAGCCAGTGAATATCTTTCTCAACTTCTGGCCATTAAATCAATCACAAGTTCCGGTTGGCAGTTTAGTTGAAAGAGCTAATAGATGGCTGATAATGCTCGGTACGATGTATTGAAGAAAGATGGTGATTGACCTATAGATGCAAAAGACAGATCTTTTTGGGGAAGCCTCAGGCCGCCCTGGTCATGGCGTCACAAAGAAGACCATCATTTTCCTGAGGATTTACATGGAAGCTTCAGGTGCAACATGACTAGCCGGATTATACAATCAAATGAAAGCAACGGTCAGCTGGTTTGTGCACATGCCTCGCAACTATGCAGTGGTGAATCATAAAACAATGCCCCTGGTTGGCAGATAATACAGCGCTGCATCTATACATGTTGATGATGTGGTGCAGTGAACTCCACGCGTAATGTCAACAAACTATACCGGGTCTGCCGGAGACCGGGGCTCCATGGCTCTAATGCGGCCAAGGGACAGCATTAATTTAATTGAGAAGTTACCGCTATGCATGAAGTGTTGAGTTGAATTCTCGACATGGCCTGATTGAATCCGGTGTTAATGCAACTGCAACCGCGATGCACGCTAGTGAACCATGTATATGTAGTGCGTAAAACTTCTCTAATTAAGTACCGGCGCCCAAGTACACACTTTCAACTTACGTTTCTTGTCACTAGTGTCTCACCAATCCAATGACTGCAACCGTTAGCGAGGATTTGGACAGATACTAGATGAGCAAATTTAAAGTCATATCAATGATGATGTCTTGCATCACTTGGGCCAATTGGCGAAGTCCTTTTCTATGAGTATATATGGGGTCTCCAAAGCTTTAACAAACCGGTTCACACCTTTTAACCTATACAAGGATGCGGAACGATTGTTTCTTTGCGACTTTTGTCAACCCTGCGAACAAGCGCATCTCGATCACAGGTGGTAACTCGATCCTTCTACCGGCTACTTCTATCCACGTTGGGCCTCCTTGATGCATCTTGCCAATCATCTACTTTCGAGTTAAACACAAAGCTTGGGAACTGAGTGGATATGTCCTTCAACTGTGGGAGTGTCATCTTGGAAAGGGTTGCTGGGTGATGCTTGACCATTTCTTGCCATTCAAGTTGATCAATCTTCCCATCTTTGTTGATGTCTGCCTCTTCAAAAGTTTGATCAACAATAGCGTCTATCTGCTCTTCATTTAGCTCAAGGCTCGTATTCTCTTGCATAAGCGACATCAACATCTCCTTGACCTCCGCCCACTCAATATACCCCGTCTGCATGAGACGGCAAGAAATCTTGGTCAACTGGAGATTGTGAGAGTCCAGTTTCAGCCAAGATCGATTTGAAACATGTCGTTCCTTCACCCAGTTTATTGTCCTCACAAACACTAACACGATAAGAATGGTTGATTGCTTGGCGGCGTTGCTAGGCGGACCCGGGGAAATGCCATTTATGGTAAGATTTTGAGCAACAAGGCACTACTTAAAAGAGGCTGAAAGGAGATGAGCACTTACCTCGTGAAGGTCATACAGATGGTACGCAAAATCAATCTTCTGTTGGACTGGAGCGTTTGGATGGAAGATGCTTAAGGACCGAATGAAATCTCCAAACCCAATCACTCCGTTGTGCTCCATGTCAAACAGCTCAAACACCCGATCCGCAAAAATGTTCTGCACTGAAGCATTGCCAAACATGACCTCCTTGAACTCCTCCAAGTGAATAACCCCGTCGTCGGAGAGCGAGCTGCTGACCTGCAGAGACAACAACAATTCAGAGCGGAAAAGCAGTGTAAAGCAAGACAGATTTTGCACTGGCTTTCATATCTCACACGTGTCACTCTCAAGGTTAAGGAATCTGTCTGCACCAGATTGCTGTCCATGTGACTCACGAGCGGCTCAGAGCTCATTAAAGAGTGCTTGCCGCAATAATTTTGGAAGATGAATGTCTGCATGTTGTACAAAGTTATTCAAAAATGACATGGCATCACCAAATTAGGCCCTGGAGATTCGGACCTCAACGGTTGCAGAGTAGCCTCCGTCAATATTGACTCACCTTTTTAAACAACTCATACAAGGCCTCTACTTCACTGATGGTAAAAGCAGTCTCACTTGCCAAAATCTGCAAGAAGCAGGTACTCAACAAGTTGCATCAGTGTATTAGATATCACTGGGGTGCCCCCTACATTTGCGGGTTTTTGTTTTAGCATGTACTGGGGGCAGCTCCTTACAGACCCAGCAAAGATGGACATTCACAACTCAGGACTGTGATTGGTCTTCTATCCACAATTTCTACAATAAGGGAATGGCCTGAGAAAAGGCCTTCTTGTCAACTCAAGAAACAATCACTAGGATCTGCATTCAACCCCTTTCTTCACATTTTCATTTACCAGAGCAATAGGCGGACGAAGTACTAGAAACTCCATTGTCAACCATTGGTCCTTACCTTGGGATCTTCATATCCAGGCGGTCGCCTGTTCTCTTCTTGCAGATTAAAGCAATTACCCAAGATGGGCAAGCACGCCCAAGACATCCGGTGCATCAGGGTTACCACAAAGAGATCTACAGGAAGTAATGCCACAAGGAGTACCTGAGATCCAGCAATTCTACAGTAGTGCCAATGCTGAAGGCTCCAGCGGTCCAGAAAGTCGTGTGCTCAGGCAGACAAGCTCTGTGCAGATCCCAGGGCCGGTTTGAATGGACCCTCGCGCACAGCATGAGTTGCTGCAGAGCCTGCATGTGAGACTTTGAAAGCCAAGTTCACCGGACTGGCTAGCCAGCTAGTAGCTTCAAGCAAGCAGGGATCCCCATACTGCATGAAGCCGTATGGTCTATATAGGTAAGAGCCTTGGCAGAGACCCGAGAGCCAATATTCGATGAAGAACTGAATCCTGAGCCCAGAAGTACACATATAGTGTAGTACATCACTATCCGCCGGTTTTGGCATCAACCGGCATTGTCGTTTTACCAGCGATCTCGTTTGGAGACCATCTTTTCTTGTCGAACACGCCGCTTGCAAAGCGTCATTTACCGGTCTTACGCTCGTCATGGGAGAAGTCATGCATTGCAAATCACTTGCGAAAAAGACGCAAAACAATGCCATAAGCAGGAGAACCTGCAGAGGTTATACCTGCATCAGCACTCCACGAGCACCTTCTCTACTGAAGTCTGGGGACTCGTGCAAGCACTTGGAAGTGGGAACATAGGTAGCAAACAAGACTCAATGACAAAAGCTCAGCCTCAGGGGTGGCAGCCTGGCGGCCTTGCAGGACGCTTTTGACCTTGTATTCAGTAAGAATAATCCCAGATTTGAAAGGTAAAGTAGCAATGGCTCTGGTTGTCTGACAGATACAGCGTAGATAAAATGGATGAGAAAAGCTTGCGGCTATGGGTAAGCGATCAGTTGTATTCCCTGCTGGGGTATGCAGAAGCCAATTTGGAAGCCTACATCATCACACTAGGTGCGTGAACAAACCCTTTTTTACTATCTGAGAAGGTGCATCATTGATTGTTCTGATTGCTGTTGGGGCGTCCGTCATTCCTGTTAATGTCGAGAATGAAGTGATATCACATCGATCCTGGGGCATTGGATTCTGCAAAGTCTGCTCTTGAGTTGACTGTTGGTTACTTCAAAATATATAGAAGGAATGGGTCACCAGCATCTCGACGGCCTAGTGCAGACACCTGACAACTCATTCACTTGTGCAGCCAAGCGTGCTTCGTCCTCAGAGGCGCTGGCCGGTCTGCTTGCGGGCCAACTGGGTGATGGCAAGGTCACGCCCAGTGAAGTGGCTCAGTTTGCTCAGGCGCTGTATGACAACGTTCCGCACAAGGGGCCAGCCCGCAAGGTATGCCCCTGACATTAGAACTGGCTGGTTGGCTGGTGCACATAGCTTTCGTTTGGAGATGTGTTCAGTGCCTAAGAAGTCAGGATGCGGTCTTTCTTTTTGTCAAGCTGCATCATGAGTTTGTTCAACATTTTCAGGCCGTCTGAGTCCTGGAACCAGCCTGCTTTCGTGCCTGCTTCTTTGCGATGGGCTACCTCAGGTGCTCAGCTGCTCGTACTCCCACTGGAGTATACCCAAACAATTCTCCCCTGCAGGCTTATCAGGAGGAGGTCCGTGTAGCAGCCGAGTACGCTCGTAAGCAGCAGCGGTATGCGCTCATTGAGGCTGACCCTGACGAGGATGCGGACGTGCCTTCCACCAGCGCGCCTGCTCCGGAGCCGGCTGGTGGAAGTAGCAGGAGGGGTAGCAAGCAGAAGAAGCATTTGAGGAAGAAAAAGGGGTCCGACGATGATGCGGGCAGCAGCGATGATGGGGTGGTGCGGCCGGCCCCAAAACGTAGCCGGCGAAGGGGGGATGCGAGCGAAGAGGAAGATGACGAGGAACGAGAACGGAGGGCGGAGAGGGAGCGGGACCAGGCGGAGAGGGCCGACTTTGAGGACCGGCTTCGGGAGAAAGACGAGGCGAGCACGAAGAAGGTGGTGGAACCGAAGCTGAGCAAGGCGCAGCGTGCGGAGGCGGAGAAGCGGGCCAAGGGGGAGGCAGACCGGGAAATGGTGCCCAGTCTGCGGGACGTGTCGCGGCAGGAGTACCTGGCGAAGCGAGAGGCACAGAAGCTAGCGGAGCTGCGGGACGAGCTGCTGGACGCAGAGATGCTGTTCAAGGGGGTGAAGCTGACGCGGGCGGAAGAGGCAGAGCTGGCGTACAAGCGGCAAGTGTACCAGCTGGCACTGCAAAGGGCGGCAAAGCTGGAGGAGAAAGAGGACGGGTACCACATGCCCACCGCATACGATGAGGACAAGATGGGCCACGTAAAGCGGTTTGACGTGGCGCTGGACCGGTACAAGGAGCCAGAGACGGACGCCGCGACGCCGTGGGCGGAGCAGGACACGTGGGAGAAGAAGCAGCTGGGGAATGCCACGCTCACTTTTGGCGCCAAGGACCGGAAGCAGGCGGGGGAGGAGTACGAGTACGTGTTTGAGGACCAGATCGACTTCATCCAGAGTGAGCTGCTGGCGGGCGCGGACGAGGGGGAGGAGCCGGAGGACCTGAAGAAGGAGGCGGCGTCGCAGGCGCGTACGGCGCACGAGAAGATGCAGGAAGGGCGCAAGCAGCTGCCAATGTTCGTGTACCGGGAGGAGCTGCTGAAGGCGATTGCGGATCACCAGGTGTTGGTGATTGTCGGGGAGACGGGGTCCGGGAAGACGACGCAGATCCCGCAGTACCTGCACGAAGAGGGGTACACGAAGCGGGGCAAGGTGGGGTGCACACAGCCGCGGCGCGTGGCGGCGATGAGCGTGGCTGCGCGCGTGGCGGAGGAGGTGGGGTGCAAGCTGGGCAACGAGGTCGGGTACAGCATCCGTTTCGAGGACTGCACGAGTGACAAGACGGTGATCAAGTACATGACGGACGGCATGCTGCTGCGCGAGTTCCTGGGGGAGCCGGACCTGGCCAGCTACTCCGTCATGATGATCGACGAGGCGCATGAGCGCACACTGCACACCGACATCCTCTTTGGACTCGTCAAGGTAGGCGCACAAATTTCGGTTGACCTTCTTGTCTTACTGCAGATGCTATGGTGGTCTGTATTGTAGAGTCAACTTCAACTTTGTTGGTTTGTTGGAACAAAGAAATTCGTTTTTCATGGCATGCAGGTCTCTTTTTACGTCAAATCGTCTAGTCAAGTGGAAATTAGTGAGGGTCTTCATCAGCGGCCCGCTGCTGAGTCTGAGTTCGTGTAGGTGATTGTAGTAAATGCGCGTGTCCCTCCCTGCGCGTGGAAGTCGAATCTTTCCACATCAGTCTGAGTCATGTGTCGTGCTGTTGGTCGCCCCTCCAAGTTTTCGCAAGGACTTATGATTCAGATCCGCAAATGCTCTTGGTGCTCAATGCTCGCCTTGCAATCAATTAGCTCTCGTGCTCGGTGTCTCCCAGGACATTGCCCGCTTCCGCCCCGACATCAAGCTACTCATCTCCAGTGCCACGCTAGACGCCGAAAAGTTCTCGGAGTACTTTGACGGCGCGCCCATCTTTCGCATCCCCGGGCGGCGTTATCCGGTGGACATCCTGTACACGAAAGCACCTGAAGCGGACTACCTGGATGCGGCGGTGGTCACTGTGCTGCAGATCCACGTCACGCAGCCTGCAGGGGATGTCCTGGTTAGTGCCCTTCCTGACTTGGCCAGACTGCTTAGTCGATGGTCACGAAAGGTACACTGCGATTAATTCGCATCTCGCCTACTTACTCTTCACGAAGGTTATTGCGTTGCTGCAAAGCCCTCGAGAGTATTGAACAAAAACGCGACGAAGGTTTTCCTTACTGAAGCAATTTCCTGGATGGGACGGACAGCTTCACCTGCTTTCTTTGGACACTTTGACTTTCTTCGTCGGTTTCGATGTTCGGATGAACGTTGATGCTCAAGTACTAGGGACAGGACGGATATTTGAAGTTTGTCTTTTGAGTCCTTGACCATGGACTTGCCCTGTGCGTGGGGAGCCGACCCGCGTTTCTGTCCAGCGGTCTTGTTGCGCACTGTTTTGACCACCTCACTCGCCACCTCGCAGGTATTCTTCACGGGCCAGGAGGAGATCGAGGCGGCGGAGGAGATCTTGAAGGGCCGCCTGCGCGGCCTGGGCACCAAGGTGGCGGAGCTGCTGATCTGCCCCATCTACGCCAACCTGCCGTCCGACCTGCAGGCCAAGATCTTCGAGCCGACGCCCGAGGGCGCGCGCAAGGTCGTGCTGGCCACCAACATCGCGGAGACGAGCCTCACCATCGACGGCATCAAGTACGTCATCGACCCCGGCTTCTGCAAGCAGAAGAGCTACAACCCCAAGAGCGGCATGGAGAGCCTCATCGTCACGCCCATCTCCAAGGCGTCCGCCAACCAGAGGGCAGGCCGGGCAGGTACGCCTCCCTGCATCAAGAGTGCATTTTTCTTTTTGCGAAGACTGGAATTGGCCGTTTTCCCTCAACCGCTTTCCTGTCTGTAGAGCCGCTTTGACAAGCGTGAGAGTGTAAAGGCGGTGCTGACCCCGTGTATCGCTGCTGTCGTCTGGCACTAGTATCCCGTTCGGACACGTTAAGGAGAGCAAGTCTTGTCATGATGTCGCCTTTCCTGCGCCCTCAGGAGATTCGACTCTTTCCGGACCTTGTATTTCGCTCTGACCCCCTCCCCCTCCTTTCTTGCTGTCCAGGCCGCACGTCCCCCGGCAAGTGTTTCCGGCTGTACACGGCGTGGTCGTACCAGCACGAGCTGGACGACAACACGGTCCCCGAGATCCAGCGCACCAACCTGGGCAACGTGGTGCTCATGCTCAAGTCGCTCGGCATCAACGACCTGCTCAACTTCGACTTCATGGACCCGCCCCCCGCCGAGACGCTCCTCAAGGCGCTCGAGCAGCTGTACGCGCTCGGCGCGCTCAACGACCGCGGCGAGCTGACCAAGATGGGCCGCCGCATGGCGGAGTTCCCAGTGGACCCCATGCTGGCCAAGATGCTGATCGCGTCCGAGAAGTACGGCTGCGTCGACGAGACCGTCAGCGTGGCCGCCATGCTCAGCGTCGGGAACGCCATCTTCTACCGGCCAAAGGACAAGCAGGTGGGGCTCGGGACAAGCGTCCGCTTCTCGTCCGTTTGGGCACAATCTCTCTGAAATTTTAGTTCTGCTTGCCAGCAACTTCCTCAGCTCTTTACGAAGCTTTTTGGATCGACGTTGTGCTTTGGCTTATATTCTTCTGATCTATCGTGTATTCTTTGACCGGCTTTTTGCACAGGTGCTGAGCTGTAATGCTTTTGCCAAGTGCAAAAATTCCGGCTTGACCAATTTCAGAGTGTGTGTGCTGGCGTCGGCACAGGAAGCTCTCCCTTTGGATGGCCCTTCACGTCCCCCACTCGGCCGCTGACGCTGGTTGTGGCCCGTTGCTTTCAGGTGCACGCGGACAACGCTCGCGCCAACTTCAACATGGGCAACGTGGGCGACCACCTGGCGCTGCTGAACGTGTACCGCAGCTGGGCGGAGACCAACTTCAGCACGCAGTGGTGCTTCGAGAACTTCGTGCAGCCGCGCAGCATGAAGCGCGCGCGCGACATCCGCGACCAGCTGGAGGGCCTCATGGAGCGGGTCGAGATCGAGATCGTGAGCAACCCGGGCGATCTGGACGCCATCAAGAAGACCATCGCGGCCGGCTTTTTTTACCACACCGCCAAACTGCAGAAGACGGGCGCGTACCGCACTGTCAAGAACCCACAGACCGTGTTCATTCATCCGAGTTCGGGGCTGGCGGAGGTGCTGCCGCGGTGGGTTGTGTACCACGAGCTAGTGTACACCACTAAGGAGTACATGCGCAACGTGATTGAGATCAAGCCCGATTGGCTGGTCGAGATCGCACCGCACTACTACAAGCTCAAGGACGTCGAAGACGCCGCAGGGCACAAGATGCCCAAGGGCAAGGGCAGGGCCGCTCTCGACGGCTAGAGCCGACACTGTGCGCGCAGGACAAAGAGGGTCAACTTATCAGGACAGCTCGCGTGGCTTCAACTTTTAGGTGTTTCACCAACTCCGATTGTGCTGTTAGTGAGATGCTTGCTGAGCATTAAAAGCCATAGGGACTGGATCTGATGCGGAACCCGAAGTGTTGCCGTTGTAAGCCGGAGCTCTGATCCAACCTTTAGAACGATGCTCAAAAAAGTTTCTCTAAAATAGCGGAGACCCGGACGATGTAAGAACGGTTAACCTAGGTCTGTAGAAAGGACGAGGGTCGCAGCGCTCCCTCGAGGCTCAGTCAAGGAGTCCCCAAAATTCTAGCCCAAGCCCAAGTGGCCTGGGGCTAGCTTGTCACGAACTGAACTTACTCGCAAGGAATCTCTTTCGAGGGCATGTGCTAGTACGATAGGAAGATCAACCTCTAGATACATCGCCTGCATGCCAGGCTTGTGATGGGCGACCAACTGTCAGTATACTATAGCGGGCTTTCGCGCCGGCCTGCACTTTGCATTTCTATGCTAGTAGACAATTGCGTGCCCCCGGAATGATGCAGGCTGCGTACGAGCTCCTGAGGCGCGCGGCCTCGCGGACGTTACAGAGTCTAAGCTTGCGTCATGCTCATGCCAGCAGCGGCCATATGTGTCATGGATCATGTGCAGCCATATGTGCCTAATTCGACACGGACGTGCCCGGCCATGATGGGCGCAATTTTCACATGGTGAATCTGTCACCGCATGCTGTTGTGCAGGCGTCTGCTGCATTTTCCACCATGCTTTTGATCTCATGATCGTACGTGTTGAGTCAAATCCAGCTAGGTCGATGACTCTATTAAAATCGGACCTAAACGGATTACTCGAAAGTGCTGACTGTGTTTTGACCCAGGTTTTGACTTAATTGAGAACTTCGCAAGTAGTTTTCTTTTGATTCTCGTAGAAGTACTTTTGTTAAGAAGACCCAATCAGCTAGAGCCGCATGCTATAGCCGAAAGGTACTGACAAAAACGCCCGTTACTGCTGGCTCGAGTACCCATGAGGAACGTACCTGATTTCTTCGTGCAGTTCGACCTCTGTTTTCTCTTTTACCCGTTTCTTCACTTCGTCGATCAGCACCCTGATATCTTCGCAAGTAGCAGACCCTGTGTTTACCAGAAAGTTCGCATGCTTCTCAGACACTTGAGCGCCCCCAATTGAGAGGCCTTTTAAGCCGAGTTGGTCCAGCAAAGCACCAGCCGACGGCTGCCCTCCCCCCGGATTGCGGAAAACACACCCCGCAGTCTTGGCAGTGATCGGCTGCGTCTGTCGTCGGCTGCCACGAAACGATATCGACCAAGTCAGTAAGATGAAATGCACTTGACCAAGCAAGAAGCCTGGCCGGATGCCAACAAGACTTGCGCCGGAACGGGAATGCCTTGATCTGATAAAAAGGGCAAGGTTAGTACCGAAACTCAGGATGGCTTCCTCCTGACGCCCCAGTCACGAAACCGCTTTACCTGTCCATGAACGTCAACTGCCGCTTGCGGGCATCGCCGCTCTTGTCCAGCTTGAACGTGGCTGCTACAATGGCTGCCAGGCCCTCCATCTGCTGGAAGGGCGATGTCCGGTAAGACCACGCCAGCTCTCCGTTATCCCGGGTCAGCGTCCTAGACGTTCCCTCCGCTGTTACAATCTCCACCGAGTCGACCACATCTCCTGTTTCGCAACCATGCGCTCCTGCATTCATGAAGACCGCCCCCCCTACGGTGCCCGGTATCCCGCTTGCGAACTCGAGCCCCGTGAATCCCAGACGAGCTGTCAAGATTCCCAGGGTGTTGAAACCGACCCCGGCCCCCGCCCTGAATAAATTCTCTTGACCAGGCTCAATGAACTCCACCCGGTTCAGAATGACGCACCCGTTGAAGCCCCGATCATCAAAGAGCACGTTAGAGCCCTTCCCAAGAACAAAGGTGGGGATCTTCTCGCGATGGCAGTACCTGAGAATACCATGTATATTTGAGACTTTGGCCGCGGCAGAATTTGAGGTGGAAGTCATCAGGTTCAGATCGTCCGCCGCTTTAGTTTGCAAAAGAGATCACATGCATATTGGATCCGTGGAACTAGTCCAAAAAGTTACACAACACTATCAAGTAGCGGAGCCCTGGGTTTTACGAACAATGCTTCAAGACAAACCACAAAAACAGAACCGATGCTGATGGATTACCAGGCGAGCACAAAGATGTCCTGAAACAGCCTTCAAGCGGAGGCTTTCAGAATTGAAGTAGAGGGCAGCCCGTAGGAATATTTTCAGCGAACCCAGTAGCGTGAAAGCGGAATAGCACTATTGGTTACTACTCTGGGTCTGGAGATTTGATGTCCGTAGTCTGAAAACAGAAGTTGGGTTCTGCGAAGTCGTTTTAGAGTGCAGTCTCCTTTTCTTGGATGGGGCTCCACTAGGACCAAGATGCAGCTTGAGCCAGAGTAGTTGCGTACCTCAAAACATGGGCCATTTGGCTTGCATCATGAACCTCAATGAAGTACTTGGCAAGGCCCCCGACACCCCAAGTGGAAACCTTACTTAGCAATTGATCAGATGTGAATTCTGGTCTAATTTCCAAAAGAATATCGCTACCCTCGGCATCTACTTTGTTTGCCGTTATCCTATCAGCTTTGACCCCTGATGATAGGGCCTGCTGGGGCCTTGTATCTGTGCTCTGAGGAAACCCTCTAGGAAGATGGTGCTGATTGGTGGTCAAAGATGAAGCAGGGCTTGTTGCTGATGTCGCATTGGAATTTACTGCACTGCTTGCTGCAACCACCTGCCAAGCAGACCTGTTGATTGGGAGAACGCGTGTGGTCAATGGTGGTGGAGGCAGCAAAGGGGCATTGCTGAGGGACGTCAAAGTGTGCAGAGCAGAAGCTCGACAACCGCGTTTATACGTGAGCATGTTGCAGGAAGAACTGGCAGGTTTTACAGGCACGACGCTACCAAGGTAGAATCTGCTAGCAAGTTCCTCCCTATCCTGCAATGGAAGCTGTCATGGCCTGTCTAGAATTCTGTCTATCGACAGTAAATGCCCTGCCGACTGCCGATGTCCCCACAAGCTGCATCGCAGGAATGTGGCCCCCACTGGCATGTCCTTCGATTGTCAATGTGCACCCCTCCAGGATAGCTGGAGGTGCCACCTTGACTCCATTTTCGTGAACTGCATTTTCAGTGAACTTTGTGAGAGGGTTGCTCATGGCCTGTCACTCATGACTGCAGACTCGCGAGCATCGAGTCTTCCGAGAGAGAATTTAACGCCTCTCGCGCAAATTTGAAGACTTCACGCCACCTTCGCGCAGTAAGTCTTGCCGGCTTCCAAGTTTCGACCGACCTAGGACTACAGGCTACGGTGGTGGACTCAGGTGCGCTTATGAAGTCTGGAAGCTAGCTTATACCCAAATTGCATATAAGCGATAGACTAAATTAGGGTTCCGCTTGGTGCAAGCACATGGCCGCCTGATTTGAAATGGTGGCGCAGAACTCTCCGGCCCTGATCAGCTTTCTCTGCGCGCTAGAGAAGCTAGAACGTGGCTAGTAGCAAGGAAGGTGGTCACACATGGACGTAGGTCCTTAGAATTCCCCTTTCGTAAGAGGTTCTCATTGTCGTTCGCTTCTTGGTCTTGGCAGAGGAGTGTCTGCAAGACGCCACAATCACTGTGAAGATGGGTTTCTTAGGAGCAATTTTGCTTCTGTCACTGGTCCTGGGCGCTTTTGCGGACGACAATCCTGTGTACAATCCATGCGGGGATGCCCCTGCTGTGGCAAGAGGAGACGGCTTTACATTTGCAGTTGCTCTTGGATCGGATCCAACCTTTTGGCATGGGTTGTCTCCTTGCGACCCCAACCTCGTGCAAGTGCCTGAGGTGAGTCGTGAATTGGCTTCTCTTGTCGTGCTTAACACAAGACAATAAGTCCAGAGGTTGGCTGCATTCAGGGTGCACAACTGTTCCATTGACATCCGCCCTTGTGGCAGCTGTATTGAGATACTTTCAACATAGTTCTTTATGTACGATTTCTAACATTGTTTGAATGGCAAGGCCAGTACAAAGCACCTGATCATACAGAGCTTCCGGCTCTAAGCACTTCGGGGACTGAGCTCATGCGTCTTCCTTGATCAGTGCGCACCGTTATGTGCAGATTCTTCCAAGTGGAACTTCAATGGCAGTCTTTAGACCCAAGGTAGATGAGTTGTCGCTCATTCGCTTCAACAATATCAGCCTGAACAACTTAAACAATCAGGTAAGCTAGCAGTCCCCCATGTGGTCTAACAGAGGTGTGAGATGGAATATTTAGCACGGGAAAGACTGTTTTGTTCCATGCGTTCGTGCTGAGGTCAAACAGCCTTCAAGGGAGCACCAGTTTGAACGATGCCTTTCGTGAGAATAAGAGACTGTGCTGGCATCCGGTTGGCCATGCCTCACTGCAGTTGGCTGATGAAACGCTCCGTCCACCCTGCTTACCGGTATTGAGGGACCAGCTCCACCTCATGCTACACACAGCATCCCCAGACTTTCCGTTTTTCCCGCACAGTTCCCTGGGAATCAGTCCCTAATGGTCTATGCCGGCAGTTATCCTGCATACATCTCCGTACCCAAGACATATCGGACCCCTTTGGTAAGTTCCACGGTCACTCACTCTGCTCCCATACTTGCACGAGCGTTGAAGGCTATAAGAGGGCTATTAGACCTGCTGTCATGACACTCTCTTCAATGTCAATGGTGATTCCACATCCGTAGTTGCTATGATAGGATTCACCACTCCAACTTACCCTCCGCTATCTGCTTGGCTTTCTCCAGGGGCAAGTGCCTACATTTTCGCTTGTATTGGACTTCAATAGAGGGAAGCTGCGCAATATCCTCTGGTGAGCTCCAAGATAACCAGAGTCGCCTTTTAGTTCTCTCAGTCCAGAGAGTATTTTAATTGGTTGCTGAGATGCCATAGAAGATTCCGAATCCTGGTTTTGATTTATGTGGTCGTCCAGCCATATCCATCTGTGAGCATACGGCCCTGTTCGTAATGTCTACTTGCTTTGACATATATGTCCTCCTTGTTTCTTACTCAGGAAAAACGAAGATTGCAAGACTTGTGAGAAGCAGTACTGCTTCAACAACAGGAATTGTGCAGTGCCCCAGGCTACTTGTGACCAGTCCAGAGGAACAGATCCAAACCGCTGCAGATTGGCGGTAAGTTTTTTTGAGCTCTCCGTTAAGTCGGATGCATGAGAGCCTAGCAATTTCACAAGTGGGGACTCAGCGCTCTTCTATTTAACTTCTCACCTGCTTAGAAGTGTCCTTGTATTTGTTTTGTTGCTGTGCTTGGCCTCTGTTACTCACAATGAAGTCTCGATGTCTCAAGCTTTGGCTTAATTTGTGCAGCTTCAAGTGGCCTTCTCCGGCACCGATAAGAACATGGTGCCTATGCAGTCGTGGTACCAAATTGCCCAGCTGAAACAGTACTCGATCACAGGTTTGTATGGGCAGGCAGTGGATAATTTCAATGCTGCCATAGGCAACGTTGTGGACAATGCAAACGCAATCACAAACCCTTGAATTACTGCTTCGTCTAACCTACGGTATCTGCTCGCCTCTTGATTGTTGAATCCTCACAAGCTACACCATCTTGATGAAAGGTTCATTAGAAGTACGAACTCAGCTATCAATGTTTTTGGGTGTGCTTTAAGTGGTGCCCTTTGCACGACCGTCCTTAGCACCGGTCTCAACAACCCAAGATCGTCACCAGGCATGTGGAGCTTTGATCTGCAATGTGATCGAGCGTTGATCATGCATGGTGGCCGGGCATCCGGTCCTATGAACCTGTACGTAAAGACGAAGATATCCATGTAATTAATGAATATGAATGCCGCGCGGATGCATACCATGCATCGCATCATGCATGTAGTTTTCGCCGACACACATGTCCCCGCTTTAGTTACCGAGCCTATGGTTAAGCATGCCAGCCCATTGCCGCGAGCCTATAAAATTATCGCAGGACAATCACGGGGCTCATGCACATGCTGGCACATGTTATAACCTGAGGCCGCCTGCAAACTTTTGAGCTTTACTTCGTACAAGCGACCCGCATGCGGAATATGCCAGCACGTACCGTATGCATGCTGGCATGTTTGGGTTTGGGTTTATGTAGTACCCCATTGCCATGGAGTAAACTCGACAACGCACAGTCAAAGTTACGAAAGAATCGGCTATCAGAACAAGCATTCCAGTGAGTTGCAATGATGCCGGGTGCAGTATAATTCCTAAAGGATATTTCACAAAATCATGCACTTTCGGGACCCTTGCCCATGTGACCGGCATGCTGTTTTGCAGCTACAGCCTCCAAGTTTGTAACTATCGAGGTTTCAAACGGAGGCCGAAAGATGCTCAGTGATACGTTGCGCTGTGAGCTGTGCCCCTATCATGACCAACGGCACTCCATTTCCAGGTCGCGTAGATGCCCCCGTGAAGAAGAGACCCTGCACAAGAGAAGAGCATGCGGCAGCTGTAACAATTCAAAGCGGCCAACTGTGAACGAATCTTTGGCGTAAAAACACGACGCCGAATGTTGGTCACGCTGCAGGCGTTCTTCGCCAAGAAGGTGCTCTCAACTGCTTTGCTGGCGCAGAGGAGCCCCACGTACCTTGATACGTGAGTCTTGCAGGTCCGGCCGAAAATACGCAAGCTGTGCTAGGCCGTGCGCCAGCCCAAACGCCGCCCCGTGCTGCAGGTTGTACCTACATCATGCCAGCTGACCACGCGTCAGGAAGTTTTGTCTCGAAATACTGTCAGATCTGGCTGCAGCCTTGAGAGGCAGCAGAAAGGGCGTTGAAGCACTTTTAAAGGACTCTCTGTGTGCACGCACCTTTCTCTCCAGTCGAGTGGGTCCGTGACCGTCTCGTGCACGATGTGCGACTCCACGTCCCCACAACCCGCTTCCGCCAACCGCCGCAGCACGGCTGCCCGGCCCTTCGCAACTAGACCTGCGCCGCCCACCGAGACTGGGTGAGCTCTGTAGAGAACGAGCGATGGGAGCACCTCGGGTTCGCGAATCACCGTCTTACGCGCAGGAATGGAGATCTTTCGGTTTTTAGGATTCGGGCTTCTCAGCTGAGGGGCTTACCGTCAAGATCGCGAGCATCCATCTGACCCAAGTTGGCCACGGGCAGTAGCACCATGATCGAGTCACCACCTGCGAAGGTACACAAACGGTTTGCTCTGTCAAATCACAACGTGCTCATCCCGTGGGGCTCCCGCAAAAGATCAGAAGCCGGAACATCCTACCAGAAGCTGCAATCCTTAGGTGCATGTAATCAACCCCTGACAGGACGACAGACCGTCACTCTCTTTGCTCTGTCACGAAAAGGTGGATGCCCTCACCTGGGGGCGCTGCGGACGGGTCTGTTCGGCTGGGAGCTGCAACGTAGAAGTTGGGCCGTTGGGGGAGGGCCGCCGCAGCCGTTGCGCGGTCCCAGCTGCGCTCATACTCGTCCGACAGGAAGACGCTGTGGTGCGAGAGCAGCGGCAGCGGCTGGTCCAAACACCTGAGATAGCAGCACGCCGTCCGGTGACGCACTCGGTGGACATAAGGTGAACAACGGTTTTGTTGAGCAGAGGGTCAGACGTTCTGAAGGCAGTAGCCGTGGCAAGGTCGACCGCTGAACTTCGTTTTTGAAGCGGCGCCGCAGAGGCGCGGTGCGGATGGGACGGGTCAGCTTGCTCACCAGCAGAACTCGATGACGCCGGCGCTGTAGTCCAGGCCCGCCAGCCGCGCTGCCTTGCGCTGGTTCTCGGGGCCGTCCAGGAGATGCTCGTACACGTACCTGAATAAAGAACGGCATGCGAGGTGGTCAGGCGCGCTTGTTTCCTCGCAGGAATGCCACAGAAAAAAAGGATTTGACAAAGACCAGAAAGCTACGCAAACCGTGAGCGATGTCCTTTGTACGGAAAGCGGTCCTGAGGGGTGGAGACCTTCATTGACTAAGATCGTCGGGGTCAAGACTTATTTCGAATGCAGATGAAGGTTTCAAACAAGAATGTTGCTGCTACGACCCGGTCCCTTCGATCTCCGTGCATCATCGGAATCGGGCTACTTCTTGACCACTTTGAAGAACATGTCCCAACATCTTCGGGATTTTGAGAAGGTACACACGTTCAATCGGAATCTTCTGATCTCCTCAACGACACGCATCAAGCACACGCTTTTAGGCTGGAGCGTTGCAACGCCCGTCCAAAACCGAGGGTCTGAAGGTGAGCTACTTTATAGCAGGAACGAGGGCCTCACGGCAGGTCGGGATTGGCAACCACGACATCCGCCGGGATGCTGGTCCCATCATCTAACAGCACGCCTTGCACCGATGAGCCGGATGTCTGGATACTCCGAACAGCAGTGCCCCTCCGCACGCTAACGCCTGCTGCCTTTGCGGCCTCCAACAGCCCGGCACCAACCTGGAAAACAAGGAATGAGGGCCTCGAAGCTGTTGAAATCTGAAAGAGCTAGGAGGCGTGAACATATCACAGCACGTATGGCCTCACCAGACAGGCGAGACGACATATATCACTAATTCAAAGCGTTTTTGCCCAATTCCTTGCTTTTGATGTACTCAGAGCGGGATGAATGGGTAAGGTACGAAGCGCCGTTGCTCACCTTCTTGAAGCCCCCCAGCGGATACCAGACTCCATCGAGGAGCTCGGTGGCGGCCAGCAGGGAGAAGACGCCGGGGGCCGTCCTCGGGGAGAGGCCGACGTACAGGTCCTGGAAGGTGACGAGAGCGCGTAGGCGAGGATCCTGACTGCCGAAAGACGAGGGTGAGGGGTCAGATGTCAATTTGGCATTTGTTTCCGCAATCCTGACTGCAAGGATCGGATAGATCCGGTCAAAAGCTGGAACCGTTCGACATCAGGGACTACGAACAGAGAATGACTGCCTTTCTGCACTGCTGACCAGCGATGGAACATTCATTGGGCTGAGAATCGGAGCTGGAAAGACAGAAGTGGGCCTTCACCTTGAAGTAGGTGGCCATCCTTGCTGCATGCGGCCCAAGGAGTTCAATGGGGGAGACCTTCCCCAGGAGAGGCAGCAAGCGGGGCACATTGGCGTAGTCCCAGAAGCTGCATCAGAGAAAGAGGCAGCGAGGCCAGTCACACACATGGAAACATAGAAGAGGTGGGGGAGATAAGGTGAGGGGGTGTTGTTGCAGGACATAACCGGCCTTTCCATGAAATAGCAACCAGGCCAATCACATACGAACATGCAACCTCAAGTGCCAATGAACCTCGTGCGACAATCTCAAACGAATCCGATCGGCAGAAACGTGGCTCACCTGCGGAAGTCCTGTTCAATAAAGTTCTTGGTGCCCACATCGAATGCAGCCTGCAAACAGGACAAGATTACTCAGGACAACGTTTGCTTCGTCACCACTAACCTCAGACGGTTAGGTAACAGAGCAGGATAGCCGTGCACGATCATGCTTTGCCAGGACCCCGAATGATTCAGACAGGTGTCTGTAGCCCACCTTGGCATTGGCCAGGAATCGGAGGTAGGCTGCGGCTGCCCCTGGCTCGACTGCCTCTAGCTGCGCAGCCATGGCCTGCACGTCGTACAGCAAGTCCAGCCAGCTCGGCCCTGCGGCATCATCGTGGAAAAAGACGCGATACGCAGCGGGCTCGACGCGGCGCAGCTGCACATGGTCTTCCAGCTGAGTGCCTGCAGGAGAAGGGCAGTGGTTCGCACCAAGAAAGTGAGGTGGAGGGCCAAGCAGCACAACGAGTTGAGGGCAGGAGTGATGATCATCTGCTATGCAATATGGAGCTGAGTGTTTGCCCTTCAGAGAGTGGGGCTTACCCATGCTGCGGAAGGCTGCCCGGTACGCCTGGGGCATCAAGAGCAAGCTGCAACAAGGAGCGAGGTGGACTTAGGGGGGAAAACACAAGCAGTGCACAATCACAATCGTGCCGCTACAAGCCACCGCGTCTTTCTCCAATCATTGAACCGCCAATGCAGGGGCGTCATATTGTGGTCAACCTCAAGGTCCGGCGTACCTGGGCCCTGTATCAAACCGATGCCCGCCTTCCTCAATAGTTTGCAGGCGTCCACCAATATCAGCATTTTTCTCAATGATGGTCACTTCAACACGTGACCTGCACAGCACAAAGGAACATGAAGGACAAGACAAACATAGTTATGTGGTGATCAAATTGGGGTTGTTAAAATTGGAAGCTTCTTGCCATTTTCACAATGAGGAGGGGCCCGTAGCGTGCTCAGACTTTGAGAGCTCGGATCCCTCACCCCAGTTTGTGAGCCAGTACTCCGCTGACGACCAAACCGCCCACCCCTGCTCCAACAACAACAATCTGGAGGGGATCCTTGCCACCACGTTGCAACCTGCCAGAGCTTGCTGGCGCAGCATTCTGCATGCAGCAGACAACCCCGGTTCGCAATGCGAGTTTCCTGCTGCAAGCGAGCTCACGGGTCAGCGTAGGTTTCTTACAGTTCTTGTGGTCCCTGCAAAGCAACAGTGTACGCGGTGGCGGGTGCAGCCGGGAGCTCCTAAGCGTCCTGAATCGAATCGTTGCATGGTGGAGGGCGGGGAAAAGGCCATCAGGACTTGAACCAACAATCACATCCATCCGCTTGGAATTGAATCTTTGGCAGAGGGTGTCCGAGCGGAAAGGCGGCAACCAGCCCTTACTACTTTACAGGGCACCAGCTAAAGGTGGTACTAGTAGGTATCTTGAAGGATGCTGTGCACAATGCTGGCCAGCATCCAGCTTTCTGAAAGCTGCATTGCTGGACAGCAGAAAATTAGGGTTTCGGGACAGCAAGCAAGAGCTCTTCAAACTTTTTGATCAGCTCGACAAAAGTTCACCCCGTGCACGGCAGGAGGGGGACCGGAGGCGACCACAAATCTGCCTTCCGAATTTACTTGAGAACACTAAAAGCAGACTTCAGTCGCTGCAAAGCCTGCAAAGAATCGCATGGGAGTTCTCGCTATGCCGCATGCGTTTGGTTTTGGACAAAGCTGTGAAGAGAAAGGAGAGAAAAGACCAAAGGCCCTGGAGGGCGCTTGTTGCAGGCACTTCGGAGCTTAGCAGAAGTTGTAAAGTTGTCTGATCGTCTGATCGTGAAGCTGCGGTGCTGGTGACCATGGCGAGTACAGCGGTGCAAGGGAACGGAGGCCTTTCTGGAGCAATCTCTCCCAACGGGACAAAGACAAGGGCGGGTAATCGGACATCTGGAGGTGCCGAGAAAGATGCTGACAGCCCCCGTCTCTTTGTAGGGCAGGTGAGGTGTTCTTCATGAGTCCTCCGGTACTTTGGACTTTGGCTCGGACATGTTGTGAGCAGGTTCGCATCGATTGGATCTCAAAAGGTTCCAATGCGCTGACCACAGTATAATCAATTTGCAGGCGTTTCTTTTCTTGCTCTTGACATGTACCTAAGCCATTCTCCTCTTCTTGGCAGATTGGCAATAAGCCAAATGAGGCGGAATTGAAACAGTTGTTTGATAACATTGGCGAGGTAGTGCAGTTCCAAGTACTGAGGGACAAGAAGACTAAGCAGACCAAAGGTAAGTTTCCAGATCCATGCTCTTTTACTATTTATTGAGTTATTGAGGAACTTTACAGGGTAACGGTTTGTAACATGTTGTTGGGCTGGTCAGCTGAGCCTTTCTCAGGCACTGGTCTTCGGTACCTGTGGCATCTACTGGTAGACTGACAGGCTACCACGATAGGGGTTTATATTTGCTGTCCATTTCTGAGAAGGTTTCCTGTCTACTCATTTTTGTGCGAGTAGTTTGCAAAGTGGTGTGGTCCAAAGGTTGTTTGGTAATCTGTTTCACCTTTTCTGTATTTTAAACTTCATGCACTGCTTTGAGCAGCGGCAATACTTTGACAAAACAAGCGAGTAGTTGTAGGTTTGACATGCGCAGAGTCCCTGCTCTTTGACTATCACATTCTGCATTAAGGGAATTCTTGACATACAACTAAAGTGCCTCTGTCATATACTTAAGGTGACTCCAGACTGGAGTCCAGAAAATTATTTTTTGGCCTTTCTTGGGTGCCATCTTACCTCATTGGGGCGCACCTACCAGAATCGGTGCGCCAGTCATCAGAGGTTGTGCTGATGCTCAGCATCCTGCCTTGAACGTCTACCGTGGACGTCGTGGTGGACCGGCCCACCATCACCTTATCCGCATTCAGAGTTCTGATGAGGTGCCTTGCCCTTGGTGGATTTCCTCTTTCCTGGTTGTCACTCAATAGCACCGGATGGTGCACGATCAGTAGCATCTTGCCTTCCAGACCTCAGAATCATAATCATCTTGTTCACTGTTGTGAACAAACACCCCTGTGAAGCTGATCTGGGGCTTCACAGACTTTGAATTCCATGCTGACAGTTGCATCCTGAAAAGGGCTCTAAGCAGGCGATCATTCCGCAAGCTTTTAAAAAGATACTGTACCAGTCCTTGATGATACAAGGAACTCGATCAGAGGTATCTTCAGGCCAGGCTGTTTCGTTGGTGAACAAGTCCTTTTGATGGTGCACTTGTGGTCTTCTACTTGGTCAGAGGACATCTGCGTTGATATTTTCGCAACAGAAAGTATTTCACATGGCAATCTCTGCCCTATGGCACTGCAATTTGCCTCCAGCGACAGAGAGGCAGTGGTTGCTTTTCTTACTTGCGGCCTCACGTTAACCAGGCTCAGAAATCCACAAACAGGGCATCCTGCAGGAGATGTGTGCAACACGCGCTTTGTCATCTTCGTTGGCTCGTTGAGCAGACGGAGCTTGACAATGAGCATACGGGCAAAAGGCTGGTGTTTGCCAGCAAGTGCCTGTGCCCCGTACCTTGAGTATCTCCTCTCCGGTGTCTGCCGTTCTCATGACCGCAAGCGGTGCCTGTTTGAACTTCAGAGGTCACGTTGAATTTGCAGGCTGCTGTTTTGTGGCTTACCGCACCCGGGCAGATGCTGAGAAAGCCATAGCGTCGCTACACGAAAAGCATACCATTGCGCCAGTACGTGATGGTCGTCAATCTTTTCCTTCTTATCCCTCCTACATGCTTTCAGAAAGTTTACGCTAGCGAGTCTTGGCTTGGTGACAGCTGTCCTTTGGATTGTTCCTTCTTACCGTTTGCAGTTAATCTTGCAAGTAGCAATCCCACGGGCGGTTGGGCGTTTTTGGATTGAGAGATTCGAGCCAACAATTCTTTCTAGACCAGCATGCGAAGGACCTTGTTGCCGCTCAATTTAGTTCCTGTCTTTGTGATTGACGGGTGTTATGAAAGTCACCGCAATGGAGAGATGGTTTCGAGCCTGCCATTTTAATGTGCAACTGTAGCTCCTCCTGGCTCAAGCTTTTTATGTATGCTTGACGGTCATTCTGGACGTATTGCGCATATTGTTCGTGCACTCTATTTGTCTCCATTAGATTCTCCAGATGTGCTGCAAGTTCAATCTCAAATGGTCCGTTGGGTCCATCGGGTGCATGTCCATTCTCCTGCTCATGCTTTTGTTTACCTGGTGGCCATTTGCCTGTACCTCACAGTCGTCCTGCTTTTCTGCAGAACCGGAAGCCACTGGTGGTACAATATGCCGCTGGAGAGCTGGACAGGATAGGTGAGTGAGCACATTGAGAAAAGTACTCTTTGTGGCAGAGATATCGAGCCTTTGCACTGGGGTCGCTGCTGGAATGGAGTGGCAATAGGGATGATGCTGGTGTTTGATGGAGCTCACTTTGTCGGAGTGGTAGTTTGCTTGATTGAACATGTTTTCAGGGGACAAAGGTCGGGAGCAACTGTGATTGCATGGTATGGTCAGGGCCCCTCTTCTTTCAAAAGTGGTTAACATTATCATTGAGGACTTTATTGAGCATCAGGGCTCTTTGGAGTGTGTGCTCAGTCTTGTGATCCTTGTGCAGAGAACAAGCTGTTCGTGGGGTCCTTGCCTCGTGAGCTGGATGAGGCAGCGCTGAGGGCCCTGTTCAGCCAGTTTGGCACCGTCAAGGAGATCTCGGCGCCCAGGCAGCCCGGTGGCCAAAGCAAAGGTGAGCACGGAAGGACTTGAGAATCATTCGATTATCTTGCCACAGTCGTTTTGGATTGTCCACCCTGTGTTGGGCTCTTACTGTGTATGTTCATGTCTGTTTCTTAGTCGGCCCTGTGCTCATGTCTGTTTTGCTTTGCGACTCTGCACCTTTGACCTGATTGCTGAGATGCTCTTGTTTTTCTCCGTTCAGGTTTCGGCTTTGTGAAGATGTCGGTGAAAGAGGAGGCTGCGAAGGCTATCGAGGGGCTCAATGAGAAGCATACGATGCCGGTGAGAGGCTGTCCTCTTTTCCTGCTTGTTGGAATATAAGCGTCAAACCATCGATGGTCCAATCATCCATGAAATACAAGCAATACAAGCTTATCTCTTCTTACGTCCAAGCTAGCCGAGCCTGGCTCCATGCTGTTCACCACTTCCTCCAATTGTGGACAATGGAACTTCAGGATGGCGGAGAGTTTGCCGTCAGACCTTGACACGTGCCTTCTGATACGCGAGGTGTGCTCACGCCGCAAGCAATCGTTTCCAAGACACAGCACAACTTTGAAATCGGGCTTTTCCTTGCGTTTTGCTGGCAGGGCCAAAAGAAGCCGCTGGTGGTCAAGTGGGCTGACACCGAGGAGGGGCGTGCTCAGCGGATGGCGGCCAAGCAGGGGGCGCCCTTCGGAAGCCCGATGCAAGGGCCAATGCAAGGGGGTTTCCCCATGGGCCCCAACATGGGCATGGGCATGGGCATGGGAGGACCGATGGGCGGGCCCATGGGGGGCTTCTCGCCCATGCGGCCACAGGGGGGGCCCTTCATCCAACAGCCTGGCATGAACTTCTCCCCACAGCAGCAGCAGCAACTGCCGCAGCAGGTGAAGCTTGCGGATTGCTTCGAATCCAACGGAATTGTCCGTCAATTGTACCTGCGTCATTGGCAGTTCTTCAATGGAAACTTGTAGTCTTCTACGAATGCTCGTTGACAGAACGCACGGAAGGAGAACGTGGACTCCAGTTTTCATTTCTGGACCCCCACACCGGTTGGCACTCTGCACACGCACCTCAGATTGACTCGGCTACATTTCGGGTCACCGGGTCATTTCTTCGGCAACTGGGAACATGGTGCTAGGTCTGAAAACCTGCATTCGAGCGCTCGGTGGAAGTCGGGCTGGTCGGTCAGCAGCAGGCTTTGAGTTACATTACCAGGGGTTATGCTTGGCCGCGCGCGTGACCAGCCCTACCTCAATCCGCTTGCGCACGCAACTTGACCAGTACCAACCGGTGTGGGGGTCTCGGACTGCAAACTGCAGTCCGCGTTCTCCTTCCATCCGTTCTGACAGAGGACTGAATGCTTGTTGTTCAAGAGGGCTTGGTAATTCGTGCACAGAATTGCATTTGTCCGGAATTACGTCTACTCTTACTGGGGATGTCTGTTTCTGATCAGAGCCGGTCTGTGTGCTCAGATGGGTGGCGGGCCATCTCCTGTCATGGCCAACTTCGGCACCATGGCGAGCCAGGGCTTCATGGGGCTCCCCTCGAACAGCCCCCCCCTTGCATTCAACGCCCGCCCCGGCCTGCTCTCTGGTCCGGGATCCAGCATGCTGGGCAGCTTCGGCGTCAACCAGATGCAGCCGCAACAGCAGGCGCCTCAGCAGGCGCTGCCCCAGCCAACCCAGACACAAGGTGAGGCGCATGGGGGCGTTTTTGATGTACCATTACCTGCTCGTTACTCGGTGCTTCAAATCTGTTCGTGCTTGTGTTGACACAGCTGTTTGCCCCACAGCTCCGTGCCATGCGTCCTTTTGCCCTTTGGCAAGTATTGCTGGGTTTGCTCACAGTCAGTATTCCCCTATTCACAGCAGGCATCTCTTCCCCCAGCCCTGCGCAAGCTGCCCCAGGCCCTCAGGGGACGATGAGTCCCGCCTTCGTGACCAGGGTCCCTGGCCCCACCCCTCCCACGGGCCTGCCTGCCACTGCCTCTGCCGCGCAAGTAGCGGCCACGGTGGCGGGTACGGCGCTGGGTAAGGATTCGGTCGTCTCGTCACTGTTGTTCGAGGTCAGGGGTGTTTCTGAAGATGCGCTTTTGTTCAGACTTGCGGCTGAAGGATTGGGGATGAGAATGAGCTACTTCCCCACTTGTAGTTTCATCTTTGGTTGGCCAGTGATATCCAACTGACTCAGAGGCACCCTTTTGTCAATGCAGGCACCCCAGGTGCGAGCCTGTTTGTCTACCACCTCCCTACCGAGTTCCGGGACAACGATCTGATGACCACCTTCTCCCCTTTCGGCAACCTCGTCAATGCCAAGGTCTTCATCGATCAGAACACGGGAGAAAGTAAAGGCTTTGGTGAGTGAGTTTGATTCACTGAGGAGGGTCAACTGCCTGCGTTGTGCCTTCTTCTCGAGTCAGCTGCGTTGCACCTAATCCTGATACTGCTTTAGCGAATCTTACTTGTCGGCAGATAAATTGACGGTTTACGCTTGTTTCGCAGGCACTGTGTCTTTCGACACCCCTGAGGCAGCCGAGGCGGCTGCGTCGGTGCTGGACGGTTTTGCACTTGGGGGGAAGACTCTCAAGGTTCAGGTGAAGAAGGAAGCGCCAAAGCCTTACTAGGCATCTGTCGAGGGGTATGTTCATTCGTTGGGTACTATCTCACCCGTCAATAGTTTCATCGCATCCCGCGGTGTCAGCAATCCGGCAGTAGACAGCAAGGCGTCATGCGAAGGTCGTTGTCCTTCTCAGACGTCCTTGCAGTATTCGATGAAGTTGCAAAGTTGGTTGGGACGATGAGCCCAGGCACCTATGGCGTTCATGACAGCAGGGGCCGTTCAGCTCTACTTCCTTGATGTTGTGGTCCATGCTTTTGGTCCTCTCATGGGTTCGCTTCAGGCTTCAATCATGCTCTACACATATACCCTGCCATGCATGCACTGAGAATCGTGAGTGGCATGCCTGTCGCCATGCCTTGTCCATACTTGTGGTCATGTGTGAAGAAAAGGCCTACAGCCTCGATTTGGCTGTAGAATACAGTGAGGTCAAAATAGTCACTGACTGTTGTCAGCACTCAACTGCATGGCCGTGTAATCAACGAACGATCTGTACCTAAACTTCGAAAGTTCGTTCCTATATGATTCAGGTCTAACACAATATGAGCATCATGCGTGCCATGATCCGACGCCATAATTGGAGTTGCTGCCCTCATGTGCTGCATGTCTGCCGGATGGCCTGCAGGCCCATGGCCGCCCTGCATGCTCCAAACGGTTCATCATGGCATATGGCTCCAATGATACCGCGCGCGTCCGCGCCGCACATGGATCAATGATTTGCGAAATTGCAATATAATGTACAATTAGCTAGCTGCATGGTGATAGCTAGGGACCGCGCGTGTGGGGCCCCGCCAGTAAATGATAATGCATGCAAGCTATCCAAAAAAAATCTTTGATATCTCAGTGTGGCACACGGCGTGAGCTCCAAACGCAGGTCGCCGCACTTAGGCCATGCAGCGCTGCAGCTCCGCATGGCCGAGCCTAGATCCGAATTGAATGCAAAGACGTCACGTAAGCAAAGTATCTGGCACACTTTGCAAGGTACAATGTATGTCGGTGGATACGTTCATCCAAGTGTCATTCATCATCAACGGGGCATGGATTTGAGCGGCTGCCAAACTGAAAGAGCTAGGGGTGGCTACGTCTCTCGACCTGCGATACCTGGTAGAGGCCCGGCCCTTCCATGGACACTTCATCGTTTTGGACGACTTGCAAAACCCTTTGCCCGGGCTCTGCAGAACGCAAATATAGATTCCAGAGTCTTGCAATCTAGAGCGTAAGGCTGACCAAACTTCGTATTACCGAACCTGCCGTCTTGGCTTTCGGGATGTACTGTAAGTTCGGTGTCCTGATCGCCCGCCCTGCCAAAAGATGTGCCCAATGCTTGCTGATCAAACACTTGGTCACTTTTAGCAATCTGAACAGCGAGTGACGGTAGAAAGGACACATCTCAAATGCAGACTGTCGGACTTCGGTTGCGGCCATTGTGGCTTGACAGATACTTTGCCAAGTTCACCTGTAGTATCCCTTCCGCAAAGAGACGCCAATATCAAGAAAGTACCTCCTTTTCTATCTGCACTGTTAGATCTGCCACGCCCATGTTGTTGAAACAACTGTGTATATGCTTTAGGATCCGCTGCTCATCTGCATTTGCTCGTACCTGCAACATCAAAGAACGAACGCTCTTCGCTTACTGCAAAACAAGCAATTTGCTCAACCAACGACGACTACAATGGTTGACGAAGGCTTTGGCAAGGTGACGATTGGCTATGTCAAAAGTCGTATATAGTCGCTGAGTGACTCGAATCAAATTGTGATTGGAACACAGGTCGATATTCGGTACAGAAGCTCCTCCAGTGGTTCTCACCCTGACATGCAGCGTGCCAACCGTCGCTCCCGGCACCAGAGCCCAGAACTTGTGGTCCACGATGTCCAGCACGCCGTCACACCAGCGCGCCTCCCGCAGAGTCTTGTCGAGCGCCCCTGCCGTGATGCTGGGGGGCGTCGTCTGCAGCAGGACGGCCCCCGCCGCATAGAACAGCGGCAGGGTGATGTACAACACGAGGGCGGCCACAGCCGCCGCCACGAACGTCTCAGCGTAAGGCAACCTGAAGGCAGTCAAGGCACGGGGGAGGAGATTAGATCCATCGTTTGGCCTAGGATTAAGAGGCGTACAAGCTTTTCACCCCGTTTGTTACTTGAGAATGACGAGGAGTTTGGAATACAAGCAGAGCGCCCAAGGCAACGACGGGGTGCAACTCGAAAGCAACGCGCTTGAAACTGCCTGGATCGAATTGAGGAATCCTGTGAGATGAGCTCACCCGATTGCCAGCAACCAAGAGGCGAGGATGATGCCTCCACTCCTGATGGAGTCGGCCAAAACATGGAGAAAGATGGAGTGGTGGTTCATGTCTTGAGAGCGCCTATATACTGCACAGAGGACAAGAAACGGAGGGGTCAAAAATCGGAGAGCATGTCTAGAAGCGGGCTGAGCATGATTTCGATGAGAGCTGCGCAGATACACGGGCGACAGGATCCACTGGCGTCCCCCCAGTGTCCAGGCATGCTTCTGACGGCCGAGGCCTTGTTCGTTGGCAAATCGCAGACAGCAAAAGCGACTCACCAACTCGCACCCGGGCAAAGTGCCGGAAGAAGATGACCCCCAGAACGTTGACGACCAGATTGGTGGCAGCCGACAATGTCAAATAGTGCCTGCACCAGGGGCACAGGCGGTGGTGAGGTTGCGTGCCGGCAGCCTCTCAAATGACAAAACGAGATGAGGGGGCAAACAAACGAAACAAACCCACGTTTTGTGCAGCCTCACGGGTGCAAAATGAGGATGAGAGCGCACCTGTGCTCGCTTTCGTCCTCAATGAAGGCTGTGAGAGCTTCTACTGAGAGGGAGAAGGACAAGAAGAGGAGGAAGAGCTGCACAACGAAAGAGAGACGTCAGCCAGAGTACTGCAACCGACGCGCATCAAGGCCGAAATGCACCCCAAGGTTGGACCTTGACACAGAAACAGGTATTGTCGAAGCAGGATAATGTAACCAGCCAAATCTTGTCCCAGAGTTGGCAACATCTTTGGCTGATTACCACACCCTTGAGCAGGTGTTTGCTAGCTCACCGCATTCGTGAAGCCCGCAAGCACCTCCAAGCGCTCATACCTGCAATCGTCGTGATACAACAGAACTCTCAGGCGTCAAGTTTCGCACGCTTGCTCAAACAACCCTCATAACATGGGGATTCCACTGTAAGCCGTTGCAATACTACAATACTATTGTAGTTTCACCTAACGGGTGAACAATCACCTCTCACCATCAAGCTCATGCATCGATCAATACGACCGGGGTGCTTACCCATAAGTGTACTTTGCATCGTGTGGCTGCCGCGATTTTGCCATGGCCACTAAAGACAGGGTCAGCACCCCGCAGCCAAACCACAAGTGGAAGGCATCCGAAACAAGGGCTGCAAGCAGATCAACAAATCAGATTGTCAAAGTGCATATGCTAACGAAGAGCTCAGTCTTTTCTAGTGATTAAAAGCTTACAGCTCACAAACAAAGAAGCAAGCTGCAACCCCATCGAGGGTTGACCACAATGATTGCAAAAACCCTAGAGGCGACAGCACCGGGGCCACTCACTGATGCGGCTGGTGAGCAGGCCGTAGAGCATCTCCGCAGTGGAGAAGACGGCGTTGATAGTGATGAAGGCAAACAGCTTCTTGGCGTCCCGGCTCTGGAAGCGCACCCTGTTCTGCAAAATTGCCAGCTTCCCGGGGGCGGAGTGCCGCTTGGCGCGTCCGGGTGTGTGCTGGCTGTCCAGGCTGGCGCGCCCCGTGTGGCTGGGTGTGCCGGACAGGCTGCGCCGCCGCGCCATGTCCTGCAGGTCCTGGATGGAGATGGACGTGGACGAGCTGGCGGGGTGGTCGCGCGAGGTGGGCGATGACACCCCGCTCTGGTTGCTGTAATTGCTGAAGGAGGGGGTGGCAGGGGAGGGCAAGTACGACACTGGGGTGCTGGGGCCAGAGGGGGGCTGCAGGGCGAGCGGGGACTTGCCAGGGCCCAGGGACGCGGCGTAAGAGAAGGGGGTGATGCTGGGAGGGGGGGTGCTGGGGACGTAGGGCAATGCATGGCTGGGACCGGGGCCGCGCGGGCGGGGCGAGAGAGGCGGGCGGGGGGAGTGGAGGGGGCTCTGGCTGAAGCGGGATGGGGGGTGAGGGGGGAGATTGCGGGAGGGGGGAATTGGAGAATGGAGGGGTGAGCTGGAGGCGCTGTACATGGCTGGGCCAGGGCCCGCCGGGGAATTGCTGCCGCTGGACGGGGGGGTACCAGCTTCCTCGCTCGAAAGCCGCCGCACGGACAAAGGAAGGGACTCCATTCTTGAACTTAGGGTTCCCAGATAAGTATGATCAGGCCTGATCAGGCACGGGGCTGCCGACGACCTTCGCAAACGACTCTGGGACGATCAATATATTGGAAGCCTTGCTTGTTCCGTGCAGGTCATCGATGAGCTGCACAGCAACTTGAACGAGCTCCCCGCCGTGGGGGATTAACCATGCTTAATTCTCCTTTGCCAATTGGGCGCCCATGTCCACCTGTTTCTGTGGTGCCAGGCGCCTGTTAGGCTAAAGTGTAAAGCAGAATGTGCATACCTATCAATGACGAACTATAGCCTATATGCTTGTTGTATAGGGTATTATAAATGAATATGGATTTTATGCCCTGGCTTGACAGTGGTACATATTAGAAGGTAGTTGGGGGCTTGTTGCATGTAGGCCTTATCTCATCGACGGCTGTAGAGCTGCCGACAGTCCAATGGACATCAGAGGAACACTTTGAGCGTTGGATCAGTATTGCCTATGTATACCGTATACGAAGGGTCCATCACCTCTTCAAACAAGCTACCCGTAAATTCGTGGGCGTCCAGCTATGCACCGCCTGCTGGTTTGCCAGCGTTGTGCAAGAAGAACCATGCATCCCTGCATCAGGCTGCATCACTTTTTGAAGTTTAAACTGTGTCCCCTCTTTCGAAATTTGCCTTGGCACTGGAGCTAAAACTTTAGAAAGGCGTCAAATTGGGGAGGTCGGCCCGAGCACTTGCCAACAGCCGAGATCTATCAGATCCCTTTCAGAATCAAGAAGTCATCATGGCGCTTGCAGGCGCTGCCAGAGCAGCGGTGTCGTTAAATGCCATGAGCTGCGCTGCGGGGGGCAGTGCCAAGGATCTTGGCGCCCCCAGCCTGGCAGCCCTGCCTGTCCACCGGCTGAGCAGCACTGCCGCTCATGGAGTCCAATTGCCAGCAATCAGACCAATGATGGCTGCTGCAGGGCATCATGCGAAGAGCTGCAAGGTGCAAGCAACCGTTGCCGCCGCTCCTGCCGCCAGCTCAGCAGCTGTGCAGGAGGAGGGCAGGGTGTACAACTTTGCAGCGGGGCCAGCGTGCCTGCCGTACAACGTACTGAAAGAGGCGCAGGCAGATCTGATCAACTGGAAGGTGAGACAGCTTGATTACGCGGGTGATCACGGGGTGTGCACGCCTTCACTATGATGAAGTGACCATCACCCTTGTGTTGGTTTGAATTTTGGGTTGTGATGGGTAAGGTGATTGCCTCACTGCAATCAAATGCGAGGCATGCTGATCAGTTGATGAAGCAGTAATTTACGGTGGAAGATCTCGATTGGCGTCCGTTAGCAGATCTTCGATCTTTAGGCACTGGTTGGTGATGCCGAGCTCAAGCCCCAGGTTGCTGCTTCTTGAGTGGTGGTGCTGGGCCTTGTAATCAGTAATTGCAGAATCAACTTATTTTTTGTGTTTGCGGTCAGTGTGAGCAGTGATACTTGTCCTCATGACTTGCCATGGCATTGCAGGGCACTGGCGCCAGCGTCCTGGAGATGAGCCACCGCTCGAAGCAGTTCCTGTCCATCATCCAGAAAGCGGAGGCGGACCTGCGGGAGCTTCTGGCCATCCCTGACAATTACAAGGTCCTCTTCTTGCAAGGCGGTGCCACCTCGCAGTTCTCCGCAATCCCTTTGAATCTAGCTGGCCCTGAGGACGCGGTGGACTATGTTGTGACGGGATCATGGGGTTCAAAGGCTGTCCAGGAGGCTGGCAAGTACGCCAAGGCGAACCTGGCGGCCACGGGCAAGCCTGGCAAGTTTACTGATATCCCCCCCCAGAGCGAGTGGAAGCTGACCCAGGGAGCCAAGTACCTGCACATCTGCGCCAATGAGACCATCCAGGGGGTGGAATTCAAGGAGTATCCGGAGGTGGAGGGGGAGACGGTGCTGGTGGCAGACATGTCGTCAAACTTCTGCTCCAAGCCTGTGGACGTGTCCAAGTTTGGTCTGATCTACGCTGGGGCGCAGAAGAACGTGGGGCCATCGGGGGTGACAATCGTGATTGTGCGGGAAGATCTGTTGGGGAAGGCGCAGCCGAGCACGCCGGTCATGCTAGACTACAAGATCCACAGTAACAACGAGTCCCTGTACAACACGCCACCCTGCTTCAGCATCTACATGACAGGTGAGCTGCAATAGCATTATTGGATTCCTGCTCCGATCGTCATATCTTCTTGCGGCTTATATTGCTGTGGCGATGCTGTTGCAAGACAGGTGGGTCACCTTGACCATTTATTGCAAGGGGTAAATAATGTGGAAAGACATGGGGAATCGACTTTTCAAGTCGACTGGTCGATGGGCCCTGTCGTGGTCTGGGCAAAGGGGCCTTTTTTCAGTATGCAGACTGCCAGACAAAGTTCTCCTTGATGCTGTGGTGGTGCACATGCCACTACAGCTGTGGTCACAATGCATGTGTCTACCACTACCTGTAAAGCTGCTGCCCCTAATCGTCTGATAGATGTATCATCCACTCACAAGCCGCTTCTGAACAGATGTTCGCTTCTGGGATCACCAGGTGGATGCTTCAGTATTTGTGTCGCAGTGATCTCGAACCAGGAGTAGGTCTGAAACTCGTGTCTGAATTCGGCGAATCTGACTCTGTGTGAGTCTTGCAACCCCTGCAGGTCTCGTGTTTGCCGACCTGTTGAAGCAGGGCGGCCTGGCTGCGGTGGCCAAGAAGAACGAGGAGAAGGCCCAGCTCTTGTATGACGCCATTGAAGGGAGTGACGGCTTCTTCAAGTGCCCCGTGGCCAAGCCTGTACGCTCCCTCATGAACGTGCCCTTCACGATGCGTGACCCGGAGCTCGAGGCAGAGTTCCTCAAAGAGGCAACCGCACAAGTGAGTTGGGGACATTCACCATCTGGCTGCCTTACTTGAGCCATCGCACTGCTTAGCAGCGGGGTTCGAGTTTTGATGGAATGTTTCCCCATCTTTTCTTTCTGCACTCGTTAGTGATTCGGAAAGGCGGAGGACTACGCCACTGTAAGTATTCCGTTTGCATTGAGAACTATGGAAGTGGACGTCAGGCTGCAAGGTCTTGCTTGTCTCACTACCTTTTCTGTTGACTGCAGGGATTGATTCAGCTGAAGGGGCACCGTTCCGTGGGTGGCGTGCGTGCATCCATCTACAACGCACTCCCCTTGGCGGGTATTCAGAAGCTGGTTCATTTGATGAAGGATTTCCAGGCCAAGCACTCATAAGGTCCCTTTCACTTTCTTGTACTGCTGGGCAACATCCACCAGATGGTTTTTGCTTACAGAAATGTTGATAAGATAGGTGTTGAGAGACTCCCTGAATCGATACGAACCTGTAACATTGTAGAAAGGCACTGTGGGTTTATAAGCTGGGCATCCATGTGTCACTTAGCCCGATTCCTGTTACGACTTTTGAGATGGACGCAAATTGCTGTCAGACGCCTCAAAGTGCTGTAGCGTGACGATCAAAAAAATGCGGCAAAATTTCCAGTTGAAACCCGGCCAGGCCGCATGTGAGCTACTCGGTGCGTCTCGATCCGAATCAAGTTTCATCAGCTTTGTAGTAAGTTCCCTGAACTACGCATGGCGTAAAGACACTAAAAAGAATTATCACTTGTCGAGATAAAAAGTAGATCAATGCCATGAGAAGCCTATGGCCTATTTGGCGACGGCATATTTGAAAGAGACCATCATGGCGGCCTGGTGAGATCGTATACTTGTTTGGAAGGCTCGTGCAAGTGATTGATTATAATGATCAAGAGCTTGTGTAATTCAAGCTTGAGCCGGTCTGAAATGCCAGGTATCGAACTGGCGCGGACAGAAAGCATACACACTGAGAGCCTACGTCTAGTACGTGGGCCTAAGCGCAAATGGGGCGGCTAGGTTTTAGAAGAGCCCGTCGGACTCGAGGGGCCGCGAGATGTCGCGAAAATCATGTATACGACTGAATGCTCCCGGCGACCCATACATGCGCTTCTATGACGGAATTAGATGCAAGTTGTGCACGTTGGAACCGTTGTGCTTCAGCGGTTGCGCATGAGTTCGATCGACTCGGTTTTTGACGGTCGCTCAATACGCACAGCAGCCTTTTACGTTGCAACAGATGGTCGACATGCACGTCCTCGGTGTAGGCTACAGTCCAACCGCGGCCGCTTCAACTCGGGTGCGCAACCTGGCCGCCGTGTGTTGCAGATACCTATGACGGTCGATTCTTCGAAACATCAATGATAACGGCTGAATATCTACATTTTAGTCTGTGCTGAAGCATGGTCGCACACTCAGCTGTTCTGACGGAGTGGGCCAACAGATTCCAGCGTATCAATCCCATTCAAGCTGGTCCGGGCAGCGAAGAACTAGTGTTTGGCGCCAAGAGTATATGACGGACAGACGGATAGCACTTCAAGAAAAGCATGGCCAAAGCGTTCGTAGCCACTTACTTTTCCCATAACGCCAGGCATGCTGCATTCTTCAATGATAAAGTCCGTGGTCGAGTGTGACTGAAACGATGACCGCCGGGAAACCATGCGCAGGTGAATTGTGAACGTTGCATGATAAGAGGTCCGTCTGCGTTAGCAGCTTTTGATGTGGCTCCTGTGTAGGCTGCTGAACGATTGACGTGTACACCTCACCGACTCAGACAACTCAAACTTCAGATTTCGGCAACGCTTCGATAAATTACGGGAACCTGAGGTTGGACACGATGTCCTGCCGGGTGTAGATAGGATGCGTCCACTCCAGGTACCTGCAATCAGCAAACGAGAATCAAAATCGTCGTTGCAAAAACTTGGTGACGCAGTCAGAAGCATGGGCGCCGCACAGCCTCGGCTCAATCAAGGACTCTCGACAAGGTGTGTCAGCCCCTCTTGAAGCAGTTTAATCATTGGCCAAGAGCTAGCCTGAGATAAGAAGATCATGATCCCAGTGTTCAAGAGCTGCACCGTCGACTCACTTGTAGGCGTTCTCGGTGTGGTCGGTGAAGTAGCCGTCCTGCGGAAAGAAGAGACTCCCATTAGCTGTTGCAAGCGTGCACACAGTCCGAACTCCAACGAGCGCAGCGCGCACTTCCGTCGAGCTCATCAGGGCAAGGGCTAATCGAGCCCGCGATATCCCCCGTTTGATATCTACCAGGGGAAATTACGGGTTCAAAACGGCCCTTCCCCATTTGGAACATTGTATCAGACCACCAGCCTGCAAACGGGTCCCCCTCCCGCACAATTGCGGCCTGGTGTGCTCACCACGCCGATGACCTTGTCGAAGTAGAGCAGCTCGTTGAGGAAGTCGCCGTGCAGGTCGTACGCCAAGAAGTTGGAGTCCGCGCGGAACGTGTACGGGTGCACCTGCACGTCAGCGCCCGCGTCAGCAGACAGAACCATCACATGCAGGGCCCACATCAGCATCCAGGCCTCCGCTCTGCTACGTCCAAAGATTGACACCAGACGTTGAGTAGTCACGACACGCGTCAAGGACAAAGACTTGCGCCGGGAAGCAGCCGCGCAAAGCGGCGCACCTCCATGTTGTACTTGTGGGCGCGCGTGACGAAGTCGATGGGCGCCCCGACGTAGTAGTTGGTGGTGGTGTTGACGGGCATGAGGCTGCCCTTGGCGGGGCCCAGCCCCACCACGCCCATCGACGCAAACATGGCCATGCTCTCGTCGGTCGCCAGCGAAGCAAACGTCTGCAAGCAACGACGGTTCATCAGCCGCGAACGAGCTTGCTAGAGGCAGTCAGGAAGGCACCACAAATCGACTGAGTATTTCAACAAGCGGTCCAACGATGCTGGATGAGCGCTCATCTGCATAACACCCGATTGAGCAGTCTATCGGATCCCTCACTCAGTAATTGGTCAGAAGTAATTGAACGGCCCAACGTCAGCTTATTGCACTCGAGGGGTCGCCACACCAGGGCCCGCACCTGGTTGGTGTCCTGGGTCCTGGCGGTGAAAGAGTCGTAGAGGAAGACGAGCGGCAGGTCGGTGTACTGGGCGGCCCGCTGGAGGGAGGTGGGCGCGAAGGCCTGGATGAACACGGGCTTGGCGTACCAGTCCGCGCTTTTGTACTTGCCCTGGTAGCCGTACTTCTGCAGCATCTCCACCACCGCCTGCTCGAAGCTCTTGCCGCCGGGGAACTGCAGGGGGAGCGCAAAAACTGGGGAGGTCAGGCGGAGATGACCAAAGAGTAGAGTGGTTCAAACAGGGAGCAGTCGAGGCGCATCGAGATTGCTGCTCACGGATGGGAAGCCTAACATTGTCATGTGCGGAGCTCTTATTCAATACGCCCAGGAATGTGGTAACTTACCTGCACGTACTGGTTGATGAAAACGGGGCTCTTGATCTCTGCACGAAAGATGTCAAGCCCCAGGCCAACACGTGTCAGTATTTATCTACAACACGTGTCAGTATTTATCTACATAAGTATGCATACCAGCTCTCAACAAAGAAAGGAACGGATTCTTGTGACACAGTGAAGGTTCACGAAATCGATGCGAAGCTCTAGGCGCACCAGTCTCAATGCAATTCGCATATTGTTCCTGAGAAGTGTCCTCGCGCCGATGGCGTACCTGGGTAGATGCCCACAATTCTGGGAGCGGCCAGGGCAATCTGGATGTACTTCTCAAAGGTGATGATGGGGAACTGGCCTGCACGCACGGCAGCAAAGTTATTGGATAACACGGAGCGGATTCCCATCCTCCCATCTCCTCACCAGAGTCTCATGCCACAGCGAGAGGCAGTCTATAAGCCACTCAGTTGCATTGTGCTGGAAGGATTATTTCCAGAGACCTTCGTAATGAGTTCAACCTGAAAGTAGTCCTCTCAAGAACCTGAGTCTCAAATGCACCCTCACGGCTAACGATGAACGATACATTGCTCCAAATGCGTCCTGTTGTCTCTGCCTGCAGCTGCTTACCATCGAAGGACTTGTCCCTGGTGGTAGGGAAGCGCTGCTTCACGCGCAGCGTTGACAGCTCCTCAAATGTGAAGTCCACTGCACAGCACCACAGCAAGCGCTCAGTCCCGACCAAAAGCCACTGTATGCCACCATTCCTAAGGCCCATAAGACGCTCAGCAGTCTCCTCGGGCATTAAAACGTTCCCTAGTCGTTGAGCTGACCAGATCAGCTTGCTGAACGAACGAGACCATTGTGGACGTCTTCAAGGAGGCCTGCTTACCAATGAACCAGCCAGTGTTGACGCCATCGCCACCTGAAGGGAGAAGCATGACAAGTGTCACTTATTGGGTAAGGGATTGAATCACTGAGACTCTAGGAGCCACTCACAGTTGTAGGATTGGATGCGACCAGGACTTGTGCTCTGCCCGAAGATTTACTCCTTGCTGTCATCAGGTAATACCTGAGATGAGTACGATACCTGGAGCTACCTCTAGTTGACGCTCTTGCCCCTGGAAAGCCGGCTGTACCAGGCAAGTCAGCATGCTTTCTTAGTATGCAAGTCTTAGTCCTTACCAACAATGTTGTTATACGTCTTCCTCTTGCTGGCAAACTCGGTCCTGTTAGCAACATCTGCAAAGCAACACCAATGTTACCGTGGGGACGAGAGGGGAGCAGGTCAGTAAACATGCCAAGGGTACCAGAAGCATGAGAGGCAACCAAGACGAGTTGACACGCCAGAAGCGCCAAACAACATATTCTGGCAAGCTAGTGATTGCAAGCAGATGTAAATGGTGGAATCCAGGCTTACCAGTGAGGAGGGAGAGCTCAATGTCGTGGCACATGACGAGCACTCCGTCCTTGGTGGCCTCCACATCGCCCTCGATGAAATCCGCTCCAAGATCAATGGCGGCCTGAATGAAAGGAGGATAATCGATCGGATATCCAGAGAACAAACACTTGAGCAATGTCCTGACGAGTGATAACTGTCAGTCAGCCCTTCCCTGTTGATCCAATCTTGGCTTCCTGTTTTTCACTAGAGATTGGCTGTCTCGAGAAGCTTTGACCTTCCTGGCATTAGCCTGATTGCAGGATGTACATCGAAGCTGGTGAGACGTAACACCAGCACACCTTCATTCCAGCTCACATGTGGAATGCATGACCGTACTTGAAGACATCTCAAGTGCTTCATCTGGAAGCTCCTGATTATGAGAGCAATCCTTTGGCATGCAGTCCTTCACTCACCAGATAGGAAGGCTCCGTCTCCTCAGGGTAGATGTTGCACGCACCTGTAAGCCAAAAGACTCTGGGTGTCCTGGACTTTCATATATACTGACAATTTCAACACAGCATTGCATATCCACCTGCCAATTGACTGCAGAGCCGTCGACACCCCAAGCTTGCAGGAACTGGTCTTAAAAGGGGCAATCTGTGGCGGGTGCTTACATATCACTTGACACACTCTGATCAAACATCTACTTCTTTAGGAGGGATCCTCATGTGCTCAAACCTTACTTGAAAAAGAAAGCGTCAATGGCAGTCTGAACATGTGAATAGTACTGGACAAGCAGGCAAGCCCCCCACAGATATCCATGCAGGCCCCAACTCGAAAAGTGCTCCAACTGATTCATTGCCCTGCACCCCTTACTGCAGTGCATTCAGGCTTGATCTAAGTCGATACGGCCTCCACAGAAAGTAAAGTTGTGTGTCCTCACCTCTGTGGGCTACATTGTAGGGCCGCTCAGACTGCAGGCCCGCGCCAACAATGGGCTTGACGAAGGGGCTCTGTCTCGGGACCACCGGGGGGTACTTGGGGCTGGTGGGAATGTTCAAAGCGGAGGTCAGGGTGGATGCGAGGAGCAGGCACGCCACCACGGACACGCGGAGGGCCCCCATCGTGAGAAATGCGGAGGGGATTGTCTGCCTGTATCAGGAAATCTTATCGAAGCTGCTACTCAATCTATGCTTGCATTCAATGACCTGCTGTTGAGATCCAGGCCGCCAGGTTTTGAAGAGCATCTACCGTATGCAGAGCTCTGCACAGTGGACACCACATGGTTTGATCAGTGCATCTTACCGTACCTACCTGCTACAAAGGGAATGTGACGAATGTCGCTGCGGTATATATCTGCGGTATATTGTACGGTGTAGGTACCTGAAGCATCATTTGATGCCCTCGAAGGGCCTAGCCCAAGTTCCAACTTCTGATTCAGTCAGTCAGACTCAGGATACCCAGGCTGCAAGAGTGGTCGGTGAAGGGAGAAGCTCAGAGATAAAACGGCGAACCGGGCGCTCACAGACTGCGAGTCGTGGATGGAGCTTGATGTGCCCGGGGCTAGACCGGACTCGGACTTGCAATCATTGCATGCTTGAGCGTATGATGTATCTAATGCGGTTCTTACCGGCTAGATGCCCGCGCAGTGCTTGTAACTCCCCGAGAGAACAACCTCGAACTTCTTGGAGTTCCTTATTGTCCGATCGATCGATCATCGAGTGTGCGTGAGGCTGGTCAGGTCAAGATTTGGAGTCTCCCGAACCCCTGGTTGATACGTCCTTGCTGGATGGGTGGGCACTGCGGTCGCCCGGTGCCGTTGTGACAAGCACCATGGTTTGCACCATCATCATCCTGCATCAGTGCATGCCCGGGAGTTCCAAAACAGGAATCTTGTCGGCACCAAGGTGAATCTGATGTCGACATCGCGGAGATTCTTCCGTCTGACGTGACGCGTAAGAGAATCCGCGTCGGAACCGCGGCCGCCCGCTCGCGGCTATGCGCAGGGCGGCCGCGGAACCTTTCAAGCTCAGCGCTCTAAGCCCAGGCTCTCAGGCGTACCGGGCACACAGCGCCTCCGAGAGCATCGACCATCATTGTCATGTTCCATTCTTGCACTAGCTCAGTCTAGCTGCATACCGGTATAACCGTACTGTTGGGGTACTATGATGGCCTTTGAGAGACGCTCTATACGGTCCATGTATCTTATCATCACTCAGAGGACTCAGAGACTTGAATAATCTTGTCAATCTTGCAACCTCAGTGCAACCCGTAGCCATTCAATGGCACCTTCATTGCATATCATACCAAGATCATACAAGCAGACCCCGGAGCTTCAATTTCCAGCCTGACTGTTCCAGGGATCGCCACTCTTCACAATTAATCTAGGTACCGATAGCCGCATGTTACTCAAATCACATGCGACAGCATGATATGTCAACGCCAAGATACTATTCCATGCTATTACTCTTTACGTAGACCGGTTCTATATTAAACGTATAAAAGATTGACTGAAAGGACCGGGTCACGTGCTGTGTCGCTTCAATTCTAGCTCGATTCTCGAACCTCTATTTGCCCTGACCAGTGATTGGCAGCCATATCACCAAACCTTAACAGCCCGGCCATGGAAAAAAAGGCCAATCCTGGCAAGGCTCATATTAAACTGCGCGGTCGGTTTCAAACTCCTTTCATCAAGAAATCTGGTGTACGCTATATGTAGGATTGTATACAACCACTTGATTCAGCATAATTAGAACGTTCTAGTTCCATCATTTCAAAACGCTTGCGGATGATTATTTGGCTCGGACTCATCCAAGCCGGCCCATGGCCGTATTCAATCTTGAAGATCCTGCGTGCTAGTGTAACTTCACCGGCCAGTGCTAGCTGCTAATGTGCCATGCGGCGGGCCTCGCAAGTTTCAAGCGATCAAGACAAGGCAATGTGCCGCCCCTTGACTGAGGCCATACGAGTAAGTTGGGCAGAATCGGTCCCAAGATATTGGGCGAATGCAAGCATGTTCTCTAGCAGCTGACCAAACACTCGCATGGGAAGCAATGGAGTCAAATCCAGCCTGTAGTTCGATATTTGAATTGAACTTGCGAAGACATGTATTTAGAGAAAGAGCATTACAACCTGACGAGTTTATGCAGCGAACCTTTACTACTAAAAGATATGACAGTAGGAAACCACAGACCGACACTTTCGAGAGTTTTTAGAGCGAACGCGATCTCCTGCCCTCGTTGCAAAATGGTATATGTACTATTAATGCGATGTGTCCGCATCTAATGGAGGCCAACGGTTCTTAGGTGAAGTCGAGAACCTGAGCGACGCAATAAAAGCTGCCCCTTACGACTTACAATTAATCACTTCTCAAATCGACCCAACATAGCAGGAACACTCCGAGAATGGGATCCCCCTCACAACACCTCCTCGGTCATTGCCGTGAATTGTTGGACCCGATTACGCAGAAATGAACGTCTTATCTCTTTCTCCGTGGCGCTTTTGAGCGCTTCTTGGGTTGTGCCTTCCGCTTGGTTCCGGCGGCGCTCTTCTTCACTGGCTCTTTGCCCCCTGCCAGCTCCTCGATTGCTGCCTCAACAGCGTACAGAACCATGCGCTTGACCTGCCCAAGCACACATGGCGAGTTGTCAATGGTGACGAAGGCAAAGGGCAAAACCATTTTTGGGCAACCCACAACGTTTCCCTTTCGCTTGTGCCTTCTCATCTATTCCAAGAACCCTCCGCGCCTGTGTGCGCTTCCGATGCATTTCCACCCTGCACCATAACTCCCAACGAGGCATAAACTTGTCCTTTGACCTGGCAGTCCAGGAGCTGTTGCTGGCCACCAGGAGCAAACGCGTTTGATCACCTTCCGCCGGAATTCCGAGCAGGTGGCGAGTGCGGCACGCGCTCACCTGGAGCTTGTCCTCCTTGGCGCGGTGGTCGTCGGGCAAGACCCGGAACTCCTGCGTCAGCTTCCAGCACTCGTCCAGGTTCTCGGGGGACACGAAGTCCATGGCCACCTTCACGCACGACTGCGCACCGCACCAGCAACGTCAGGACACAAGCTCAAGCACCGGAAAGGCCCTCGACTTTCAGAGGGCGCCCACTCTAAACCTTCACGGCAGCTGCGGGCGACTCGGACAAAAGACTCAGCTGTTTTTTTGAGAAAACAGGCGTGCATACCCCTATGTTACACGACAGTAAGCGATTCTTCTAAAGTTTCTGAAATGAATCTATACATAAGGCGTGCGGGTCCTGACCTTGAGGTTGCGGACCTGGTGGGGGCAGCCCGCCGGGATGAAGACGGCCTCCCCGTCGTACTGCTGGAACGTCCACGCCTCCACGTCTGGAAGGCAGCACCAACAGCCGTGTCAGCTCAACTTCCGGCAGCAACCATTACTCCAAAAAACGGCATGAAAGTGGAATACTGATAGTGCATTACGAGGTCAGACGGCGAGTGCTGAGACAAACAACAAAGTGGATGTCTCGATTGTATGTTCAAATAAGGCAAGGACTGCTTGAACCAAGCGGAGCGTGCGGCAGGGAGGGCCCTCACTGTACTCCTTCTTGAGTTGGTCCTTGTGATGCTGCGTGAGGAAGAACGTCTGGTCGTGCACCGCGTCG
Source organism: Klebsormidium nitens (assembly GCA_000708835.1). NCBI lineage: Eukaryota > Viridiplantae > Streptophyta > Klebsormidiophyceae > Klebsormidiales > Klebsormidiaceae > Klebsormidium > Klebsormidium nitens. The sequence continues at coordinate 85,565 of DF237034.1, forward strand.
TCCACCTGCAGGGCAGACCAAAAGATGCGCGTCTTTCCTCCACGCCATCCTTCATGCGAAAACAAGATTTTTGGAAGAAGTTTACAAGAAATACCTAAAGACACCTATAGATACCTAAAGACACCTAAAGAAACCTAAAGACACCTAAAGAAACCTAAAGACACCATCTAGAGAAGTAGACGCCTCTTGCAGGAAGGAGAAGGCCCAGCCGGACCAATATATGCAAGCACGAACGCCTCCATCGCCACCCGCCTCTACAACTTAGCCCCGCCACCGACCCCGAACAGAATCAAAGTGCGGCATGGCCCTCGCAGCGCAGCCCACCTGGGTGACGGTCTCCTCATAGATGTGCCGGAACTCGGCCGCGTGCTTGGTGAGGTACTCCTTGAGCTTCGGCACGTCCTCCCGCCGGAAGATGTCCCACACGGCGCCTCCGTACTCGGCACTGTCCTGTGCCTGCGCTGCCTCGCTGCTCGCCGTTTGCTGGGCTCCCTTGGCCGCTGCCAGGCACACCCGCGGCGGCTGGACCACCTTGGGCCGCGCGGCCTTCGCCTTTGCCCTCCGCTTCGGCTCTTCTTCCCACTCCTCGACCGGTTGGACCTTCGGGGGGTTTCTAGTACGCAGGATCCGCCCGCCCTTCTCCAGCGGGGCCACGTGCACCGGCCCCTGCTCGCTGAGAACCACTAAGTCATCGGACGCTTCCTCGTTCGACACAGCGGCAGCGTCAGGCATTGGCTCGTCTTTCACAGCGCCTCCTGCAAGGACCCCGTCGGCCTCCGTCGGTGCATCCGCAGCCGCACCTTCTGCCGCTGCCTGCGTGTTCTCTCCGGGGGCGTCCCCAGCGGCGTCGCCAGCTGGCGCTTCTTGCGGGGGTCCCGCAGGCGCTACGTCCTCCATCTTGGTATCTTGGGGCGGCCCGTCCGCAAGCGCCGCGTCCGCTGGTTCGCACGACTTTGCGTCCACCTTCATGTCCGCCCCTTCTTCCGCGGGCGCATCTGCCGCTGGCCCGGTCTCCCCAGCTGCCTCCACGTCACCGTTTTTGCCAGGACCGGCACTCTTCTTCTCCTTCCCGGAGCCGTCAGAGTCCTCTCCCGTCACCTCATTGGCAGCCTGCTCAGCCGCCTGCGAGCCGTTTGCGCCGCGGCGCTTCTTGCCCCCTCCCTTCTTGGCGGCCGGCTTGGCGGCGGGCTTCTTGACCTCCTCGTTCTCGCGCTTGTCGGCGGGCTCGGCCCCCACACGCTCGATCGCCTTCTGGACCTCGGGGCGCACCGGGACAGCGTGCGAGTGGCACAGGATGTTCACCTGCAGAGCGGAAAGATGGGCTCGGATGCGCTCTGGTGGTCGGGTTAACTGGTCCCAGCATTCAGAACCCCTTGTGATAAATCATTGCTCCTCGCAAAGACCAGCGATGGTTCTAGGCCAGCTATGCGGCTCTTTCTTTCGCACTATTTTCTTTGGAGGTCGCGTCTTCTGAAAACCTCAAACGAGCTCAGGATACGTTCTGGCGGACCCGTTTGCCAAGAACGGAGCACGACAACTGTGCGAAGCGTTTGCAGAATATGCGATGCGCTTGCAGGTATTCCAAGCGGAGCTGGGCATAGAAGTGGCCCCCGCACGGCCCCGAAGGGAAAGGGCAAACGGCCGCAGGTGCTCACCGCATCGCTCATGTCGCAGTGCAGCTTGGTGACGGAGTCTCCCCGGCCCAGCTCCTCGCGGTGCCCATACGCCACATACGTTTTAGGACCCAGGTCCGGGGGGTTGGCAGCCTGCAGGACCAGGAATACCGTTTGACTCGATGCAGGCCGGGGTACCGTCCTCTCGACACAAATGATGATGCTGACGCCATATAAATCCTGTCCCCGCTGAACATGCGAAGGGATCTCCCCCCGAAGATGGTGGTCAGGTCGCATGGCACGCGGCGCGGCTCACCTTGGGCAGCTTGGCGGCGATGTTGAGCACGCCGGCGTGGGGGTGCGTGTACTCGTGGAAGGGCAGCGCCTCCACGAAGTCGCGGCAGTGGCGGGGCAGCCGCTCGTGGAAGAAGCTCTACGGCACGAGAGCAAAAGCCACGTGAGGAAAAGCTCGGGGCAGACGCGCCTTGCCACGCAGGCAGTCTGGGTTTCAGGCTCAGCTCTCGCAATTGAATCCATAAGTACTGCTCCCGGAAACGAACATGTGTCTTTGCAGGTCATAATACATTCTCAACCGCTGCATAGCATGTCTCCAATGACTTCGACTTCTTGCACGAGCACGTCCGAGGCAGACCCTGTGAGTAAAGAGGGCTCGCTTACCCGGGGCGGCCAGTCCTTGAGCTTGAGCATGGCGGGGTAGTTGGCAAAGAAGCCGCGCCCTTCGGTGTCATACTCGCGACCCTCCAGGTACCCCGAGAAGAACGTCCGCAGGCTCAGCGAGATCTGCCACACGTCAGCGGAGAACCGATGGGTAAGCACTTCGTCTGACGCTGCCTGGCTGCGACACATAGCTACTGTGCTTTTTACTTTGTTGCACTAGAAAGCAATACTGCAAGCAACTCCAAGCTCATGGCGGAGTAGCAAGACGGCTTTGCTCATGCTAAGCGGTGATGGGGCTTGGTCGGCGTTAGTGAGGGCCTCACGAAGGTCCAGTCGAGGCAGAGCAGCGCGTCCACCCAGCTGCCTTCCTCCACGACGTTCTTGCGCGACGTCTCGCGGCAGGCGCGCCACATCACAAACGGCTCCCAGCTCAGCGCGTGGTCCGTCTTGTGCGTGTTGCGCACGATGACCGGCTCGCCCTGACCCCAGTGGTGCTGGAAGTGCTGCAGGGCCGAGCCTGGAGCAGGCAAACAAAGGAATCAGCTACCGACTAGCAAACGCTCGCTTAAGACCCAGAAGTAGTAAACATCGGAGCTGTCACTGGAGAACATTCTGAGCGTCCACTTCTCGTCTTCCTGAGATGGTCAGCTCAGCAGCTCAAGTCAGTGCAGGTGGTTCCAAAGCGAAATAACGACACATCACTGGCCCTTTCCGTCCCACCTTGGTTCTGCTTCAGCTGCTGGGCGTCGGGGGTGTACAGGTAGTTGTCAGTACCCTGCACAGAAAAGCCTGCGTCAGTTCGTCATAGACCCCCAGGCCCCCTGCACAGCTGTCCTCTTCCTGTACCTGGCTTGCAGTCAACTGAACAAAGTAAGCGCACCTATCGACTGAAGGGGAGGCAAGAAGGCCCTACGTTTTCTCTCTGAGCGGCCTTCCTCCGGTTTGCCTCTTTGGCGGGGTCGCTGCACTCCTCGCAAGGTGCTGGCTCGCCCTGCACGACACAGCCCAGGCAACCAAGACTAATTTAGCACTCGTCAGATCGTTTGCAGATCCAATGACTTAACAACGAGTATCAACCACCACCCAGGAGCACGCCGTTGCAGTGGTCTTCATGCAATCCGACCGGCCAGTAAATGACCATGCAGCGTTACGAGCAGCTCATCAGCTTCAAAAGTATTACGCGAGGCGGGAACGAATTATCAGCCATAAGTTTGAAAACTCAAACCCAAGAAACGGCCTTGTGCTCACCTGGGCAGGCTCTGGCTCCTTCCAATTCTTTCCCAGTATCTTCAGCAGGCGCTTCCTCAGGTCCTCCAGCCAGCCGTCCCCCTTGAACGACTGCAGCTCCAGGTAGCCCTCCCCGCAGCCCCCCCACTCCTTGGCAGGACACGGAATGCGCCCGTGCTCGTCGGGCAGCCAGGCCGGTCGCAGCTCTTGCGGGATGCGCACCACCTCCACCTCCTCTTCTTCCTCCTCTTCCTCTTCTAGTTCCCCCTCCTTCTTCCCCTCTTCCTTCTCCCCCTCCTCCCCCGCCTTCTGCTCGTCCTCCTCACCAGCTTCCATGGCCTCCTCTGGCTCGTCTGCCGCCTTGAGGTGCGCCTCCAGTTTCTTGCGGCCCTCCGCCGCCGCCTGCCGCTTAGGGCGCACCCCCCACGAATCTCCTCCAGACTTCTCGCTCCCAGCCTCCTGTGCAATTGCACCCTTCTTGACATCGTCGTTCTCTTGTTCGCTCTTGATGTTCCTAGTAGCGGCCTTCCCCGCAGGAAGCTTCTCCCGAGGGGAGTCGTTGTCCTGGCTGGAAATCTCCAGCACCTCCTGGGCCGCCGCGTGTTGCGGACATGGCGCAATGGCGTCCATTTTGCCCGCCCTCACCTCCTCGCAGCAGGTGAGGCACAGGTCGAATGCGTGGTCCGAGTTGCTGCACACCCGCACGTAGTCCACAATCGTGGTGCGGCAATTGTCGCTGCAACAACAAGGATCAAAGATTAGGCTGGAGACACAAACATGAAGACAGGCAGCACTTGGACGGGCTTTCACAAACAGCGCATACATGAGGCCTAGGGAGCCGAAGCAGTCATCATCAAAATGTAATCAATATCTTTGACGCTTGACAAGAGGCACATTATCAGGGGAGTGGGCAATGGAGTCACTTATGAGCTAGCAAACATTTGGACTGAACTGAAGCCCCAAAACAGGGTACCTTCAAAGAAGACTTGATTGACTTGTGTCCTCCTGACATCTTTCGTGTGACTTGCGCCTATAGAAGAAGCGCCACCTACCAGTAAACCCTCCTGTCTATGGGGATCTCAAGGTGCGGCACCTCGCCCATCTCGTCCCCTGCATTTGAGCACACAGGATAAGCGCGCGCCGACTTACGTTTCTTCACTCCAGTGAGAGAAGAGCTTCAAGCAATTGGGGTCATTTAGAGTATGAAGCAGTGAATCGCAGGGATGCACAAAAAGGTCTTTACAAAACCAAGCCAAACAAAAAGAGAGATATAGGGTTTGAGGGTCGCTCCACACTTTCTCAAAAGATGCCCTCACCTGGGTGAAGCTTCTCCCAGATCGCCTTTTCTAGTCTTAGCTCGTGCGCCTGCTCGTCTGCAGTGCGTTTCAGGTAGGGAGCCGCATGTTCCAGCAGCTGCCGCAGCAGTGCCACATGCTGGCCAGAGGCCTGGGCGTCGCTGCCCAGCTGCACGAAGAAGAAGGTCACGCCTTGAGAAAACTGGCATGCCAACCCCCAAAACGGCAAGATCTAAATCAAGCAAACACAAGAATACCCAAAGAAAATGGGCGAAGGTAGCCTATCCTCCCTCTCAAAAACAGCTTGCAGTTGTGGGCTTCTCGTGTGTTGTAATAAATGTGGAGCTCCTCTCAAGCTCCACTTCTAATACAACACACGGACCATCAACAGACTGGAGATGTCGCTGAAGATGTTTCTTACATAGACCAGGTCGCCCTGCCGCCTGAGGCAGCCCTTGCAGTTGCAGTTGCCATAGCAGCGGGGGCACTTGACATCCCACTTGTCACCATCCACCTTTCGAAACTCGTTAGCACGGGCGGGATACCTGCAATTTGCAATCCAGATGGAAAAATCCGTCAGGGAGGCACTAGCCACATGAGAAGCCACGTCAACCTCTTCCAACGCGGCTCATCAGCGATGCATGCGACCAGATACGCACGGACGGTGTTAAAATGCACTGGCAGTGAGGGTGCAAGGTGCACTCAACAACCGGCGAAAGTTGCCAGTTTTGGAAGTGTTGTGTGCCAGAATCGCATCTCAATCAATAAGTGACCAAGCGAGCAGACCCCAGGACAAGATCCTAGCTGGCTTCGGCCAGGCTAAGAAAGGGACAAATTTTGTGGGTCTGTGAAAGAATGCACAAGGCAATGCTGGTTTTGATGTTAGTGTCTCCGTATGTAACTGCGCATGGAAACCCAATCACAATTTGGATTCCAAGAACATTTCAGAAGATTGGAGAGAGTTCTGGAGACTGTCCTCATAACTTGGAGTATAGCGGCACCTCAAGTAGCCTCACCAGTTGACGGCACAGTCCCAGCAGTAGCGGGTGCCGCAAATCTCCTCTTTCCCCGTCTTGTCTTTCTTTCCCGTCGGGTGGTTACAGCGGATAACAATCGTCCGCTTGCTGCTCATACATTGGTGGCACATGCGGATCTCCCCCTTAGGGACGTCCATAAGCTTCTCTATCCGCCTCCGCTCAACATCGTCCATTTCCTGCAATAGCCTTAAAGCAAGCTGGTCAGAAAGGCAACAGGACAAACTTTGACAGTTGCTGATGTAAGAGCGACTCACCCGATTTGAGTACACAGCCAATAGAAGCTTCACAGGATGGGGGCAAAGAAGCTTTGGAATCTCACAACACATTTATGGCCCCAACTCACCAAAAGCTCTTTTGCCCTTTCGGGGTCTATTCCTTCTTCTTTCTTCCTCTTGGGTGCTGCTTCCTGCATCTCCTGTTTGCCCTTGTCCTCTTCTTGCACCACCTTCTGCTTGGGCCGCCGCTCTCCCTCTGCAACAGCCTGCAAGCAGAAGGGCTTGTAAGAGGCAACATCACCTTTCAAACCACCCCCTTGCAAGCGGCACACCGGCAAAATTTGTTCAATAGTTGATTATAGCCCTGTCTATGAGCACCATTTGTGGATGCGAGTGCCAAAATGGTCACAATCTGCTGCAATGGGTGCGGTTCTGAGTTTAGTGATAGGCAGCTTGCAACACCCAGTAGGCAATCTGGTGAGGTATCTCTCCAAGCGACTGCAGACTGGTGGCTCCAGCACCCTGCAGAAACCGATGACCTTATATACTCACCAATTACTCAACAACCTGGCTTGCTCCTGGACCAATACCTCCAGACATTGCCTCCTCAACGGCGGGCTTGAAGCAAGTAGTCTTCATTTCTATTGGAGCACCAAACAAGTTTCAACACCCCAGTGCTACAACTTGAGTGCAGAAAAACCTGGAGTTTGTTCAGCATCGCTTGCCTGTTCTGGTGTGTTCCTGTGTTTAGCACACAAACTGCCGCCTTCATTGCAAACCCCCGTGCACCGCCGCCCGCCTCCAGTTCTCTTCTCACACCGCACACTCTCCCGAAGCCCGTTGGTCCCTGGGGGTACCGCCGCCCGGTTTGTCCTCCCTCCAGGAGACAGCTTGCCACTTGCAACTTTGGCATTGTGTTCACCAAGATAGCTTGCATTGCTGCTCCTCATGTCCTTGGACAGCTGGTTCAACTTCTCAGTTGCTAGAACGGAAGCACGCCGCTTTGAAAACATCACCCCACTCTGAGCAATTCCCTGATTAGCACCTTCCTGCGTTCCCCGTTTCCTCTTGGCTGCTTGCCCACCCTGACCTGGTCCTGGCTGGCTTGGTCCAGGTCCAGCACTCTGTGGGTCGGCCCCTGGAGCACCTGCCTCAGCACTAGCTTCGATGCAGCCCTGCAAATCGTCCCCACCTACCAGCGGCTTGTCCTCCCAGTGATAAATTCTTTGCCCATCACACAAAACTGTACAACTGATGTGCTCAGCCGACTGGAGAGCGTGCTTCACGTTTCCCACTGCCAAAGGATTGGCAAGATTGAGATTGATATCATGAGCAGGAAGCTGCTTGATGACATCGTCCAGGGTGAACTCATGCTTCCCATGGGCAATCTTCTTCACGGCTGCCACCAATTCAGGAATCAAATCGGCACGAGAGGAAGAGCCTTCCTTGGATTCTGCAGGGCGCTTTTTGCGCCGATAAGAATCCATAATTGCAAGGAAAGACTCACATATATAATCTATTCCAAATGCACGAACAAGTGCGCCCCCAGCCAACAACACGCCTGCAGGGCAGCGCCGACAATGGAGAGCAACTGCAGGGATCAAAGCATGGATGATTGCAGATTCCACAACTGGCACAAGCTCGAGTACCTACCTAACAGAGCAGGCTGATCAAGAGAAGGGACTTTCCTGTGTGTACAATTTGAATTTTGAATATCGACCGTCCGATGCAGGCTCCAAAAGTTGGCGGTACCTGATCAGCGGTTGATGACTTGGATAATGGAAAGACTGCGTAGTCTGTAGAGCAGCTCTCACTGTGCTGCGTGCATCCAATTTGCAATGCCAACACTGGCCTGAGGGCAACACTGTCAACAGCACGAAGGAAATGCGCGCTTCGTTTCAACTTTTAGAGGCACAATTGCTCCAAACGAAGTCTGGAGAAAACAAACCGTCAAAGACGAAGACAGACACGAGGCAGCTCTGAGTCTTCACTATCCTAGTGGACTTGCCTTTCAAGTTGCACAGATTCTGCAAGACTTCTTCTCAAATCAGCGAGAATCCAACCTCTGAACCTCGCTTGTTACACTTTATACTACCTGAACAAGGGGCGTCTATTTTGAGAAGATTCAGGGCTTAATGCCAGCCTGCACTGGTCGTCCACCTGCACATCCGGTGTCTTGGCCAGTTTGCAAGTGAAGGGACATCTGCGTCAGAAACGAAGCCTAGAGCTCGTTTGCCTCAATTTTCTGGATTGAAAGTTTGAGAGGCTGTGACCCAAGTCAGATAGATATCCGTATGAGAAGCAGCTTCACCCATGGATGCATCTGGTCCATCAAAGGACAAAGCCAAGGGTATAAACTTGCTGGACTCGTTTGCTGTCAAGAGGCACCTAGACGAGGTTGCAACGGAGGTGAGAACGTTGCTACCATTCTCAGACTGCACAAGTTTTGGGGTACTCCTGAAACTTCTCTTGCTTGCGGTTGCTTGTCTGGCATCCACATGGACTGGGTTCTGGCGATACAGAGTTGCTGGCACATTATGCTGTTGCAGCCTGGCACTAAAAAGCTGCCGCCACAAGTATTGCCTCATCAGCGTTCTTCTCGTTCTCAAACAGGATCAAAATCTTGTGCAACATTTCAGCTGCAAGGAATCTGCCAATCCTCTGGCTGTGCATAAGAGGAGCTGATCTCCTAGTTCTTGCTTGCAGGCGATCATCGATCGGGGCTACTTAGAAGACGTTTTTTTCAGCAACGTGCGCATTGCTATTGGTCTTGCATCATGCGGAGTGGCATGCCTTGCCCAGTTCTACCCCCAGAAATTTCCTGCTAACGTGACGCTTCTCATGGTCTGCATTGGCATCTACATATTGCTCAACTTGGCCCTCCAGTTCTTGGCAATTTTCAAGGAGAAGAACCACATACTATTCACTCATCCGAAAACGGTGAGTTCTTTGGGCTATATGCTCTTCCCACGAACTGGGCCTAAGGACAATGCAAATGCTTCAGCCTATTCTTCGTACATGTCAAGTAAAGTCCGTGCTATCCTTGTTGCATGCTTCAAAGCCTTGAACTTAAAGAGTTGCGCTTATCCATCTATGAGCACCCCAAGAACCGAGAACATCGGAGTACATGTTTTTTGTGGAGGAGAGTTCTTACATGGATTGCTGTCCGCAGGGTTCCTACACAACAACGGGGCTAGCCGTGTCCTCCAAGCTTCCTCGATTCTCCTCCCAGTATACTCTCAGAATAGGCAGCAGTGAACCCAACTCGGTATCTGCGCGGCCAGCTGTTGAGATGACAAGGAGTATAACGGAATGGTAAGGCCTCACGCCTATGAACTTGCACGTTTTCAAACATGTTTGCCAGCTCGTGCCGATCCTTATGCCAGCAGTTCTAAGAATTTGGTCCACGCATTGTCATCTCAACGGCTTTCTTCTGGCTCCCCCAGTCTTCTTATGAATATATTTTGCAGGTTTACCGGAGACGGGATCCTTGCTGAAAAAGAGTACTGGAAGGCAGTTGAACAGCTTTTAGACGAGTACGAGGGTTCTGCCAAGAAAAGGAGATGACAAATTGTGTGTGGTTCAACAACCATCTATTCTTTGCCACCGCAAAAGGAGCAAAAAAGGGGCAACGAAAGTGGCTTTTGATTACATTGGGGTCGGAAGTGTCTGTCATGATGAGCAAATGGCGTACGGTCAGTACTTGACTCATTGATATTTGCCTCCGATGTGCAGCCGCAATGAATTGATCTTGTTTTCGTACACGGCGTAGCCTGGCACATACATAGGCTACAGGCTTAACTCCCCGGATCATCAGATATGTACTAGGTAATACCGGTAGTAATATAAATGACATGTTAAAACCATAAATGACATATGTGGATCTAAGCTGCATGCAAGCTGCGCTGGCAACCGACGTCATGCCAGCGTGTGCAGTGCAGCATGGGCATCCTTAGATGATTGTAATGCTCGACAGCTAGATCGCCGCACGCGCGCACATCCAGACGGTTAAAGTGGAAAAAATCATTGTATATGAAAGGGACTGAGTCCTCTTAACTATTCAGTCAATTTCATTTCTGGATACAACATCTGGAATTCAAGGATCACGTCAGGTGGTCGAAACATACTATAAAGTACAATTGATCAAATCATCTCTACAAATCGGAAAGCTCTTCTCGCTCTTGGTGGAGGAGCACAGCACATATATCAGCTCTTGGCAGAAGATAACCGGAAGAGATATCAAGTATGCTCAAGCGCGCTGTCAGCTAAGAGCTCGGATTGTTACATGGAGTGCACTCTCTCGAAACCAGTCATACATGTCCGGCAACTCCGCATCAACCGCCGCGCGAAATGCTCGCAAAGGTTGAGGAAAATCTTGCAGGAAATGCACAAGAGTCGCTCCTAACTTCGGATTCCTGTAGTGCGAGATGCTGTTGCCTGCAGACATGGCGACGACAGCTGCGCTTAAAGAAACCTGCCAGAAGCAGGGGCTGTTCCTGGAGCTTCAATCAATGGTGCCCCTAATAATGGGTAACTCACATGCAAAAAGGAGCCCCGTTTTCTTCCGTGGTACTTCCGGGACGAGAAGCATACACTTTCCCTAGCATCATAATTTGCCTCGCTCTTGTACATTCTAAAACGCTTACGAATGCTCACCATCTTTTGAAGCGTAAAACCAGTATTGCTCCAGGCGATCCAAGGCAAACTCGTCCATGACCTGCGACGATTTCAAGACTTCAGTTTTTCTCAAGAGAACGGAGGATCACAGCGACCTGGACAGGCCGACTTCGACAAATCACATGGAGTGTACTCATGACTGAGCAAACAGGAAAAGTGCAGTGCTTTGATGGCTAGGGATAGAGATATTAATATCCTGCAGACCACGTCAAGCCGTAGATAGTAAGGCAAGCAGCAAGGCGCCCTCATTGCCAGTGTACCTCCTGAACGAGTGATCATGCTTGACGAGAGGTTTATGCTACTTCAGGTATTGAGCAATTACCTTCTCCACGTTGCGCAGCTCCACGTCAGTGGGGGTAGAATCGGAGGAGGGTAGCAGCAGGGGTACATTCGAGATCGACAGTGTTTCTTCTAAAGAGCAACTCGCAAAAAGCACCTGATGATAGAAGAAGACAAAGCGACTGTGAGTCAACGACTTCCAACGAGTTCGACCCGTTGGCCAGGCAGGACAACAGAGAAAGCCACAGTACTGAAATTATGATGGGGCATCTAGGCAGGGCGTATCTCTGTCTCCCCGTTCAGTTCAGCTCAGGCACTGTCAAACGCGGCTCACCACTGACAACTTGTCCACCAAAAGCTGCCGCTCATTTGCAAGCGCCTTGCTCGAGTCACTGCAAGCAGCGGGTTGTATTGGTCCGTCCACCAGGTTTTAGTGCTTTCTTAGAGAGAATCATGTGTATATCCCGGCGCATACAAATGCACCCATTCTCGCTGCCTTTGAAAACGCACTTCTGCTTCTCAATTGTTAGATGTGGCAGGTCTAAGCTCCAGGTAAGCTCCAAGTAGAGTATGCACGATTAAGTACAGGAGTCGCCTACCGGCAGATCCTCTTCAGTTTCAGGAGCTGCTCAAACGACAGCCGCTTCCCATCCCTGAGCGCTGCTAGGGACACCTTCGGCCACTTGCTCCCAGGGTTTTCCGGCTTGAGAGTTTGAAGGTATGGCAGCTCTTGGTCGATCTGGGCCTTCATCTGCGCTGCGACTCTCAAGAGTAAGGGATTGCAGAATTGGCGGGCAATTGTGAAGAACCATCAGTACAAGGAGGACTACCAGAGGAACAGGCGGTTGAGTGGTATTTCTTTGTTTCAAAGTAAAATCACAATGGTTAGAGCGGGCACGCACCTGCAACAGCTCCGGAGGCAGACCAGTGAAAACCACCGTTAAGACCCCGCTCCAGCTCACAAAGAATTGGGAGAACGTCAGTCGGACTGCTTGAGTGGCTGCGATAATCGGTTGCAGGCGGCCCTTTGGAGATGTGGCACTGGTCTTCGTTTCTTCAGAGGCACAGCCATGTTGGGCTGTCCCTGCAGGGGCATCTCTGGTTGCTATCTGATGCCAAATTCTGGTTGGATACCGGCTTTGTCTATCGGCAGCATTCTTAATCCTTACATTGGGTATTCGCTGTTTTTTAAGACCACTTTATCCAAACACCAAAGAGAGCTTCAAATCGGCGCCTCCGCCACCGCTGAAAAGCCAATCAAGACACAGGGGCAATACACTGTTGGCAGACATGGCCAAAATTGAGCGATTGTTGTCAGCTGCAACCGGACTTGCAAATGAAATCAAGAAGCTGCACTCAAATCACCCTTTCTAGAGACCATACTTTATCATCCTTTCATGCTCACGTAAAAAGCACGCAAAGCTGAGCCCATTCCTTGGCTGAGCATGAAACTTGGATCACCAACATCTATGTCTTAGAAAGGCAGTGTTGGTCCGGATCCTTATAAGAAGACGCTCCTTACCTTTTTAACTCATCACAGAAGAAGGGGAATCACAGATGCAATTTGCCCTCAAGTTCTCGGTCCTATAGTTCTCAACTTCTGAGGGCCCAGATACCGTATGCCCCCCCCATATAGTTTGACGAAGCAGAAACCTGTCACAAATGCTCAATGTATCTCCCTCTCACCTGTCCCATCATGGTTCGGTCCAGCGCCAGCATTTGACTTGTCAGGTGCTACGCCTGTTCCCACAGCATTCTTACAACCCTGTACATCATCCTTCTCAAGCTCTTCCTTCACTTGGCGATACATCGCCTGACTATTCAACTAATCAAAGTGTTTGATACACCTGGTGCGTTGGAGAGCATGCCTCAAGTTCGCTTCTGCTATTGGATTGACAAAGTTGAGGTGGATGTGGTGGGAATGTAGCTGTTTCTTTCAGAACCTTTACTCCTCCAAGCTGGCGCTTTCACTCCCGCGCACAATCTCCGCAATTGTGGCTGCCACCAACTCTCATTTGAAGGGTGGCAGCAACCGCCTTCGTTCAACTTCAAGTGCATCTTGCCAGGCTTGGGAACCATGCTGCTTCCCAAACAGCCGATCGATGCATGTCCAAAGATAATGTAGGCTTTGCTGCCGTCTTCCTGAGGTCCCACTTCAGAATCCTGCCCAACTCTTGCCAATGCGGCGGCAATGCCAGTATTACTATTAGTCCGAGTCTGGGCAATAATACTGTAAAGCGGCAAGCCTGATGATCAGAACTGGAAATCCATCAAACTCCAAATATTGTCAGATCTGATCAGGCCAACTTCCAAGTTCCAAACAAAAGAAGCGCATGCAATGCCGTGAGGGGGCACCAAGCCTGCACTGAGCTTAGCGAAGTACAGCTTAGCTCTGGCTTAGCTTCGCTGGACACTTCCTGGCCCTGCCGTCGGTTGAGTAGACGTGCAATTCCGGAACAAGGGCGCACCTGGCTGCGTTGCAGAGCTCGCAGAAGTTGCCAGAAAGCTTTTCTTCAAGCTGCAGCATGGCTTGGACCGATCCGAGTGGTCGGTGCAGTAGGAGAGACAGCGCAACCTCTGTGCTGCGCTGAGCATAGCAAGTCTTTGGAGATGGCTGCAACATTGCAGCGCACCGCCGCTAAAAAGTTGCATCAGGCTGCCAATTGCCGCCAGGGCACCCTGGAAGGTGGACCACTTCAAAGTGGGTCAACACGATGCCTGGTGGTGGGCAAAAGCTTATCTCCAAAATTGGTCGGGTGGGCGAGCGAGTACCAACAACTGCAATTAGAGATTGTTGACAACCGATGGGGCTCGCGGCACCTTCAATCCACCAAGTGCTTCCAACGGGCAAATGATTGGCACGGCTTGTCCACCAGGGGCTGTCCAAATCAAAGGCGGCGGTCTTCAAAGTCCAATGTGGGGCCACTCAATGCCGTAGCTGTTCAGAAACCTACCTACCCGGTGGAAGAGCTGGGGAAAGCCCAGGACCAGGCGTGCATCTTACAGGCCTTCAACTGGGGGAGCTGCCGCCGGGATGCACGTTCCTGGTACCAGCTGCTTCTCGACAGTGTTGACAGTATTGAGGAGGGGGCCTTCACCGACGTTCTCCTGCCGCCGTGCTGCCAATCTCTGGATCCGCAAGGTCTGTTTCATCTTGGCCACTGTATTGGCTGCTAAATGACTTTTAGACGTGTCAGGTCACTAAAACAAGTGCTGGGATGCCAGTATCGGTGCCGACAGCTGTGCAACTTCCGACTACTGGTCAGTCTTTTCAGCTGAAAGTCGCTTCCTGAGTTGCTTTACTAAAGGCCAAACTTGAATGATGTGTAAGATGGAAAGTGAGTGCGTAAGTTCAGGCTGCCCTCCTCTCCTGATCCAGGATTCATGCCAGTGGATTTCTACGAGCTCGACACCTCATACGGGACAGCAGAGGAGCTGCGGCAACTCATTGCAGCGCTCCACTCTCGTGGAGTGCACGCCATCGCCGACCTGGTGATCAACCGGCTGGCAGGCGTGGCCACCGACAGCACGGTCTCCTGGAAGAAGGCGGGGGGCACCGTCGCAGATGTAAGCCAGCCAGGGCGTGTTTGGTTGTCACCTGGTGTTTTGATCTTCCAACTAAAGGCCCAGAGAGAAGTCTGTGTCCAGCAGAATGGAAGTTTACATTGAAAAATAGAGACTGCACCAAGCAGTGGTGAGGCGTCCTACGAAAGCCTTTGACCTGTCTCCTTTTGGCCTGCACTAAAAGCCGGCTTTTAAGGTCGGAGTGCTTTTTGACTCCTTCCTTGAATTCGCATTCGACATTCTATTGGGGTTGTCTATCCAATCCTGGACCCTCCCTTTTCGATGCACCTCGACCTCTTCCGTGGCTTTGTTCACTTTGTCTTAGTGCGTCTGTTCATTCGGCTGTTCTCTCACACCTGCCCCTCTCACACCTGCCCCTGTCTCGCTCTTCCAGGATATTGATTGGATGGACTGGGTCTCCGGCAGCGGCTCCCCTGCTCTTCTGACAGAGGACGCGAGTGCCGACAGCTACCCCGGTCTGGCCGCTATTGACCACTCCAACCCCGTCGTCCAGAGTGATCTCAAGGGCTGGCTCCTCTGGCTGAAAACGGAAGTCGGGTTTGATGTACGTCCACTTTCCTCTTTACGCAGTTGCCCTCCAGGAATTATGTTGCTTCCTTGCTTGGCCACAAACGTCCCAATTGAAAGGAAGTGGGTTCGAAGTCCTTGATTTCGAAGGCCTCGAAGTTGTCTGCTCTTTAAGGCATCAGCCAGGTCCGAAAGCACAACGCAGCGAGCGGGTTCGCACAGCGGGCTGCCTTTACAGCGTCTCCTGACCAACGCATCTGGGCGTCCCATTACAGGGTTGGTTCTTCGACTATGCTCGAGGATTCGACCCCCAAGCTGTGGCGAAGTGAGCAGCCTTTTTCCCTGTTTTAGCCTCTCTCTCGGGCTATTATGTCAACCCCTCAATTGGCACGAAGTACTGCCTTCGAAGCTGGTACTGTATGTTTAATCGACTTCCTGTGCTTCCGTACTCCTGCATCTGGTGACAGGTTGTCACAAGGTCGTAATGATTGTTCATCTTCATCATGCGTGAGACCGCGTGCCCAACTGAGCGTACGTCGTGGTTGTGCAGTTACGGGGAGGCCAGCGGGCCGTCCCTGGCCATCGCCGACTACTGGAACCCAATGCGCTACAACGGAACATCCCTTGAATACGGCCAAGGTGAGTTGTCTGCAAATGAAACTTACGCATCTACGTGTCATTTGTTGCTGATGCAATGGTTCTGTTCTCTGCTCGCGTGAGTCAAGCAAGTCTTCTGATGCTTTTCGTTGAACGGACTTTTTGGTCAAGGGACAGATACAAGTGTGAGGGCGTGGCTTGCAGATCAGCACCGGGAGGACTTGTGCAACTGGGTCAAGGCTACCGGAGGCTCCGCAAGGGTCCTGGACTACACCACCAAGGTGGGGCCGCAATGCCTGCTCATATTGACACGTTGTCAATTGAATGATCTGTTTCATGTTTGATTAGTGTGGTTGTGCAGCAAATTCCAGGCCTTTTGATCGCGCCAAAAAGACGATTCCTCCGTGTGTGGACGGTTCTTGTACTAACCGTCTACAGCAGCCTCACGCTACTTGGTTGCCAGCTTTTGTTCATAGATGCAAAAGCCGCTCTGTGTCGCCGACCGCAATCCCCTCTCGAGTTGCTGTGCTCTTCTCTTGCAGGGCATCCTCCAAATGGCGGTCGAGCGGTGCGAGTACTGGCGGCTGATCGATCCCAAGGGACGGCCCCCAGGCATGATCGGCTGGTGGCCCGCCAAAGTGCGCAGCGAAACTTCTCAACTTTGAGTGTCATCTCTACCGGCACTTCCTGCGTCCTCCAGCCACCTCGATGATTCCTGTCTTGCCCCGCACCTCCCTTAACCTCGACTTTCAAACCACGAGTTGCAAAGGCTTCCTCCCAAACGACGAAACCTGCTTGAACTAGGCCGTCATTTGATACCTTCACCAAGATTAGAAACCACCACCTCCACGCCACAATCCCGCGCACGTTTTCTGTATAACCGTTGAGTTGCCCCCAGCTCCAGCGCGGGCATCTTTCATCGCAGGCGGTGACGTTCGTGGACAACCACAGCACGGGGTCGGAGCCGCGGCACTGGCCCTTCCCGGACTGGGGCGTTATGCTGGGCTACGCCTACATCCTGACGCACCCCGGCACGCCCTGCGTCTTCTGGGACCACGTGCACGCCTGGAAACACAAGGTGGGCGCGCGCACGCTCGCAGCCGCACCTCTGTCGTTCTGCTCCGAACCGCGGCCGTTTGGAGGCTGTGCTGTCGGGTGCTTTCCCTTGAGCAATCAGCGGGGTGTGTTTGACACGCTTTGCCTCCATTTGGGAAGGCTGGTGGGGCCGCATGAACTCAGATCAAAAGATGAGATTGATGACCGCTAGTGTTTGAATGAGAGGATAAGAGGCGCCGTTCTGTGCCCTGCCAAGCGCTGATTTTCGTGCTGCCTCCAGGATGCCATCTACTCGCTGCTCGCGGTCCGCCGCCGCAACGGCATCCACGCGCAGAGTTCCGTCCGGATCACCGCGTGCCACTCCGACTTGTACGTGGCGCAGGTCGGTTCTTTCGATGGGCCCGATCAGGCCTTTCGGGGGGTGTACGTCAAGCTTGGGCCAAGCATGAACCTCCGGGGGGGCGGCCCGCCAGGTGAGTGGAGACGCAAGCGGCCCTTGGGACAAAGCATCGTAGGTGCATCAACTTTCCGGAGAAAGACGGCTCCGCTCAGCTTGTCGCGGTTTGTCCTGCGGACGAACCAAATGCATGCCTCCTGTTGGAAAGCAACTTCAATTGACGGCTGGATTATGTTTTGACTAGGTCAAGATCAGCTGCACGGTTCATAGCGTTTGTACTCTATCTGCAGGGAGCGATTGGGTTGTGGCTGCCTCAGGTCATGACTACTGTGTTTGGGAACAGCGGTAATCCTCGAATGCGAAAGGCTCTTTCGGCTCAGAGAATGGACTGGCAAGCTAGTCTGACCACAAATAGATTGACAGCACCATGACACTGAAAGAGGTGTTCTCAGAAGGTCAGACAAGCTTGTTGAGGTTGGACATCTTATAGTGGTGCCGGCAATTGAACAACCGGTTGTGCCGGCCTGTGCGGTATGTTGCACGCCCCAGGTAACACTTGATAGGTATGACCAGGTTGGCAACTTGGCATGGAGCGTGAGTGTCGCTTGCAGAGCGGCTCCTCTTGCTGCAGATTTGATTCCTAAAAGTATAAGCAGAACAGCGAGGAATGGTCACTTTTGATTATTTACGCCCTGAGCCACGACGCGAAAGTGGTCGGAGCTATCATCTTTATTTTGAACGTGCAATCTAGGCGCTGATCCGCTTCCATCGGCCTACAGTGCCGGAACATGGACAGTCGTTTGACAAGCTGTTTCGAGACCAGTGTGAACCTCTTATTACACAATGGAGTCATTGGCAGTACGTGCCAACTCCAACGGTTAACCTTCCTGGCACGTACTATAAAGGTACGTACACACCTAAGTTGGCGGCCGGCCTTGTCATTTACGGCCTGCATAATCCACGGGCCGTGCTAGGCTGCCGCTTGACGTGTTGCGCCGATTGAGATCCGAGTCTGCAGGATTCAAGCACACCGACTATATTGCTTGACCGCGGCCGCCCGGATCGTGCCTCCTTTGCGTTGATGTTGCTTGGGGGTTCGACCTTTTCTAAACCATTGTCGTGATCGTGGTACATAGCATGTCTGCATAGAAGCTATGATCGATATACATGCGGCCGCCTAGCTAGTATGTTAGTACGCCACACATATACGTGCGTACGTGACTGAAAAAACACAACATTCGGCTCATGGATCAGTAACTGAACATGGCCCCTATATTAAGTGAGGTTCGCCTCTCGTCAGCTATAAGAACATATGTGCGAGGCACTACACATGCATAAGTTAACCTACTTGGATATTCATGCATGTATATGTTAGAGTATTATCTGCCGCCTCTTTACGGGCACTGAAATGTGCTGCAGGCGCAATACTAAGGGCGCCACATAGGCCATGCAATAAATGACTCACCTGAGGGGCTCAGCGCTGGCTGACAGTGCATTACTGTAAGGTGCATCATTATTGCATCATCGATCGGAATGTGTTTGCAGTCTATTCGTCACAGCCTGCTTTGAGGCAGAAAATCGGTGGAACCATGTCAATCAGGAAGCCTTTCGATGGCGCCACCATATGAACCTGCATAACGATATTAGATAAGCCATCCTATGTTAACAATTTGAAGATGGGGCCAGTACGTTCCGGCTGGTTCTGTAGCCATGTTTACCAGAGTTGAATAGCTATGTAAGAGCGGAATCGGACCTAGGCTTTCCTATCCAAAAAGGTTCTCACACAAATGAGTGCAGGCCTTCTATCTGATACGGTCCTGCAGGTCAGCAACGAAGCTTTGTGCCAGGTTAGAGAACTTTCGGCTGGCAGCTCCGGCCATGTTCTTCAGCTGTCCCATGTCTTGACGAGCCTGCACCGAGAGCAGGAAGTTCGTCAGTATTTCGCGATTTGCGCCAATTGCACCTTGATGCAAGAATACAATTGAGGGCACAGCTGTTGACAACGTTGCCATCGCTACTGATCATAAACATGACCCCAAACTGCTGCGTCCAAGTTCCCTTATCCTCGAACAAAAACCCTGCTGCCCCGCGGTATCGGCACCCACCTGGACAGTCAACTTAGACATGAGCTCGGATGCTGTCATGTCGAGGGATGAGTCCATCCCTTGGTTGCGGCTGCCGCTGCCGCTGCCATTGCCACTTCCCCCGGCTCCCCCAGTCCCATCATCATAGAAGTCCGCACTGGAAATGGAGCTCGAGTTCTGCAGAAGAAGGGGAACAACTGGCTCACTTAACAGAATTTGAAGCTAATGTACCCTAACCGGCACGATCGAGGTTGAAGGCTTCGGAGTGAAAATAAGGGAAGGCCAGCATACTCCCTGCTCCTGCATGTTTCGACTAAGTCCAATTGCAGCTTCGACGACAAGCACCAAAAGACAGGACCCCCTTGACGCCCCTGAGGGGCAGCCACATATACTACTAAGCAGATTGACGGAACATGCTGCCGAACAAGCAAAGATGACTGAGCCTTACCGCAAAGCGTTGGAGCCTGACTTCAGTTTCGCGGCTGTTGGCCTGATTCTCATTCCCAAAGAACTGAGCCGACGAGATGGACTTGGCATTTGCAAAGCGCTTTTGCGCCACCGCGTCTTCTGATGGCACCTGTAACCGCAGGAGACAAGCATTGGGACATGGAACGAATCAAGGCCCTGATTTTCAGAAATTTGTTTGCAGATTGCAGATTTCAAACTTTAACTCACTGCGTCGAGGTCTCTGGGTCATAGGATGAAGAAGAATCGAAGCGCATGGTGCAAGGCAACCTGCAAGACGGCCGGCAAAACATCACTGGAGAATGCACCTTATGAGCAAGTCCCAGTCCAAATTCCCCCTCAGATGCGCACCATCCAGGACAGGAAGAAACAATCTGCGCGCCTTACCTCTGGCTTCTTACTGGTTCCTGAGGACCTCTTTGCTCCAGGGCCAGAGGTGAAGTCAGAGAAGAAGTCTCCACCGGTGGTGGGTGGTGCTATGTGGCTTCCAGAGCCGCTGTCTCCATACCCAAACCTGGAGCTTCCGTTGATGCTAGAAGATGTATCAATAGACGCACTGACAGCAGGAACAGGAATCTCAGTCGGCTTCTGATCGAACAGACTATCGTTGACCTGCGGAATAGTGGAGAATGTAATTAATTTCAAACCTCTACCTTGAAAGTGGACCCATTGCTTGAGGCGGTCTGCGGCACATATTGAAGCCGCAAAGCATGTTCTCAAAGTATTGAAGAGCACAACATGCATCGCAATCGTTCAATTGAAGGACACGCTTCAGTGTTAAGAATCTCCCCTACCTTCGCACTCAGCTTCTTGACTCCTAATCCACCACCAGGCTTCGCACCAGCGAGCCGCCTGGTCACAGCCGGTCCTTTTCTTGTGATGTTGGATACTCGCGGCGAGACAGCCTTGGGCACCTCAGGCGTCTGAGAAGGTGCTTCCTCAGGTGCTGCATCTGCCTTGTTGTCCTGCGAGTCCACAGCCTCCTCCACAGGTGCGGAGGCTTCCGCAGAAGCAGTTGCACCAAGGAATGGGGCTGAGGATGGAGCTACCACGGAGCTGCGCACGACCTCCTTCGCCAGGAGCTGCCGGTAGAGATCAGCTGCCCGCGAGGTGTACTTCTGCTCAATCTTGCCGCCATCTGTCCAACCATGCTGCTTGAAGAAAACCCTAGCCCTTCCATTCCCGCCGAAGGCCATGGTCTTCAACTGATCCTGATTCCACGAGTCCAGTGAGGTAGACCTGCAAAACAATCAACCCCACAATGCTAAGCACAAGCAAGCGAGCAGAAGTAGGTAGACCAGGGAGGCAGCATCAGATAAGAAGACACTAGATAGAAGCTCATTGTAAATCGCACAAACATTTGGATGCTAAAAGCACCCAACCATAGATCTACCATCCAGCAGCAAAGCGAGAGCATTGGCTCAACCAACTCAGAGTAGCCGCCTGTTGGAGACTGCTTGTGCACTCACCGGACAAAGCTGACGTGCACGCCCAGGCTCCGGTGCATTGCGGAGCAATCAAGACAGATGAAGACTCCATATGTCACGGATGCCCAAGTTGGATTCTTGGCATTGCAATCAAAGCACATCTGCAAGCAGAGGCCTACAGATCAGTTGCAAATCCAGATCCAGGAAAACAAACAAGATACCTTACATGTGCATGATGATTGAATGGAAATTGTTTGCAATCAGACAACCCTAGATGGACGCAAGCAGCATCCTGCCCTCTTCTAGTGGTAGGAATCACCCAACACCTACCTTATTTTCAGACTTTGCCCTCAATTTTCGAAAAAGGGAGTCCCGCTCCAGCAACTCTGGCTCTTGCGCTGACGCCGCAGCCATGGCGTACAACAAGATCGCACTCTCAAATCCAATCTCAGATTGTAATAGGAAACAGACGATGGTCAACAGACGGTTGGCCAATAGCGACTGCCACCTGATCGGGCTGTAACAGACTCTATCTGGCGCCCTTCCACATCACGTCTTGTGTGTCTTCCCTTCCTGCGTCTCGACTCTCGTATACTGCAGTTCCTCAATCGAAGTCAATGCCTCATTCCGAAAACAGCCCTTCTCTGCCGGGCTTCCCTCCGGAATTGTCGGCGGTTGCGCGTGAGATGGTCGCCAAAGCGCGAGGCCCCGCTGTGAGGCCAAGTTTTTCCGCTTTGATTCCAAGCTCAGGCCGATTGCAGACTGTATCGTCTTGAAAGTTGCTGTGTTACGAGGCCCCATTGCAAGGCCCTGTTTCGAAAGCCGTTGAACCCTGCCGTTGAACCCCTAAAATTCGTCCTCGAGCTCTGGCTTTTGAAGTTTTGTGTTCGCAGCGGCATTGGAGCCGCAAAGGTGGAAGTCGAGGTATACATGGAGACCAGGCTGCTCTGAAGCTTTGAAGCTGCTCTGAATCCTGATGGATACCTTGACCATACTAGGCAGATGAAGATCGCCGTGGAGCCTTGTCCTTATGTAAGTCTTATGAAGCAACAACCTTTGGTGTAAAGCTCGTGTGCGCCACTTAGAAAACTTCAGTGCCTGAGGTATGTGACGAATGTAGCTGCCATGGCTCAGGATGCTGAGGTGCAATTGAACAACGTTGGCATATACCCACGGCCTGAGTGGCTAAGGGCATGTGTGCAGCACCAGTCACAGCAGAATCCTCGGTTTAGTAACCTCCCAGCTGAAGAACAAGCTCGATTATGCCTCGCTGACTTCCTGGAAAGCGACATGAACATGGCCGCCCTTGGACGACTGCCTCCTGACGTGACAATGCTGCATAAGGAGGAGTTGAGGGGACGATACGTCCTACAGGTGAGCAGTTTCTGTAGCAATGGGAAGCATACAGCCACCAGATCCTACCATACAGCATACTTAAAGTGCGCCACTTGTTGTTTTAGATCGAGTCTGCCTGTAAGGTGATGGTGGTGTGTGGACAATGAAGGTATTGTACACGGCTTTTGCAAATTATGTCTCATCTGATATAATTCGCAGATTGCAGCGTCATCTGGAGTTGGTCATAGTAATTTTGAAGGGCGCTCGCTGGCTTTCGATGGGCATGTTAGAAGGAAGTGGGCTAGGCACCACTTGAGACGAAAGATGGCAACAAATGAGGTACCCCGTGACTCTAGCGTGGGCATCCTCGATGAGCTCTGTGCATATCTTTGTGAAGCAGCACCTGACGATACTTCCCTTGCTCGCAGGTAGATGAGGCGGCAGATGTTGGTTGTGCCCCCCAGAATCGGTACAAGGAGCATCCCAGCAGCTGTTTGAAGCTCAGTCTGACAGATGGCGAGCAGAGGGCCTATGCCATAGAGTACCGCAAAGTTCCCCAGCTTTCCCCCATGATGCCAGCCGGCATTAAGGTGGGGCAATGTTCAACAGGAAGCTTGCAAGTCCATGTTTTGAAGATGCTTCATCTTGCTTGCAGCAAGGGTGCCCATCCTAGTTGAGAGGACTGACGTATCTTGACTGCTCTTTCACTGTCGGTGCTTGCATGATCGAACATTCGCCCCCTGGTGTACTTCTGGCTTGTTTTCTGTGCCAGTGCTTTCAAGTCTTGACATTAGCGCCGTGGTTCAGCACTGGCTCTGATCCGCGATGAACTCTGTCCTTGCCTGGATGGGGAATGGGGCGGTCTTGATGAGCTGCCATCTTTTGCAGATTGCAGTCAGCAACGTGTTTGTCCGGCAAGGCCTCCTGCTCTTGTGTCCAGAGAATGTCGTTGTGCTGGGGGGCAAGGTACAGTGCCTGGAGGAGGCCAGACAGCGGGTGATGGAACGGTGGAACCAGCCTCCGCGAGGCAGGCGGTATGTGAAAAGACCCTAATCTGCTTGCAATCAACATAAGATTGGGAGTCTTAAACCACTAGAACTGACTGGAGCATGTGAATCTCAAAAGCATAAATGCGATTTGATGACGAGAAAGTATTACTGACTCTCATAAGGGAGTCTTCCAAGCAAGGACATCAGTAAATGCGCCCAGCAGAGGATATAGTCCCTTTGCACTCAAAGCACCCTCTCCTTTTTCGTCCTCCAGGACCCCCCTGAACCAGGGTGCAGTCCCCACAAACTACCGCGATGCTGCTGCAGCAGCTGCCTGGCCCCCACAGGCCAACCCACCGCCGAATGAGACAGAAAACGGCCCAGCCCCTGGCAGCCGAGTTCATCCCACCAATGGTTGGGCCCCACCCCAGCCTGCCGCAACCTTTCGAGCGGCTGGTGAATGCTCCCAGCCCGCTCAGCCAAGCCCTCACGTGATTCCACTCCAGGGTAGAGCGCACTCTTCTAAGCCGTTGCCAAACCAGTGGCAGGAGCCGCCATTTGCGAGCGACGCAGCGCCCTGGCCAAGAAGTGGGCAGCAAGAAACCGCTCCCGGGAGTCCCGAGCGAGCACGGCGCCCGAAAAGAACGCAGGCGGACCGACCGCCGGACGTTGGCCTGGATCTCGATACAGACGACGAGGAGGAGCAGCCGCTGCGGGTGGCGCGCCGCACTGCGTCGAGGCCTAGGGCGCGCGCATTGTCGGAGGACGAGGACGAAGAGTTGCCAGCCGCCTCACCGGAGCGACCTTTTCGGTTCTCGGCAGAGCCCGTGCGGCCGCCGTTTGTTGATGAGACTCTGGGCCCATTGGGTACAAAGCGCCAGTCGGTTCCTAAGCAAAGCACACCAAGGGTCGCGGCTGTGAGAATGTCTGGTGAGGCCTTTTGTCACAATCGGTATGTAGGCCGTATTCCCTTCCATTTTTGCCTGTTGGTCCACAACAAAGAGAAGTGTTGAAGGACCAGACTTCGGATCCTTGCAGGATTTTAGCTTCATTGATAGGCTCTGCTGGTGCTGATTCTTCGGCTTGCTCTGGCAATCTTCCAATGCACCTGAAACTCGGAATGCGATGTGTGAGCGCAGTGTTACAAACCTGTTGAGCGGTTTGCTGACACCCGTCTTAACTCAATCAAGTTGCAGACGGCGGCCGGCCCAGCTTCGGTGTGGCCTCTACTCCTCCCCCCGCTCGGTCAGCCGAGGTCATTGATCTGGCGTCTCCCGAAATGGACGTGGAGAATGACGAGGTAGTTGCAGTGGCACCACTTGCTCCTGAGAGCAACTCCTCGCCTTTCTCCTACCTCAAGCACGTCTTGCGACAGAAGGCCGCGCTTCCGCCCGGGGGGTGTTTTGAAGCACGAGTGAAGGTGAGGGCTACGCCTCCAAACCTCTGAGCCAAGCTTGATTCGCCACTGGTCCGGACGCTGCCCTCGGTCTAAGGCTGAACTGAAATTCAGAAAATCTAAAGGTCATTCTCGCTTACCATAGGACTTTAACAGATTGTTATTCCTGTCTGAACATTCCCTTGAGGTGATCAATCAGAGACAATTGCAGTGAGGGCCCCCCTGTATCTTGTTTATGAGTTCGCGCTGTCTCCCAACCTCACTGACGGATCTCGGTCTCGGTTGGCAGTGTATTCTGGTCGGAGTTACTCGCTTCGACTTCAAGAGCGGCAGCTCGTTCGCAACGCGGGTGCACATTGACGACGGCTCCGCCATGTGCGAGTGTATGATCGCTTCCGAGGTGAGCAAGTTTGTTAGCGGCGTCACATGACCCCTAAACATTCCGGGACACTTTGTTTGTCGACAGTGCGTGTCGTCCGCTGGTCCTACAAAACTTTGATTTTGCTTCTTCCCGCCTCCCAGGCTTTCCCTTGCGGCCGTGTTTCTCGTCGGCCCTTTGGCAGTGGACGTTTCTCAGCTTTCGAGTCGGGACGTAGTATTCGATATTACTCTCTTAGATGCCTTTTTTCGCGAAGGCATGAGGGAATTCCTGTTCCGATCCATCTATCTGAGCCTTCGTGTGGATTTTACTTTATTCTTGAAGAAGGCTCCTACATCTCCTACGACCTGCCGGCTTGAGTTCATTGTCTGATCGGTTATGGACCGGACGTCTCGCCTCCCACCTCTTAAGCGGAACAGGACATTTTTTCTTCGTTGAGAACTTGGCCGCGAGAGGTGCATCCGCTTCTCCTTTCAGGCTGTCGAAGAGCTGGTGGGGCACACGGCGCCGGTGGTGAGCGCCGCCCTCTCGAGCAAGGATGCGGAGGAGAAGGAGGCCATGCGGGCCAAGATGAAGCGCGTGCAGCACTTCTTCACCACGTTTGAGGTGGGCAAACATGCCCCGGAGATAGGCTGGCG
The DNA here is from genome assembly GCA_000708835.1 of Klebsormidium nitens. NCBI lineage: Eukaryota > Viridiplantae > Streptophyta > Klebsormidiophyceae > Klebsormidiales > Klebsormidiaceae > Klebsormidium > Klebsormidium nitens. The sequence continues at coordinate 111,441 of DF237034.1, forward strand.
GCCTCCGTAGGTTTTCTTGCGAAGCAGCAGATACATGTGAAGTATCGGGATAGGGATAGAGAAACATATCCGGGTCCGTAGATGGGACCCTCTCGACGCTCTACACCCTGCAGTCTCTAGTTTAAGTTTTCTTTGTTCCGTCCATTTCGGAAGTGAGCGTCTTTATAAGTACATTCCGCCTTATTCTTCAGCCACCGTTTCGCCACCCTCACTGAGAATCTCGTCAGTTCAGAAACTTAGGACATCCCTCTTTCTTTGTCAGGGTGCATGTCATTGTGATGATTTCCAACTGTTCACCGAGATCCAACCCTTGCAGGGCACCATGGATCTCCAAGTCGACGAAAGATACCAGTTACCAAACGTAGTAAAGCTACAATCCGGCATATCGGATGAAGATGGCTGGAAGCTGCTTCGACGGCTTCAGAATACCGGCTGAGGTTGGTCGTCTAGATGGTCAGTGACCAGCTTCTTTTCGATCCCAGTCAGACTGACAACTTGCTGTAGGCGCTTGATCAGGACCGTATCGAAACGTGTTGAACGTATCATCATATAACCCGCAATGGAGTAGCGAATACGTCCAAACTCGAACATCCCGATGTCGAGACCGTCCGATTGTTCTTCGCTCATGGCCGGGCTGCTCATCCCTCTGGACGTTCGTTCTGCGGTGCCGAGTCTGCAGTCTGGCGGCCTCAAGTGTGCATCCAGCAAAGCTGCACAGCGCGCGCCCAAAGTGCCGGTCACTTCGATATTCGATATCGGCAAGCACGTCTCTGCCGGCGCGTACCGAGTTGCAGCGACTGACTGCACATGTATGCGTCAATAAAGCACTGCAATGATTCAAAAACACGATATAGGGCATGTGAGTCCGAGTCGCTCCGATTAGCATATATACCGACTCAGTCATTTAAACATGTATCCCGCTCATGATATGCCAGGTACGTATAGAGCCCTTGGCGGCTGTCATGGAATGCGACTGGACCAATATGCATCATTCTCGTTCAGCTAGTGAGATATGACGGCCTCAGGACCATGACGGTGCGCAGAATCATTGATTGGTGCATGCCACATGCTCACATGGTGCAAGATCGCGAGTCAGCGTATTATAGCTGACATAAAGATCGGTTAATGACTCATGAGTCATGAGGCACCGACTTCAATTAAGCGCGGTGTATCAGTGCCGTTATGGTTGAAATTCAAGGAATCGAAAGCAACCGGCCACTTATATCACGCAAGGGTGCCAGTGTCGATCCATTTGTTCAGGTGCGTATAAGCTCATGCAAGTTCAGGCTGGCCGCATCCCAAAAACCGATGGAGTCGTCGAACTTACTATAGGACAGGTGCTGTTGCTCTAGCATGACCGTAATGATCTGATTGTTGTCAAGTAAAGGTGCATGATGCAGTCCGACCGACTATGGCGGCAGAAAACCATCCAAGGAGACTTGCGGACAACTTACAATTCTGAAACTTAAGTTGTATTATATTTTCCACCCTGGGTTTGTGCTCGAAATTCTTGTTCGACTCATCTCGAGCAAACAGATCTATACAGCCAAGCGAGAGCAAAGTGGCGCAGCTGTTGGAAGACCTTTTTATAAAGACAGCGATTTAGCTGTAATACCTGAAAGTGAACATATCTCCAAGGAAGTTTCGAGACTAACATCAATGCATGTAGTTGATGATCTCGAAGATGGATGCCAAGTAGGCTGCTATTGAACGCAAGCCAAGCTGCAGACTTTCCTTTATTCAAGACGAGCATTGCGCAATCACCAAACCGATGGGCATACATACCGGTTTTCCCCCCTATGAAATGAAAGCTGTCCAAGAGTGGCCCTTCCAATCAGTTTGCTGCGCGCTCCTGTATCTTCACGTATTGCACCACATCCTCGTCTTCAGTGTCGGTTACTTCTTCGACACCTTGAACCTGTACTCGACAAGTCGACACATAAGCTTCCTACATGAAAAAGCCACAACATAGACATCAAGCAACGCACGTGAGTGACAACAGAACAATCTCAGTGCCACTGATTCTTTGGACACAAGGCAAATGTCTGACAAGGTACAACGTCAAAGCATTATTACCCACCTCTGGAACATAGTGCATCAGCATGTTCTGAATTCCACTCTTCAGGGTCACCGAGGAGCTGGGACAGCCGCTGCAAGCTCCTTGCATCTTCAGTTTCACGATGCCCGAATCCCTGGAAAGAAAGTGAGACACAAATCTCTCAATGTCAAATCAAAAGCCGTACTGTCTATCCCTTGAGGTGTTGCTTGTACTACTTTCCATGATCATCAACCACAGAAACCCAGGAGGGCCCACATCAGAGGAGCGCGACGAGACAGAAAGAGTAGCTGAACTTACGGGTCATAGCTTTTGTACATGATGTCGCCCCCGTCCTCTTGCACTGCTGGTCGAATCCTTGTTTCTAGTAGTTCTTTGATCATGGCTACAACCTCGTCATCATCCTGCAAAAAGAGCGGAAGGCTTCGTGTCACGCAGAATAGAACAGGACAACAAACATGCACCATGCCCTAGCAGTGGAGTCCAGAGCGGCAGAGAAGAGCTGCTGGTGGTCAATAATTCTCTTATCAGAACCTCTGAGAGCATGTCAGAATCTCTAAAAGTTAAAGTTGAAGAATGGCATCCACGGACACTCACCTCGTGAATTGCTGTGTCGGCTGCCATGCCAGCCTTGTCTGTGAACAAAGGTTCCCCCGACGCAAAGAAGTCCATGATGGCCGCAAAGATGTCCGGTTTCAAAGTTGACCAGTTAATGTCATCCCTTTTTGTAACTGTCACAAAGTCCGACCCATAGAAGACGCGAACGACACCTGCACAATGAAGATGGGACATCATTGTCTAACTCAACTGCATAGCGAATTTCCGGCCAGAGGGGCCATGTAAGCTACGGTAGCCAGACAACAGCAGCCAGCCAATGCTTGTGACGGACTTTACCTTGCCATTAAACTGTGGCACAAAGGGCGTAAAGCAGCGTGTATGCAATCAACAAAGCCCTCTTTATGCCTTTGCGCCAATTGCCAAGATGGTGCAGCACTGGGCTTTACATGCGCACCACCCTTCAAACTTTTCAAACACACAACTGAAGTTGCCAGTAAACACCTACCGTCGATTCGAAATAGTGCCTTGGCGAGGGGGGAAGCCATCGCTGCTCGTGCGTTCTCAATATCAGCGCTGCCATCCTCCAGAACCTTCTGACCCGGAAGGAACATGAGACTTGCAGGATTGGGGGTGGACTGGGTTTGGATGAACATGGAGCGCTGTTGTATACCTGCAACAGACAGGAAGGACTCTTTCAAAGGATAGTGCAACTTTTGGCAGCATTGATCACAGAAGGTGACCAGTGACCAATCAAAGAGCTGGCCGCAGCCCATGCTCGGAAACCCAACCTGTAGATAAATGAGAAGCAGTCCTTCTTAAAACGGTATACATCGGGTACAAAAGAACCTCGCAACTCTTTGTACACCAGTCAACTGCAGCATGTCAGCGTGTGCCTACCTGTTGCAAACACTGAGGAGATCAGAGGCGAGCCCCTTGGCCATAGCGTTTGCTGTTCCGTTCTGCCACTGCTGCTTGCAACTTCTCTGCTTCCACAAGCTGGCAAAAGTGTGCTTAAATTCCTTTGAGATACTGAAGCCGTTTCTATCCAATACGACATGGCGGCCGGTGTCTGGGCGAGAAGTCGGCCGAGGGCTCTAGGTCGGAGCGCCAAGGACCCCATCAGACCTAGAAAATCAGTACTTTCTAATCAAGCTCCTGCTCCAAGAAAGTGATTGGACGACGTCCTGTAAACAGCAAACGTAAAGTGCGCTAATCGCCCTTCGGGACTGCTTCAACTTCAACTTTCAAGTTCACAAGGCAAGATGACGGACTTCTTTGCCAGAGACTGGGGCAAAATCTGTCAAACTTGAAGGCTAAGAGAAGCATGAGGCCAGAGAACTCTCAAAGTCATGCACGCGCATGCGCGTGAGCGTTGTGACTTGTGAGGGCTTCTCTCTCGTCAGAACGGCCGGGAGAAAGAACCGGGCCGAGTGTCCAGGGACCGTCAAAGAGACCGACTGCCGAACGGGACAAAAGCAGCCCTTCTTATGACGTAGTTTCAATGGACGTCACGGCGCCATGCCCTCGGGGAAATATTAGGCCGGCCTCGGCGGTCCGGAACACGAAACCTCCTGCCCAAATATCTGAGCACTGCAGTGCTAGCTCTGGAGAGAGACGCGTGCACATGTACAAATTGCCGCTTCTCCGGTCACCCCATAACTTCCTCCATGACGAGACAGGGGCGCCAGGGTGTGCTTGTAGCACGCGGAAATGGTGTTCATCTTGGGCGGCAATTCCATGGCCGCAGGTCTGGCGAGCTTTCTTTTCCATTTTCAGGACGCACTTAGTAGTTCAGTCAGATAGTAGGCTCCGCTCAAGATGAGCTTGCCACGGAGGAGGGGCCCTCCTGAGGAGGACCCCAACATTCCCCAAGAAGAAGACTACCCCCAATACCCTGAATATGGCTTGCCACCTGGGCCGCCCCTTCCAATGGAGCCGGGAATGGGCTATGACCCCAACGCAGCGGCGGCGGGGCTGCAGAGAATCAACCGAGGCTACATGGACACACGGGTGGCCGCCATGCCCTTCTACCCGCGGGGTCCGCCGATGGGGAACCCTTACATGGGGGGTGGGTATGCGCTGGGCCCCCCCGCGATGGAAGGATATCCCCCCATGCGCGGAATGGCTCCCCTGGTCATGGGTCCTGATGAGCTCACCCTCATCTCCCCGCAGGCCGCCATGCTGGCGCGGCAGCAGGCAGCAATGAGGGGGCCGCGTCCAGGTCCTATTGGGTCAGGCAGGCCCTCGCCAATTGAGCAGCTCTCAGGTGCGGTCGAGGATCTGTCCCTTGGGCCCCCGGAGCAGCCCTACCCTCACGCCCTAGCCCTGGCTCCCCCCCCTCTCCCCCTCACGAGAGCCGTCCGCTTCCCTCGGCGGCCCGGCATGGGGACTTTGGGCCGGCCAGTGAAAGTGAAGGCAAACCACTTTCTGCTGGAACTCCTGCCGCGCGTCGATCTCTTCCAGTACGATGTGAGTGCCTGCAACGTCTAACATGCGGGCTGGCATCACAAAGCAGCGTGGAGCAATGCTGTTTGAAATCGGACAACATTAGGTAGCACTTAGTTTTCAAAGCTTGCCTGTTATTACTTGTCTGATATGACATGCAGGGGTCAGGTCAGACAGTGATCCCGGACATAGACAGTGCATTGCCGATAGGAAGCTCTCTATTTCAATTGCGAGGGATGCATGTCTGTGCGACAGTGGTTGAAGGGAGCTTGTGCGGAGTAGCTGTTTCACGCATGGAGGTAGAAGCCTCTGAGGCTCCTAACCCATGTTGCTGGATGACACTCCAGATCTGACTTGGACTGCAATTCAGTTTGGCTTCCATCAACAGACCAGGACAATCTTGTGTGAGTTCCGCCCCCACTGCCTGGTTATTTACGCCCCTGTCGCCCGGCATCGCCCGCACCGTTCCTTGGTTGACCCTCTCTGTGTGCCCTGGCAGTGCGTGATTGCTCCTGACAAGAACAGCCGCGGCATCAACCGCGTGGTGATGAAGCGCCTGGTGGAGATGTACCGCGCGTCCAGCCTGGGCGGCCGCCTGCCCGTGTACGACGGCCGCCACAACATGTACACCGCCGGCGCGCTGCCCTTCCAGCAAAAAGAGTTCACCATCGTGCTGCAGGACGAGGCCGACATGCAGGCGCAGGGCATGACGTGAGCGGCCCCTCTCTAGTTGCCAGGTTGCTCCAGGAGTTGGATGGCGGGCTCTGCATTTGACGGGCGCCAGTCCGTCATCTCCTGGGTAGCTAAGGGAAATTGAACTGATCAAGGTGCCAAGTCGTTGCTGAACCTTGCTGTTCTGAAAGTCAACATCCACACAAAAATATCCAGAAAAAAGATATCCAGGCCAACAGAAGGCAATGCCACCATACCAACAATCTGACCCGCTTGTGCTCCTTGGCTGGCAGCCCTTCGCGCAGCCAGACGTACACAGTGATGCTCAAGCTGGCGTCGCGGCCGGACATGGAGAACCTGCAGCAGTTTCTGCGGGGTCGGCAGGCGGAGGTCCCGCACGAAACGCTGCATGTGCTCGACATTGTGCTGCGGGAACAGGCCACGCAAATGTGAGGACCTCTTCAGCAGGACAATGAAGGCTCGTCTTGTAATGTTGGAACTCTGGTTGCTGGTAGAGATGCCAGCTTGACGCAAAGTAGAAGCAATCTGCCTGCTGTCATCCTTCAGTCACGTACTTGATTGCTTTTTGATGCCAACCTGCTCTTTTGTGCTGCAGGTACACTCCCGTTGGCCGCTCTTTCTACACATCGCAGTTTGGGCGGGACGAGCTGGGGGACGGGGTGGAAAGTTGGCGGGGCTTCTACCAGAGCCTGCGGCCAACGCAGCTGGGCCTGTCGCTCAATCTAGGTGAGCCTGATAGGCTATGCTACACTAACCAGGCTGGCTGCATCTCTGTAGCGAGGGTACGAGATCTTTGGGGTCACTTGTCTCAACACGCAATCTCCAGGGTTTGTGATACAGGCTTTCTCAACGATCTCGTTTTCCATCTGGATGCTCTGAGCAGTGACGGCCTTCTGGTGGTTAGAAAGAGCAAAGATTATGGTTGAGCCTGATAGCAGATCTCTACGGTCCCTTTTCAGCTCGACCAACATCTATGATTCCATGTTGACATATTCCTTCCGAGACTGCGGACTATCGTCCCTGCAGATCAGTCACGATCTGTTACGAGGGCGTACTAATGTATTTTGCTGTCGTGGTGAGTCCTGGTCTTGACACGGCATTGGCTTTGCTTGCAGACATGTCGGCGACCGCGTTCCTGCGGCCCATCATGGTCACGGAGTACATCCAGCAGATCTGTAACATGAGGGATCTCAACCGGGGCCTCACGGATGCGGAGCGCCTGAAAGTGAGGTCCCTGTTACTCGCTTGCACTCCAGCAATCTCTACTGGTAATTATGCGGAGAGCCGCAGTCAGCATGTGTCACGGTTAATGGAGGGTTCTCTGAGTCAAGAGGCTAGATGGCATGTTTCCGCGCCATACCTCTGCCCTGGCCCATTCGCACTCGCTTTTATCTCCAAATCCAAACTGGTTGTCATTCTAGTCGAGCAGTACTTTTGCATAAATGCTGTTCATGGAAAATAGAAGAAAGGGCGTTGCCAATCAAGGACACATTGAAGTGAATAAAGGCGTTAGCTACAGAGATCATGCTTTCCGCTAAAAGTATTTTGTTTATCGAGTCTGACCGTTTGCACAAGCTAGATTATGTGTCCTGGCTGTCATCTTGCAAAGCTTGAACTTTGGGTGTCCTCCACGTTGCAGGCCAAGCGGGCATTGCGAGGGGTTCGAATAGAGGTCACGCATAGGGGGAACATGCGACGGAAGTATCGGATCAACGGCATTACGAACCATCCCGTGGGGCAACTGACGTGAGGCAACCATCTCCCTTTTGTTTGTCGTCCTGGAACAGACAGGACGCGTCTCTTGAGCATGTTTTTTAGGCCCAGAACTTGTCGAGGAGCTGTGGAAACTAGCGAGAGCGGGGAAGAAAGCGGCTGTTGTCTCCGTGCTCCTCCTCTCGTTGGCCCATCCAGTTATGAGTACCCTTGTTCTTGACCCTTGGTTCGCTGTCGGCTCGCAGGTTCAAGGCGGACGCGGAGGGCACGATGCTGACGGTGGCGCAGTACTTTTGGCAGACGTACAACTACGCGCTGCAGTTCCCATCGCTGCCAGCTCTCGAGGTGGGCAACCCGGAGCGCAACAACTACCTGCCCATGGAGGTGTGCCGCATCGTGGAGGGGCAGCGCTACGTGCGCAAGCTCAACGAGCGCCAGATCACGCGCATGCTGCAGATCACCTGCCAGCGGCCGCACGTGCGCGCGCAGCAGACGGAAGCGGTGAGGCCCGTCCCCTCAAGCTCGATAGTGTGCTGCCCGTCCTTTGGAATGGTAGTAATGGTAGAAAGTTGGTTGCAGATAGTCCAGCAAGCAGCAGCGTCGTGTATTCTGAGTCACGGAGAGTCTGTCAAACTTGTAAGCAGATAGCTCTTTTTACTGGATCGACGAAAGGTTCGGAACAAGGGGCTCATGAGGTGCTGTCACTAACCATGCACTTCCGGCGGCTGTGCAGATCATTCATCAGAATAGGTACAACACGGACGAGTACTGCTGCGAGTTCGACATCAACATCGAGCCCAATATGATGCAAGTCCAGGGCCGCATCCTCCCTCCACCCAAGGTAAACCCCACTTAAAATGCATCCCATTTAAGGACAGCATCGATTCTGGTTGAGTGCATCATCTTCGAGTCGTTTTGATGGGAGCGGCATACCTCAGGCAGGCAATAGCGACCTCTGTCATGTATGTCCACCGTTCGTCTTATGCTTAAAACTCCCAGAATTAGATATTGGTTTCTGTTTGAGAAGCTGGAGCGCTGACCCCGGTCCCGGTTGGTGCAGCTGATGTACAGCGACTCTGGCAAGGAGCGCGAGGTGACCCCCTCCATGGGCGCGTGGAACATGATGGGCAAGAAGGTGCGCGACGGCGGCCGCATCGCCACATGGGGCATCATCAACTTCGCAGTGCGCTGGGTCAACGAGCAGACGGTCAACCAGTTTGCGCGCGAGCTCGTGCAGATGTGCACCACCACCGGCATGGTGAGCAGCGCCGGAACAAAAAGCTGTCCAGTCTTTTGTGGCGGTTTATGCAACCTCTTCTCATGCATATGAGCTCCACTGCAGTGGTTTATGCGCCTTGCTTCCGGTTCGTGTGCAGTGCGTAGGGAATCTTGTGAGCAGGCGTTTCCACGTTTGATGCTTCTGTCTGCACGTGAAGCTGCTCGATTTGGTGACAGAGCAGTTTTACGTGAAGACAAGGGAATTTTTGCTCACATGTTTCCCTCGGCAATCAGGTCCCCGTCGTTCTGACACTCTTCTCCTCGCCCTGCAGCAAATGAACTCGCGCCCCGCCATTGAGCCCGTGGCCGGGCGGCCCGAGCTGGTGGCACGCGTGCTGGCCACGACGGTGGAGCGCATCCGGTCGATCTCGGGGCGCAACCCTGACATTCTGATGTGCATCCTGCCCGAGAACAACGGGTCGCTGTACGGCGACCTGAAGCGCATCTGCGAGGTGGACCTGGGCGTCGTCACACAGTGCTGCCTCTCCAAGCACCTCCAGCGCAACTCCAAGCAGTACCTCGCCAACGTTGCGCTCAAGATCAACGTCAAGGTCAGCTACACCTCGCATATGATGCTTGTTTTGGTCTCATTCTTGTCGATAGCGTCTGAGGCGTCCGCCGGCCTCAAATGCGCCAGTCTTGGTGATATTAATTCACAAATTCTGCACGCTTGTGTTTGCATGGACGTTTGCAGCTTTTCCACGTACATCGTCTGAAAAGGCTCCAAATCCTTTGAAGCTTGTCTGTTCCGGTGTCTGTCTTTGTTGCGAAACCTATTCAGTAACCTTGCACACTGTTCCCCCGAAGATTGTCGATTGGTTCTGCTACCTCAGCATGCTTGTTGGTCCGCTTCTTGCCTTTTGCTGAGCCGTTTCCCTTCGGCAGATCGGCGGGCGCAACGCGCTGCTGTCGGAGGAGGTGGGCAAGCGGCTGCCGCTGATCAGCGACGTGCCGACGATTGTGTTTGGCGCGGACGTGACGCACCCGCACCCGGGCGAGGAGAGCAGCAGCAGCATCGCTGCGGTGGTGGCCAGCAAGGACTGGCCGTTCGTGAGCAAGTACGCGTGCCTGGTGCGCGCGCAGGAGCACCGGCAAGAGATCATCCAGGACCTTTTCAACCCGGCGGACGGCGGCATGGTCGTGGACCTGCTGCGCACCTTCTACATCAACACCGGCGTCAAGCCCATGCGCATTATCTTCTATCGCGACGGCGTCTCCGAGGGCCAGTTCCACCAGGTGGGCTCCGCTGGTTTGATGTACGATGTGTTTGGAGGAAGTCGGAATGTTGCAGAGTGGCCCAAGAAAGGAAGACAGGCGCCAGGGCTGTCTCTATCTCACAGAGAGGAGCAAGGTTTTCCGATTGATGCTCTCAGCACCAGCCCTTAAGAGGCTGTCGCGCACACACCTGACGGCTCCAATACAGAAGGTCAATCGTTACTTCGGCCGTTTCGCTTGCTCTTTCTGCTCCAGATTTTGTCACGTGGCCCGACCCCACTCCCACATGCCTAGCACTGACCGCAGTCGGCGCTGCACGCGCGCAGGTGCTGCTGCACGAGCTGGACGCGGTGCGCAAGGCGTGCGCGTACATTGAGGCGGACTACCAGCCGCCGGTGACGTTCATCGTGGTGCAGAAGCGGCACCACACGCGGCTGTACCCCACGGACAGCATGACCGACCGCAGCGGCAACATCGTCCCGGGGACCGTCGTCGACAGCTCCATCTGCCACCCCACCGACTTCGACTTCTTCCTGTGCAGCCACGCGGGCATCCAGGTGAGGCGAAAGGGGGGCCGCACGTGAGATACGCGGAAAAGGGAGAAAAGCGAGGGGGCGCCGGCGGCCGGTTCCTTTGAAGGCTTCCAGATATTCGTGGAATTCTGCAAAGAGAAGCTCTCAAAGAAGGGGGTTGGTCTTTTCTGGTCCATGCTTACACACCTCGTGCATGTTTGGGTGCACTTGGGTTAAAGGCTGCTTCGCTTCCTTGCGCAACTCCCGTCTAGCCGAGCAGGCCTGGACGTGATCGTGAGCCCATCTCAGTCATCGCTGAGGGTGCTTCTTCTTCTAGAGAAACGTTTTGTCAAAGCATATCCACGCCCGTGACCGCCGGTCGTTGTGTGCAGGGCACGTCGCGTCCGGCGCACTACTACGTGCTGTGGGACGAGAACCAGTTCACCGCCAACGCGCTCCAGCAGCTCACGTACAACCTGTGCTACACCTACGCCCGCTGCACCCGCTCTGTCTCCATCGTGCCACCCGCATGTGAGCCGCATGCGGATCCTAATAACACCGACAAGACTTTAGATCCTCTTTTCGGCATGCTGTGTCAAGTCATTGATTGAAGAGGAGATTCTGAGTATTATCATTGCAATTGTCATGCATATGATAGCCTTTGACTCAAAGGACGAGGGTCTATGCAGTGATCTTGACGTTCGAATCTTGACCCGTTCGCTTCATACGATGGCGTCAAACCTGCATCCCTTTTCCTTGATGGCGTGGACGTGCCACAGAATCGATTGCAATTGGATCACCACGTCCTTGGCGCAGGTCTTGGCGCAGGTCAGATTCTGGTATTGGGCACGGCAGTCATTGGATGCAGGCGTTGGCCTCTTTTGAGTAGCAGAACTCATCACTTGACATCGTCGAGCAGCTTTGCGAAGCGTTTGTGCATCCTTTGCAGATTACGCGCACCTGGCCGCGTTCCGCGCGCGCTTCTATGCCGAGGCGGACGGCGGGTCGGACAGCGGGTCCCGGCGCAGTGGCGCGGGGGCCAGCGCGGCTAGCCTGGGGGGTGGGCCCACCCGCCGGGGGAGCACTCCGGTGAAGCAGCTGCCCGAGCTCAAGGAGCCGGTGAAGCGCGTCATGTTCTACTGCTGACGGGGGCAAGCCCCGGATGGCACGCATGCTTTGCCCGCGCAGGGGTCCGTCGAGACAGGGAGTCCGGTGGTTCGTATGCAGTGTTAGGCCTGCGAGTTCTTCCAGTTTGTATAGCGCCGCTTCGTGAAGGCTAGATACAGGTCGACATGGCAGCTGCTTCCTCGCGGGCACCATCTGGTGCTTAAGTCTGCTAGCCGCCTAATCGTACAAGTTCGATTGTGTGGGAAATTCCCCCTCCAGTAAGTGGCTCGAGCAACAGGAGCATAGGCTGTTCGCTGCGTTAGGGTTTGGCGACATGTTTTGCCATTTCTGGTTCTTCTTTGGCAGACATTATCATATGGAAGTGAAGACTTCACACAGAAGTAGGGTTTCGATGATCAGGATCAAAACTGCCTAGGTGTGAGAGTAGGTTGGGGTTAGCAGTGTCCACGCCCACAATTGTGATGCAGCAACTACTGAAAAAGCGTGCAAGATAAACTTGCGGTTATGTCTAATTGCCATTTTATGTCAGTACAACTATTTTCTCCACATAATCAAAAGGTTGACAGGATCTTCATGTTTAACCAGAAGTCGGCATTTGAAAGTCGTCACCCGGCCTGCATTCGATATGTGTATATGTGTAGATTAAAATACTGAGTGCATGGGCTGGTGCGAGCGGACACCGTGTACGAAATGCCGGCGGAGTCGATTCAAGCATGCACTGAGAGCTAATTATTATCAATTGTGTAAATATGAACGCTATCATATAGCGCATGTGCTATCCTCTTATAGCCTCGAGGTACGGTCAAGCCTCAGCAGTGGCGGAGCTGCGCATGGCAGGCTCGTGTGATACCGAACATGATCAGCTCGTATCATGCGTGCACTTATCTTCATGCAAGCCTGAGCCCATAGACTCAGCCTCGGAGAACTTTTCACTTCAATCAAGGCGACGGCCGAATTGCATGAATCCTCGAGCATCCGTTCGAACGTGCAGCTCACCACGTGCATGCCTTGCGTACTGGCACTGTACTCTGGCAATCTGAGCCTCGCCGGCCGTCTCATAAGCTAACGCTTATTCCATAGGTCACTATGGCTTTCTGTTTTGATCATTCGATTGACGGTCCCGACCTAAGCGCTATCCAGCATGTCTGTATGCACCGAGGCACACTGGCCTGACCAATTCAATGCAGACATCTGATGATCCAGCATGAGTTGATACCTTGTACTATCCGCAGTTGGGTCAGCTGTGCCGAACTTATCCCAACCCCCTATCATGCCCAGGCTATGCCTCGTGCAGGGGCATCATGTTAGGCAGTAACGTCCGTGACAATTCGGTGATCCGACTGCAGCAGAGCAGATGGACCGTCACATCGGATCCAAGATGCTACACGAGCTTTAAAACGTACCTTAGTCGTTGAAGAAGTTGATCAGCGTTGAGTGCCCCTTCCTGCAAGTAGAACGCACGGGGTTTGCCCGTCATTAGTTGCGAAGCTTTGAATGTATGCCAGCGATCGAGTGTGCAGAATCTGACGAAAGCATGGGCTGAGTGTATTAAAAGGCTCGCTTCAGGTCTGAAGTTGAGCATTCAAAAGAGCGCTTACCACTCTGTCGATTACTTTTCCGTCTTTGAAGAGGACGAGGGTTGGCAAAGCCCTTATGCCGTACTTGGACGCCAAGACTGGGTACTTCTGGGTATCGATTTTCACCTGTAATCAATGCCCTCCGTCTTAGTTCCTGACCTTCTACACAAACCTTGCAAGACTGAAGTGTCCGCTCTCTCAATGAAGCGACTAGAATAAACTGGGTTACTCAAATGGAGTCGGAGCTTCAAAGGTGCCAACAGACAGCTGAGACATTGAGCGGGCAGGGACGACAAGCATGTCCTCATTGTATGTGACAAACACAAAATCGAGAAGGCTTACCACTTTGAGGTGTGGTTTCAGCTGTGTCCCTACTTCATTGAGCACCGGTGTCATCATGTGGCATGGTCCGCAGAAGTCAGCATACCAGTCGACCTGTTGTGTGACAAGAAGCGGATCCCCTGATGATTGTCCAAACAAGAAAACGAGGTGATAAGAACTGCGCCAGACCAGAAGTCTCTCAGCAGTTGAGTTGATTATCGAGGAGAAGGCGAAAATAGTGGTTTGCAGAGTTCACTACTCCTGACGGTCAAAAGTTGGAAAGAGATACAGAGAGTCTTATGTATATTGTGCCCATGTTTGGCTGCTTCTGCAGGACACGCCCTTGGCCAAGAAAGTCACTCACCAGTACAGGCTGCTCGCTGCCCTCTATAAGTTCCTCAAAAGTTCTGAATGTTTTCTTTGCAGCACCCGTAATCTGGAACAAACACAAAAAGAATTACTGTCAGGCGTGTCAAGATGAAGATCCGTAACTACAGTAGCTTGACGGAAGAAAGCAAACCCAACACTACAAGTTGGATCCTATGCTGGCTGATGGTGGTGTGAGTGTTTGAACCTTGCTGATAGCGTCACTGAGATCTTTTGCTTGAGATCAGTGACAAGCGCATCACAATCCAGCATCTGAGAAAAGCCAGTAGGATGCTTCACACTTTCAGTCGCAGGAGCAGAAAGAGCGGAGTTGTTCGCACCACCGTGCATCGCCGTATTGGCTTTTGCCCACTTCTCTGGTGCCCAATTCGTGGAGAAGTCAATGATTCCAACCCGCCACTACTTCTCAATCGAGTTTTTGGTCCAATTGCAGCTCTTTGACCCGGCCACGCAGGTGGGCGTGTGCAATCGAGGCAGATGGGCAAAGGCGGACTGGTATATCCAGATATGCACAAGCGACGGGAATTGCTGTGGCAATGCTGTGAAGTGGAAACACAGTGCTCTCTTCTCCGGTGTGCTTCTTGCGGCCTGACGCCGTTCTGAAAGGTGGCTTGCGGCTGCAATTGCCGCATGAGCGGACGCCATTCGAAAGGACTGAACTTGGAAGTTGAAGTGCGAGCTAGGTAGTATCTTGCGCCACTCACAGAGTCGGAGCTTGCGCACTTTTCGCCGCCTGCATGTACCGGTACTCAGAGTTCAACCGCCAACCTAAAATCCATGATTATTTCCTTGCTATACGAGCATGGTTGGTTTGCTCGGCACAACTCCAACCACGAGCACCGCCGGACGCGCAGTTGCCCGGGGATTGAACTTCGATTCAATAGCTTATTTGACTACTTCACTGATTTCACTTTGCGGCCTCGCTAGCTGCTTCGCAGCCTTGTTTCTGCCATGCTCTGCCAAGTCACAAGTGCCCTGCGGCGGCCCCTGCCACACCAGCTCAGCTGAGGTCCACCCAGGAGGTTTGCTGCAGCACCAGAAGAGCCAGTGGAGGAGGGCCCGTTCGAGCTGGAAAAGCGGGAGGTTCCGAGGTTTCGATTCTGGAAGCAGGATTATCAGATGCACGGATTGGAGGATGCAAGGAATTAGGAGGTGCTGCACTTGAGGCCAGCAATTTTCGTAGGCGGTCTTTGTCTACCTGCTCATACTCTGCCACTTGCTCAAAGCAGTGCCAATTGTCGAGGCAAGCCAGTGATGTGGCTTGATCCATGATCAGAAAGACTTGAATTATCTCTCCAAGTAGTTCCTGTGGTTGTAAAAATGTTCGGCTCACGGGGTTTGGCTGGTCTGATTAAACATGCTGTGCGAGGAATAGAAGCTTCTCGGACATATGCCAGCAGCACAGGAAAGCCGGCTGTTTTTGTGGATAAAAGCACAAGGGTGATTTGCCAGGGGATCACCGGCAAGAATGGAACTTTCCACACGGAGCAGGCAATTGACTACGGAACGAAGATGGTAAGTTGGCCCGTTGCAATGTCGTGTCTGTATGGGCTGACAGTCGTTTTCCTGATGGCTTTGATTCTCAAAATACGCTGATTGTGCATGAAGTGATCCCCAAATGTACGTTCATGAATTCAGCTTACGTCTTCTTTAGCCAGGTGGAGAGATAGTGGACAATATTGAGCACACTACAAAGAAATTTGACAAGATTGCTGCATGCTCCTGATGTCTTGCAATCAGAATTGAGTGCTCAAGGCCTCTGGGGGTGAGATCCAGACTCGGCTTTCCAGACTCCAGTTTCCACCTTTCAAATTCTTGTTGCTTACGAAGCTTGCAGCATGCGACCTTCCTTTTTACGAGCTTTATCTGACCGTCCATCTGCAGTCGCTCCCATCGGTCTAGTATCATGTATACCTTGAAGCGTTGCTTCAGTCAGTCAAATCACAAAAGCGTCAACGTACGGATTGGGCATATCCGTTGCTAGCTTGTAAGGGGTTCTCCAGCAATTGTGGACCAATGACAGATTGCCAATTCAAAGGTTTCCGATAGATACCATTGCGTGGTCAATCTTTTCTTCCAGCACCATTTACTTGCGCACATGCAGCCGCTCAATGCACCTTCAAGCGCTGCAAGTTCTTTTCAGGAGAAACTTCTCAGCACTCGTCTGCGGAAGTGCTTTTTTCTAGCAACTATTCAAGGCACGGTAGATTCTGGCAGGTACTTCCTACAGCATTTTGACTCTCACCTTTGTTTTGCAACAGTCTCGTAGAAGCCTGCTTCTTGCATTATATCTAAGCCGCCGTTTCTCATGGTCAATTCACCGCGGTTGCTTCACCATGGCTTGAGTGCACCACCATCAGACATTCTGCTGCCAACATGAACCATGATTTGTATCAGGTGGGTGGCGTCAACCCCAAGAAGGGCGGCACTGAGCACCTCGGCCTGCCCATCTTCAAGAGTGTCCAAGAAGCCAAGGCGGAGACGCAGTGTGATGCCAGCGTGATCTACGTCCCTCCCCCCTTTGCTGCTGCTGCGATCATGGAGGCCATTGAAGCGGAGTTGGATCTGGTGGTCTGCATCACGGAGGGCATCCCGCAGCACGACATGGTATTGTCCTGCGCGCGCCATTCCTTTTGTGTGGCGGTGGCCGCAGTCAGATTGCTCGTAGGGACAGAAAGAGCAGTTGTATCCAATGGATCTCAACCAAGGGAGCAAGTGGCTTTGACCTTTCCTAGTGCATTTTGATTCACTTGTATCCCAGAATAAGACTGGAAGCGCACAATTATAGAGACTCTTTAACCTTTCAACCACTCGGGGCGTGCCTGAGAAACTTTTCGTCTCGTGTGGCACAGGTGCGGGTGAAAGCGGCGCTCCTGAAGCAGAACAAGACCCGGTTGATTGGCCCCAATTGCCCCGGGATCATCAAGCCAGGGGAGTGCAAGATCGGAATCATGCCAGGGTACATCCACAAACCAGGGCGTGTCGGCATTGTCTCGAGATCAGGAACGCTCACCTACGAAGCAGTAAGGAACCCCTTTGTTTGATGCAGCAGGTGGTGGAGCCCCCACCGTCGGTTTTGTATCTTGCGTGGGACTTTTTTGGTGATCAACCTGTGCAACGGAAGTGTGATTTCATCCTGAAGTGTGATGTAGGTGCTATCGGGTTGCTGATATAAGCTGCATTATTGAGCAGGAAATGGTTGTTCTCTTCGCAGGTGTTTCAAACAACTCAGGTCGGGCTAGGCCAGTCTACGTGCGTTGGGATCGGAGGAGACCCGTTCAATGGGACCAACTTCGTTGACTGCTTGGAAAAGTTTGTGAAGGACCCCCAGACCGAAGGTATGTCTTGCAATTCAGACTTGGCCGAGTCTCCTGAACACAGAACAAAGCTCGCAGGGGCTCTAGACTAAGTTTTAGAGTGACGTCCAATACAGCATGCATTGTACCTTCCTGTCTTGTCGCTGTCCATAGGCCTGCCATTTTAACCTCTTCTTGCGACCAACGTTTAGACCACTGAGCATGCGAGGTCGCCGGCGCCTTAACTCACGGATCTGAATGGTTGACTAAGTTTTTCAGGCGTTTCACGAAGCACTTGCAGAGTTCTGACGAATGAGATGTCCCGCTTATCACCGATGTTTCCACCGCCGCCCTCGAGAATCCGCACTCAAAATATGATCTGGAATTTTCTTGTTGCACTTGCCAGCCCACTTCGAAGTGTGTAGGTGGCAAACTCTAGAAAGGTGCATCGCTTTTATCAGGCTTCTCTTTCACAGGATGGGGTGGGGCAGGTTTAAAACATTTGAGAAACGATGTGAAACAGGTACGCGGTTGCACGGAGTTGCGCAACTTCGACGATTTCTAAGACTAGACGTTTTGGCACCTTCTGCGGTGGGAAAAGCCCTCACTGCTGCTCACTGTCCAATGCAGGGATCATCTTGATTGGTGAGATTGGAGGGCAGGCAGAGGAGGACGCTGCAGATTTCATCAAGGTACGCAGTGGCAGGCTTTGGACCCTACGTTCAGCATCTTTTTGCATCTGCAGAGTGCTTTTCCAAGTCCCGTCTGGGAGTTGTGCAATACTAGTATTCTGACGGTGCAAGACCATAAAATCGTCAACGGTGGTGGAACTATGGTGGGCTGGAATTTTAAGTCAACGGGTTCAAACGATGTTTGGCTGCATCAGCCGGTTGCATAAGCAACGTGGTCAAGTGGTGCTAATGGATATTTGTGTATCTTTCAGGAAAGTGGCACCACGAAGCCCATTGTCTCCTTCATTGCGGGGCTTACCGCACCTCCAGGGCGCAGGATGGGACATGCGGGAGGTGAGCAGTATGCGGTTGGCTTTGCGGATTCAGGTTTGGGAGACTGCCACTTGAATCTGGCGCCATTTCTGAGAACTGCTCACTCTCGTCACAATGCTTCATGACGCGTCCAAGCTGTTCCCCGGTTTCTTGTCGGGTTTGCTTCGCTGTGCATGCTCTGATGAGGTTTGAATTCTTCCTGACTGCAGCAATCATTGCTGGTGGCAAGGGTACAGCTACTGATAAGATTAAGGCTTTGGAGAGCGCTGGAGTCACAGTCAGCAGGTCGCCCGCAAAGCTTGGTACCACCATGCTGCAATTGTTCAAAGATCGTGGGTTGCTCAATGAGTAGGTGGCTGGATAGCTTCCATCGATACGTTTGTCGGAACGCCTTTAGCACGTATGTTTGTACATGTTTTTAGTGCAACGAATCTTCTAACTCTTGCACGTTCTCGGTAGTCTTGATAGTCCAAGTTGGAGCGTGATTCTTCTTATAAGCAATCCAATTATGTGCCATATGAGCTCGAATCATTGCCATCTTAATTGCAAAGAACCGTATATGCCATTTCGACTCGGTTCCCCAAGCTTGCAGCTGCCTTCGAATGCGCCTTGACGCATGAAAATCGTCCAAGTTCAACCATGATAGAGGATCTTGATATGCATCAACAGGCAGAATATGTTTTGAATGCCGGCTGGTATGTGAACCCAAGGCCTCCGCAACTAAGCATCATATATGATGCGCCGCTTTGGTTTCAACAAAATTGGTCAAAGACCGACGTGTCGTCACTTCATCTGAGCATGGCTTCGAGTAGGGTAGCTTATACTGCTCAGGCTCATTGCTTGCTGAGGCTAGTAGTGGTATCATGGTGCATACCTATGGATAACTTACTCTATATACTTATCTAAGTTATAGTGACGGTTTGCTCAAATTACAGAGTGACAAAGTTAGAAACAGTTTTGTGAGATTTCTTAGTAGTAGGATAGACTTTTAGTGGAAGTTCCTATTATGACCTTGGACGCAAAGCGGAAATAAGCGACTACTGTGGGGGCTTGCTGCACGCGCGAACACACCGAGTCTGCAGGCTTCACATCAGCCAGCCGCCACCCAGCTCCCTGGGCCTTTGATGTTCTTGATTAGACGATCGAAGGTCCCTGCGGCTTGTCCGAAAAGGTTGCTTTACACCGTTCAATAGCGGCTGCAAAGATGGTATCTACGGCTAGATGCTTGCAGTCTCATGCACGTGGTTTGTCGACGTATTGTATGGGTCATCCGGCACGGAATCCTGGTCAGAATCCGTCACAGCACACTTGTCAGCCTCATCTGGGGTTTGAAAGCGACGGATCGAAAGAAAACGGAAGTGT
>DF237034.1:131795-176110 GCA_000708835.1 Klebsormidium nitens
ATTTTTGCACAAGTTGGGAAAAAGTGCACATCACCTTTGACTTCGCGGGCTGCCACGCGGCACGAGCGGCACGAAAAGGCGGCCACATCAGCACAGCCGAGATACCCTCAAATTGTCAGCCTCAAACTCGCAGAAGGAATCCAGCCTTGGGTTTAAGAATTTCGAGGAGAATGATTCCTGCCGGTTGAAATATTCTTTGGCTTCTGCGAGACCTCCAGACTCCGACAGAGGCCTTTGCAAGCATAATGCTCTCGAGTCTCCGCTCTATAATACCTTCGTGCCCCCACGGCCTCCGCTTGCTCAGGACTGTCCTAGCTGTGGAAGCGAGACGCTGCAAAGACGTGAGAAAAAGAGGTGCACACAAACCGCTGCGTTGCAGGATCGCACACCACTGCGTCGCATTACAGTCGTGAGCGATAGAAGTCGGACGAGTTTGTCTACAAATGCGCGAGCAGATACGCAGAGCAGAAAACATCGCAAGCGAGTGAGTGTTGGCTTTTTGAGGTCTGTCCTCGGGCTGTCGAGCAGAATGTGTGAAAGCAGAGCATCACGAGAACCAGAGGTAAGTACGAGAACCCATGCTAGCCCAAGCGGGCCTTGCAGTTGTTAGGAAACCCTTAAGAATATACACTGAACTGCATTGTAGGGCAGTAAGTGTATGATTGCAGAAACATGTTTAAGTTCCTGGAGCAGTGCTTCTTTGTCTTTGTTAGAGGATGGGGGTAACTTATCTTTGATCAGGAACAGCTTTTGTCAAGTAGAGGGCCGCCTGGTCCAGACTGCAACTCTCTATTAAACTCCCCATCAAATGTTCCTTATCAAGTCACTTAGTTCCTCTACCGAAGCTATGAAGAGCTTAGGAGTCACTGACTTCCGACATGCTGATCTCCTCAGCAGACTCCCCTAGTCCTGACCCTCAACACTAAAGCTTGGCTCGCCTTCTGCAGGGGAATGCAATGGAGCACTGCAGTACGTCAGGCTCATATGGCAGTGATATGCCAAACAAGGTCAGCCGCTATCTGTACTGGGCTTTTGAAGTTTGTCAGCTCAGCCCACAGTTCTGCTGAGGGTGGCTGTTTAAATCTGAATGAGTCGACCTGAGGGAGTGTCTCCTTCTTGTCCTGGGGCACTTCACTTGGAATGTACTGGAGTGAATCATACTTTTGTAAAACTCGTTTCTCAAGAGTATGACCTGCGGTCCCCAGGAGTTTTTATTGCAAGTGGCATCTCCTTTCCACAGTCTGGAACTGGTAAGGTGAATCCGCTGACTATCTTTACCTTGCTGCAGAGATTCGCTGGAGTTCTCAAGAACCTGCCTGTGAACTATGGCCCCATGCCACAAGGGAAGCGAGCAGACCTGAGTTTGAACTGTCAAGAGGGGGCGCTCTTGGAAGGTGAGAGTCATGGCGCTCTTACAGGCCCTTGAATGCTCCGTTGATCTATGTCTCTCTTAACCTCCTGAAACTGACTCACTATGCATGTTTATATCCAGTCAGTCTGCATATGAAAAAAAAGGAACTTCGAATTGGATCGACAGTGCTAGCTGAGCCGAGGAGCCTGAGTCAAGAAACCGATGGATTGGGCGAGCTGACAAAGGGGGACAGATTTCTGTATTCCATGATTCATCTCAGCCTTCCTGAAGGGCTCTTAAACCTCTCCATACCATTCTTGACACAGAGGTCGGTACCCTGGGCTACTCAAAGCTCATTCCAATTTGACACTGACAGTAGCAAAAGTGCTCACAGTAGTTCTACCTTATGCAGATGAGTGCCGGAGCCCGGTTTCCCCTTTCAGCCCCTCCTTCAAAGGCCCCTATGGAGTGCCTCTGGAGTACGGGGTCCCTTTCAGTGCCAAGAACCCATTGGTACAAGATCTTCTAGCGTCAAGCCACGAGTGTGCACACGAGTTTGAGAGCAAAGCCACCGCGTTTGGCTGGGTGAGTAACTCGTTGGACCTGCCTTAACGTTGGTTCCTTGAACATGGTCCTGTGCTTATGATGAGCTGATAACACATTGGTGCCAAGGGGTCTGCAGATCACTCCCGGGTCTTTCACAGTGACCAAAATTGCGGCTGTGGCCAATAGTGTGGCTGCGGCCCCTGAAAGTCATTCAGTACAGGTTGCTGTGGCATAGTCGAATTGATGTCAAGCAAATGCTGCAATTTTGCTGGGGCGCCGGTCGATTATTTGCATGTTCCTTGAGAACAGCGTTTATAGGAGCAGTGGCGTAACTCGGTTGTTGCGCTGCACTGTGCAGGTCTCATCTATCTTGCTCTTTCCGCTGGGCATCCTTTGCCTCTTCATCTTCACCACAAACCGGTGCATACACTGCAAAGTGCACAAGGACAGCCTGTTCTTGTGAGGCAGCAAAAGTGGCCCAAGTTGAGGACCCCTGCAACCCCAACTCTTGCGCGAAGTTCTGCTTGACCGCGGACCAGTAGCTAGTTCCGGGATAGAGGGCTGGGCATCCTTCAGTCAACGTGTTTCAGTATGTATCGCTTAGCACTCAGGCATTGAAAGACGGGCAAAACCATGTTCGCTTCGACTCAGTGTTAGCCATTTTTTTAGCTCTGACAGAGACCCTGCGCTTTAAGTCGTGCTTTCGGTTGGTCTTAGTTGAAAAGCTTTAGGCAGCTGCTGTCAAGTAATAGCACCCGCTCAACATTGTAACATAGAAATTCGTTGGACACGGTCGCCAATTCTTTGTCAAAATAGTGAGCTTAGAGAAGGTCGAATCCTATTGGACGACAAGCGTAGAGCTCCCAAGCGGTGCTTGGTCTCGGAACTACTTTTCTTGCTGCGCAGTCTGGTCAGTGGCGGTGACTCTTATAGCCTGAAAGGACAGTCCGATCGAGACATCCAGCTGCTGCGCGCAGTTTTAACCCTCAGTGCGACATGCAGCCGTTTCTTCTGAAAAGCAAGTACCAATTTCACCTCTTCCTTAAATGGAATATCAGCTTAACTTAGCACATGGGTAGTTCGTAGCTGGCCCCCGGATTTAAGTATCTTTATGTGAGAAGAGGGTACTGAGCTCATGAATCAAGTTAGTATGTGGCTAGACGTGCATGCGGCTTTTGACCACGTAACTTACCGCGCGTTCGATCGGCGGTAACCCCGTAGCTGTATATATCTGAGAGCATGTTCAGTGCGCACATATCTTGCGGTGGGCCCTTATCTCCACGTTTATAGCGGTATATGCCCGACCCGGCCAATCCTTGAGAGCAAGCAAAACTGATTTTGATGCACTGCATATATACGCGGTCCAATGGCCGGCGCCCGGCCGAATCAGCCGATCAAGTCATTCAATATGAACCGTCATGGTCACCACAAGGCATGAACACGTACCCCTCGGCTGGCGCCCACCGACAACGTGACCGGTCGTAACCTGACGCCGGACGACTTGCAGGACCTGGCCAAATTCCTCTGCGACCGCCTCCGACATCAAGGGCAAGACCCAGGAGTAGAAATGTAGCTTGTCTAGCATAAACAATTAGCCACGATCGTTAGTCATCACGCCACCCACCGTAGCCGTTTGCATAGCTTACAAAACATACTATACATCCCATCCGTGTGCATGATTTGCTAAGCTGCAGTGTGTTAGTGTGCTGCTTGTGTTCTGTAGTAATAAACATTGGACATGACTTGCAGCCGTAGCAAGCTCTGCAGAGTCAATTCATTGTATCCCGGTACGTCTCACCGGAGCATTGCCCGATGGCTCAGCGTGGCCCAGGGTTTATAAGGACATGTGACCATATGTAAAGGGGCCAGATCTTCCATGGTTTTAATCAATCATATTCTACAAGGCCGGCGGCCAATTAAGCACGTAGCTTGATCGAACTAAGGCGTACCGTGACCGTCTGCACATGCATGCGTTTAGCAAGTGGCATTGCGTGATGGTACGAACGTACTCAGCATGCCGCCGGTACTAAATTAAGTTCTGCCACTTGAATTGCACATTGTATCTAGCTGACCGGGCGCCGTACTATTAAAGCTAGCTGACATATGCATCAGTATGCCCGCGTGTGAGGAACTCTAGAGCATCGTTCACCTGTATATGGCGAATTGCAAGCAACAGAGCCAGCATACACAGAAGTGCGGGCGGAAGCTTCCGACCTTCTCATCGGATAAACTAGCTCATTGACTTAATCTAGGTCATTGCTTGACGAGTCCTGCTTACTATCAGTGCAGGCGAGCTAAGACTTACAACTCGTCACCACTTCTTCATATCCAGCCCTTCTGAGGCGCTTGTGGGCTGGAAGCTCAGAATCCATTGTGTGCCTATACCCTATTTCAAGACCTGTTACTGCAGCCTGTTCTCCTACTCGAGACGATGCCCCTCGCTTCCACACTATGTACAAGCGCGAAGAAGAGCAGCATCCTTTGACGAGGTGCTTCGAAGACTTTTCGAGCCGCATACCTGGTTAGCACCTGTTGCAGCAGCTAACACTACCGGTTCTGTTCGCCCGGAGCAGCCTTGAGGTGGCGCGGTCGTGCGTGCACCTCCCTCATTGGGCTGGGCCGGTACGCCTTGTATGCGAGCCTGCCCACTTGCGCGATCACCGCCTCGGCCTCCCGATCGTACTGGCTCTGCAGCTCGAGGGGAATCCGAGATTAGCCGGTAGCTCTTTTTAGAGAACAGGAGAGCAACGATTCGCGTCGTGAAGCAGCCATAGACTCCTGGAACCTTGCGTTGAGTAACGGGGCCCGGACTTGCGCCGCCAGAAGAAAAACGCGCAGGGAACGTACCCGAAGCAAGAACAAAAGCCGGCAGCAGGCAGCTGGAAAAGCGCCCGTCGCCTGCAATTGAGAGAGCAATCACTGCAAACTGGCCGGACGGAAGCCAGGCGGATCAGGGCCGCCCACAAAGAAGCCATAGGTAGGGTCCGCCCGTTCGGGCCCGGGTTTACCTTGAGTATTCCCGACACCATGGCCGCGACGACCACCAGGTTGTCGGGGCTGCCCACCTCAATGATGCCCACGTCGTTGCACACCCCCATGATCGTCCCTGCGCGCGCGACCACCGTGGGAAGGCACCGGTCAGTCTCAACGGCAGCCAAAGGAGGCAGTAGCAGGCGGACTGGCAGCGAATGGCTTGTCGAGAGGAACACTTGCCAATGCATGTATTGGACGGTGACGGGTCAGACTGAAAGAACATGCATCCTGCACATTGGCCTCTTCGGGCCGTCTTGACCTAGAAGTAGGCTCCGCATGGCTCTCATAAGCTCCGCTCGACTGACCCGTTTTGTGGTAGACCCGGGTGTCTCTGGGCAGCCCGCGCGGCAGCCGCCGTTTGCCGTACTGCTGGCGCGAGAGGATGCCCATGCAGTGGCGGGTCCACTTGGGCCGCAGCAGGGCGCCCTCCGCCAGCCGCCGCAGCAACAGCGCCCTGCACCCACGCCGGAGACACGCTGTCAAACGAGGCGAAAACCCAGAGACTCTGCCGCAAAGTATACGGGAAGTAAGGGTATCTCCTCCGGCAGCGTGACCATCAAGTTCGACAATCTCTTACCTCTCGAAATAATGGCCTTTCTCAGAAGACGTCCTTTGCATCCTTCGTGGCCCCTTATGTGCATCCCCACCGTCTGTACGTCGATCGGCAAGAGCTTGGTGCAAACAAACGCCTACTAAAGCTGTCAAAGTTCTTCTCCCAACAAGCATCTGCCGCGTCATTCTAAAAGCAGGCCCCTTCAGACTGGACTGGAATAAAGACCCGTTGTGCGTGCCTTGTTGTCGAAACAGGATCCCCTTTCTCAGGCCGCTTATCACCGACTTCTTTCCGGGCTGCGCTTTACGAGAAAGGGTCTTCGTGCCCACCCGCTTACATGTCCTCCGGCGATGCCGTGTTGTCCACCGCTGCCGCCACCGCCATCGAGTCTCGCCGCGCGCTGCGCCCGCCCACCTTGTAGTTCTCCTCGGCCAGCCGCTCCGCCCCCAGGAACGACTTCACGCTCAGCGCCGTGTTGGCCGCGTCCGCTTCCGCAATGATCGCTGCCCGCTGCGACGCCGACATGGCCTCCCATCTGACAGCAGAGGGAGGACGAGTCAAAAAGGCCGGTAAGCGCACTCGGGGGACAGTGGTCGCTGATGGTGGCTGAAGACGTCTCGTTCAGATCTCTGAAGAGGTGCTCGACCCAGATTACGAGAGACTTGCAGCTTCTTTACAAAGCTTCGCTGGCTAGCTTGTGTCGCCTGAATGTGTTGTATTCAGAAAGAATAAGAGGGGATCTTTATACGCACTGGATGAACATTGCCGCTTCTCTTGCAATCCAGACCCGTGTGAACAATTTCCGCCCTGTCAGGTGAAGTGCAGCCGATTCTTTTCACTTTTCGCCCTGTGACTGGCTTCAATGCCGGTTCCAGCATCTTCAGATACTTACACAGCCAAGATCCCCTACTCAGACCACGCGCCTCACCGTTTTGCGATCTGTGTGGCCGACAGGTCCCTGAACGACGGCGTCATGCCCATGGCGATGAGGAACGCCTGGCGCTGCGAGAGGCAGAGGTCCGTGTGGTGCAGGCCCTGCTCGCGCAGCAGCGCACGCACGCGGCCCAGCGTCGCCTGCTGCAGGACCAGGTCCGCCGCCGTGTTGTCGCTCACCACGCACGCCAGCTCCATGCACTCGCCCAGCGTGGCCGTCTCGCCGCTGCAGAAACAAGGAAAACGTTTCGGGCCTGCTACTCAAGTGATTTTAAGAACGAAAGGCGGGCTTCCGAGCGAAAAAGCGTGAGCTGGGCAGCTACGCGCGGAATCTGAGAGGTTAAGAGGCCTTGAGTTGACGTCCCCCTGTGTTGGATGGCGAGGTTCTCGACCGACCACCGAGCCGACGAACGAGCCACCGATGTCCAAAGGTCCTTTTTAAACATGAAGAGAGTGCGGGATCGTCCCCCAGTAGCGGGCCGTACCTCGGCCGCTCGTGCAGCTCCCCCGAGCCGATGCACTTGACGTCCTCCGTGACGCGCAGCCGCGTGGTGAGGCGCACCCCCCGGGGGTCCGCCTCCGCCTCCTGCAGCTGCTGCGCGGCCGCGATGATGATGGGAACCTTGGCAACACTCGCGAGCGGGAACGGCTCCCTGCCGTTGATGGACACGCGCTCCCCGCTCGGCAGGTGCTCCACCACCACGCCAACGTGCATCTTCCTGTACAGCGCCACGAGAGGGTGAGAACTGCCTTTGATGTCAAAAGGAACTGAAGAAAGGGACCTTTTTGCATGCCAACGACAAAGTTGGACAACAGAGCCAACACAAGGCGGCGGGCGGCCGCACTTCGGTCAGCGGTACTTATGAGATTGAGGGGAACTCAAAGAATCGGGTTCGGGACATGCCTGGCAGATCCTTACAGCCTTGAGCGGACCTGCTGTTTCTCAAACGCGCGCTTTCATGCGTCTCATCTGTGGATAATTCGGAAAGAACTGCGGGATTAGGCTGAAGAAGGTCCTGAGTGTTTGCGAATCCCCGACTTCTCCCGCTTCAAAAGGATTTATGACTTAGAGACACGAAAGCCTTGGAGAAGGTGTGGCGACTCACTTTTTCCGCTCCTGCCTCGCAACAAGCCGCTGAAGCTCCTCCTTCAGTTTCCTGGTTCGCGACATGGCCCCGGCCCTGTTTTGCCTGCGGAACCACGGCAGGGGCTGAGGCAGAGACTGCCACCACTTGCCGTCCTGATCCCCGCTCTCCAATGTTTCCCACCTGGGCAAGGGGCCCACCGCCGCCTCGTCCCCAAACCCCTTCTCCTCTTTCTCCTCCATGATGGTGGATTCCAACTCAAGGCCCTCAGCGATGCACTGGGAGGCGGGCGGTGGCACATCGGCCGGGCCAGACCTCTGTAGAGGGGGAGATTCAGAGATAGGAGACGCATAAAAACACTTGAAAGACACATGCTTCTAAGGGCTGCTGCCCAAAACTGAGCCCCTCTGCGGGGCCAGTGAAAGGTGAATACACAAGCTATGGACACCGATTGATGATCACCTGTCATGAGCCCAATACTTTTGATGTTGCTACACGCCCCTACTATATTCCTTGTCGTAGCAGATGGAGGTACCTGTTTTGAAGGATCGAAGTTGTAGAGAGACGTCCAACTTTCTCATACGATGTTTGCAAGTGATCATGGACTGTCATCTGAGGTCAGTAGGATTTCTACTTGGGACTTCACGATCTCCTCCTGACATTGAGAACCTGCCAAAGGACCTCACCGACTCTCCATCGTCTGCTCGTCGATCCACCGCTTCTCTGAGCTCAGCAGGCCCCAGCTCAAGGGATGTTCCATGCTTGTCATGTGCCAGGCTGACCACTGAAGATGCCGAAGTGGAAATTGCTGTGGGAGAAGGATGCACATGCTTGATGCGCACTCCATTCTCAGGGGGCAATACAATCAAATTGTCCAGGATGTGAAAGTCTGGCTCAGGCCTGAAGGAACTGTGGGAAGCTCCAACTACTTCCTTCTCATTGGTCTAATGCATCTTCTTGTCATCTTTCCCATTGTTGCTGAGAAATGTGAGCTGGTACTGGAGGTGACCAGATGTTCCTCTGTTCGTAGCCGTGTTCTGATTTCGGCAGTAAGCCTCCTTTCCAAGTGCACCACCCGAAATCCAAGTGTGCCACTTACCTGCAAAACATCCTGAAGCCAATTCCAGGGCCTGATGGGTTGCCTGGACTCTGCTTCTGGGCTGCAGCAAAAAGGAGGCCACATTTAGTAGACAAAGGTCTTTCACTCAACCTCTTTACTGTGTCCGAGTAAAGCCCGGCAAAGTGGGTCTGTGTCACTTGTGCACTACAGCGCGCGATCAAGGCACAAGGAAAGGCGTGATTTCTTTTGAGACTTGCATTGCATGGTCCAAAGAATGACATGGAATTGCTGCCAGCTAGAAGCGCACCTTCTCTTTCCACCAGAAGATCTCCTGCGCCTCCCTCATATGCTGAAGGAGAGTCAGTTGCAAGTTATCTTGGAACTGCAACCAATTCAAATCTTTCATAGCGGCTGGCACCAGCATCAAGACTTTAGTGGACCACAAGTGGAGGACTTTTCGTCTTGGTTGTGCAAAACCGTTCTGAAGCCAGGCACGCCGCACCACCCTTTGCATCAAAGTTCTCAATGTGTGTTAATGCTCTGCATCAAGGTTCTCAAACTTCGAAGTGTAGAGCTCTGCATTGCATTGAAAGATGGGCAATGCACAGCTCTCTTGCAGGTCTGATGGAATTTTGAGAGAGCCTAAACCTAACTCAAAGCTCTATATAAGACGGTAATTAATCATTAATATAGCGACTTCAATATCCTGGTTGTTTTAAAACTACTTTGACCATCAAAGTCGGGAGCTTTTTTCGAAGTTTCTAAGATAATCTGGAAAAATAATTGCCCGCGTATATGCTGGTCACGCTTCTAACCCACCTGGGTCTGAGCGGATCAAGATACGTGACTGCTCCTGACCCACCAAAGACCAAGTCCAGCTGCAATTCCTGGCTCAGAGTCAGAGCTAGATACTGATCTCTGTCGTCAAAGGCGCTTCTCTTTCCCAGAATTACACGTTTTGTGTTCAGGGTCTGAGCCCAAAGGAGCTTTTTCTCTAAGGACTTCAGAAAGCTTGTGTCAATGGCGACAACCTCTGTCAAGCCGTTTTTATCTTCCTCTTTCGCCCCCATCCAGCAAACATTTACGTCTTGTGGCGCGTTGAAGCAGACTGTTTCTAACTGTGTGATTAAGAATAGGCAAAGGTTCACAGTTCGTGCAAAGACCGGTCTGTCCACTGGTTTACCTGCTGACAATGCTGTGGGAAAGAACGGGGGAAAGTGGAGTCTTCTCCCTCTCATTGCAGGACCTCTTGGGGCAAATCTCCTTCTAATCAACAATGCTAGGGCACTGGATGAGGCTGACGCTGTCAGTACATATGACGCGTTTGTCAAAGGCACAACCTCGGTTGCTGACACAGTAACGTCTGATGGTGGCGACGCCATTGCAAATGTGACAGTGGTGCTGGGGGATAATGCACCCGTCATTGGGGTCGTGGTTCTGCTCGCAGTTGCAGTCCCAGCTCTAATAAGCACATTTCTAAGGAAAGGGTATGCCGGAAGCGTCAGTGCGGAACAAGCCCTGCGAAAACTAGAAATAGAGGCTGGCAGTATCCTCATTGATATCCGCTCCAGCAAGGAGATCTCTGAGGAAGGCTCTCCAAAGCTAGCAGCTGGGAAAAAGGCTGTAAGACTCCAATATCAGAAAGAAAGTGACGGAGCACTCACTGCGGATCCAGCTTTTGTGAGCAAAGTGGCGAAAAGAGCAGCCGAAGATGCCCCCATATATGTAATCGACAAGTAAGTTCCCTTTTCCTTATCGACACAGATCTACGGTCAAAGTGCAAGTTTTCTGCTGATGGTTTGATTCAGAAACTGCCCCACGTGTCCTCATACAAATGCTGTTCCCTTGTTTGTTAAAAATGAAGCGGCAAGTCTTGGACACTCCCAGTGGCTTTGGGCGCCAGATTTTTGAGATGCAAATCTCACAATTGCATGGTGGTCAAGCTGGCCATCACTGTCCTGAAGACGCTCTTTACTTTCGACTTCCAGGACAGGAAGTGTCTCTGTCGAGGCTGCCAAAAGTCTGACGCAAGCAGGCTTCACAAAAGCGTTCGTTGTGTCCGGTGGCACTGATGCCTGGCTGGTAAGCATCAAGAACTGTGGGGCCTAGAACGGCATATGAATTGCTCCATCTGATTCCGACGGCTGTTCACAATGCGTGCTCTAATCCTTCAACATGTTTTGCCCGTGGCTCTCTGCAAGCTTGGGCCTATGATAGGACCAAGGTCTACTTTCTTAACGTTTTCCCTTCGCTCACAGGAAAGTGACCTTCCTTGGTTGAAGCCCACAAACTTCACTCTGGATCTATCGACACTGAGGGAAGCTATTGACGCCACAGTAAAGGTACAGTACAATCTTCTGGCGGGTTAGGTTCCTTGGATGTGTATAGGTCCAGCAAGCGGGCAATGAATCGCTCTCAGCATCTTTTTAGCAGCAACCTATTCAGGTCGAAGGGATTCATTGGGGGTGTTCTGTCATGTCCCTCAAATGTTGACGGACAGGCTCTCCTGCAAGCTGACGTTGGTGTTTTGCATGCAGGAGAACCCCAACGTTGTTCCAGCTACCCTTGGGATTGCAGCAGCCACCGCGGGGTCCTTCTTGCTGTTCTCTGAGGTAAGTATTTGGTCGTGAGTAGGCGGTCCCTGGTGTGACTCTCGATCCAAGGAGAGGTACATGTTCGATTAATTTCGATGCCAGATTCTGAGTGCCTGCTGTAATTGTACAGGCAGTGGATCAGACTTCTGGTCTATCCCTGCAAGAAGCCTGCTGATTGGTGTTGTCCTAGGATTAAAGCAACTTTTCTCTCCATCAAAGCATGGTTGCGTGTTTTGACACGAATTTGCAATACATCTTGCACCAAGGTCTGCATGTGTGCAAGGAAAGCGTCTGCTTTTCTCAGAAGAGCCATGGGAGGGGTGCACTCAGGCATTCGAAGATGGCCTTTCGGTTGTTATCAAAGCAGCCTCGCAACAAAGGAAGTTGCATGTGTTTGCCAGCACTCTTCTCCGATCCGGACCTCATAGCCAGTGTCGAAAGCAGAGTGGTTAGGACTGACCGAGAGTCGATCTTTACTCAGTGCCCAACATGTGCGCAGGCGGAAACGGCTCTTCAATTGCTAGGGTCAGCCGCCGTTGCTCAGCTTGTCATCCAGAAGCTCCTCTTTGCTGAGGTTAGTTCTTCGTCTGGGCGCAAATGTCACAGGAAAGAAGTTGTGCGAATTGTAGTGTCGGGTTGTGCCGAGCGGTTTGACAGAAGCCTCCCTTGTCATGCTCGTGCTACTTTTTCTCGGACCCTCTGGATGGTGAGCACCAATCTCGCAGTTTGCATTCCCTTCGGCATCAGCATGCAGTTCGGCACACCTTCGCAATCTACCCCGTAGTAGACCCCGTAGTTCGGTTGCAGGGCGTTGCTCAAGGTGCGATCCAAGGCCGCATTTGGAGCCAATCGGAGGTTTTATAAGACCTGTTGTTGGTCGCAACCAATGGGGACAACCACGAGAGATGCTGTGCTTTTATCTTTTCCGAGACGATCGAAAGAGGATACTGAGTCCGTTGTGTCGCCTGCAGGACCGGAGAAAAACGATCGAGCAGGTGAAGTCCTTCCTGGACACGAAGGTTGCACCTCAGGAGCTCGTGGACGAGATCAAGGTACGCGTACGAGTAACCACCATTCTTTGCGTGACAAGTGGAGCCCAATGCTTATGGTGCGCTTCGCTTGCTCAGATTGTGCCGAGGTTCCTTGGCAGCCAACTTTGTAGCTTGCCGACGACCTCCGACGCTTGTCTTCTGTGCGCGTCCCTGATCCCTTTTGGCAACCCGTATCGCAGGAACTTGGGAATGCACTCTTGCCAAACGAGGCTGCCGCGGAGGGCACTTCTGCACCTTCGAAGTCAGATCGCAGTGACAAAGCTGCTGAGGCGCCTGTCGCTGCCAAGGCCACGAAAAGCTCGGAGCAGCCGAAAAGCTCGGAGCAGGCGAAAAGCTTGGAGCAACCGAAAAGCTTGGAGCAACCTCCAACCCCAACTCCTTCATCCCCCTACAAAAAAGTAAGGACTGACTATCGAAGCGTTAATGCTACTTGCACAATCGACGTGGACCTCCGGTCGATAAGCGTTCATTGAGCCTTTGTGTGCATCTTTGACCATTTCGTATGCATCTGGGCTCTGTTGAGTCAAGTTGCGGCTCAAACAAGGAGGCATGTCGTATTTTGTTTGTCAAGTCGTTGGCTATCCCTTACATCTCTTTCCAGCCTCGTCGAAGCTTCCCTGACCGCTGGCCCGGTCTAAGTTGATAGTCGTTTACAAAAGCAAACGATGGTGCAACCTTAGTTGACGGCGGGTTAACGGCAGTTCTTTTTGTTGCAGGTGCCAGAGCTGAAGCCACCTGCACCGCGCACGCCTGTGAAACCATAAGAAGCTGATAACACGGACGATGTGAGATGGGACAGAATATGCCCGGAGTTGGTGAGCTTGCCTGCTCTTGGGAGGGGGGATTGTTTCGGCTAGCAGGCAGTAGTGCAGCCGATGAAGTGCTGCTAGGTTGATTGCCTGATATCCTATAGGCTAGCCAAATAAGGAGACGACAAGCCGCATATGGCATTTGATAATCATAAGAAGGCTCCATGTAGGCTCCGACTCAGGTACAGGTTAACAAAAAGCGATTTTATCCGTCTAGGCCCATAGATGACGGTGTTGCCTCGATGTGTTGCAAGCGTTGTGCTTTGCTTTGTACAGGGGTCGCGCAAGCAAAGTTCAAAAACACCGTTAGATTTCACAGAAGCAGAGGTGAATCACTCCAATCCCCAAACCGTCATGGCGTGACGCGCATGTCCCGCTGCAACATCGACAGCTGGCATCCTATAGAGATCTGCATACTAGACCGTAAGACGGGGTTCTCCTGATCCTCTACTACATGCCATGCTGACGGTATAATCCTAGTTCAATTGCTCAACGCAAAATGTATTGATCCGCAATCTACATAATTGCATATACGTGCCTGGTTAAGCCGGCGAGCCGCCCTAGGTGCCCACGGATGGAAATCTAGCTCTACTATAGGTACTATACTCAGCAGAATAACTATAGCTGCCGAAAATTCTCTAGAGTCTCGGCCATATATTTGCATGCTCACATGCGGTGCACGCGTACCGTCATGTAATTGTGGCATGGGAGCTGTTGAGATCGGGCTGCATGGCCAACATTCGAAGGACGTCTTCGTGAAAGAGCTCGCTCGATATCTTTTCCAACTTTTGGACCCGCAAAGTATGATGCAGTCTCTTTTCAAATACGCTCTCATGATCATGTTCGCATGTTTGGCAAAGCTGGAGCCTTGGCTCAAGCTATAGAAGTATCTCATGTAGACTAAAGAACAAGATATTCGAAGCTGCACATTGCATGGAAGTGCATATATTAACAATCTCCATGTTACGTAGGATACATCAATGTATAGTGTGCTGTAACTTTAGTGAGAGATGGTAACTTCCCATTTATCAATTCGCCCTAAGCCACATTAGACTCAGAGCCCCCTTCGAGCCATGGAGCACGGAGCATATAGAGAGATCGGATGTTGGACAACCGACACCTCAGGTCCTCAGCTGTCAAATGTTCAATGACCCTTCTGCTGCCTGCACCACATGGCACCTTGGACAGAGTCAACAGAGTTATCCATACAAAGACAAACCCATGTTTTTCTAAGGTACCTGTCTGACACTGGGTGAACTACTAGTGGGCTTCTGCAAGCCCTAGCATGTCCTACCGGTACTGTAGTTCTTGTAGCCAGGCAAACCCAGCCGGCAAACCCGGTTTTGCGGTTGCAATCCTGCCTCAAGCCGAAGGAATTGTGCATTATCAGCAGCTAGATAGGTAGACTCCAAATTAGGTAGACGTGCCAAAAGCTACAGAGAGCCTCTAGTATTGGAGTTCAGCTGAAGGTTGCTCTTGTTGTGTCTAGCTCGAGCCAATGCCTTGGGTTTTTGAGAAGAGACCCCAAATGCTCAAATGTCAACTCCTATTACCACCTTATGCAACGCTCACGTGCCAAAAGGTCCAGCAATACTGATAGTCGCCTTCTGTTAGTGAATATTGTTTTCTTGTCTGAGCTGAACAGTGATGGTTCAGGCTGCGAGAGGTTTTAATGGGCAAAAGGGCGCCTGAGGAGGATGTGGGGGAGTCAGGACAATACTTTGAGAAAAAGCAAGTGGGTCTCGAAATGTTTGGAAGGGCACCCGCCAGGCCTGAGGATCTTCTCAGTTTGTACCAAGCGCTGGAGAAGCGTTGGAGAACGAATGTGAGAAGGGCCTTCATCACTTCCAATTGGGCTTCCGGGCATTTTGGTGTTAGCATTTTCCAGCACATTGCCCTTCAGCCCCATTGCTGGCAGTAGTCACTTATGCGTACGACCCGCAACAGCTTTGATTTAGTGGTGGGTTGTTCCATCACCACTTGTGTCAGAGCTGCAATCATACTTTGCATTGTATTTCTTAAACACAAAGGCTTTGATTCATTGGGCGCACCACTTTTCCCTGCAGCCCCCCTTCCTCCACCGGACTCTCAGCTACAACCTTGCCCCAGAACTGCCCCCTCCCTCTGTCTCGATTACACCACCCCTGCAAACCGCTCACCAGCGCCCCAGCCCCCATCTCAACGCTCCTCAGCTCAACGGCGCGGGTAACTCTCACGTGAATGCAAACAGTCCTGCGAGAGGGGCAAACGGTGCAGGTCCGAGCGAAGGACACGCGTCTCATTGCAATGGGCTGAATGGGGTCAGCCACCCAGAGCAGCAGTCGACCTTGTGGGAGCTGGAGGTGACTGCCAGCGTGTGGAATGCTCCCAAGAATCCCCCGCCCCAGGCCCGCGTCGGAGCAAGGCTGAGTGCTGGGGGGGGCGTGATGCGTCTTCCCATCTTCGTTGGATTCTCTCCAAACCCCCGGAGTCAGGTCAGCCGACTTGTGGCAACTGTAGCCAGAAGGAGTTATTTTTCGAGTGTCGAAACCAAGTCTCCGTCCGCTTTCCTGGTGGTCTTCGAATGCACTGTTGATCAACACAGCTTCTGACCAGTCTCCGTAAGACTGCCCTCAAGCAAGACGTCGTCATGATACGCTGAGACAGTGGTATGCCGAGTCCCATCAGTGCAGGAGTCGACTACGGACTCTTGGGTACGTCAAAATTCCCGAGGTTCTTCCCGTGCAGGGTGACTCTTTCCGAGTGTTCCCTCTGGACTCCATGCTCTCGGGTTGCGTGCCAGTGGTGCAGTCGGGGGAGGCGGCCAAGCTGCTGCTCAAGCTGCCCGGCCCCGCGGGCCGAACCCCCCAGGGCAAGATCCTCTGTATCGTCTGGGGTAAGCGTTTGCCTGCGACTTTGCTTAGAAAACAAATTCCTTTGCCATTGTTGTCACTTATCAGATCAAATCTCCCCTTCCGGTTGGCCTTTGTTCAATCGAAGCTGGTGAGTG
This sequence comes from Klebsormidium nitens, assembly GCA_000708835.1. NCBI lineage: Eukaryota > Viridiplantae > Streptophyta > Klebsormidiophyceae > Klebsormidiales > Klebsormidiaceae > Klebsormidium > Klebsormidium nitens. The sequence continues at coordinate 147,801 of DF237034.1, forward strand.
GTCAAGAAGCTTGTACTCTGTCCTGATAGAACAGGGTAGGAGATTGTTTGGGTGTCATCCTGACTGCCTGTATCAGTGACGCATACCTAACCCACTTCCAATGCTCTCCGTGTCCCACGATGAACCAGATGCAAAAGTGTGACGGAAACCGAAGTGGTCTGCAGATGACCCGGACGATGTTCGTAGAGCGGAGAAAAGGCCACTCCCGGGCCATGATGCAGTGTCCCCAGAGCAAGGAGTGCCGCTAGGCGGGACGGCGGTATGGTGCGAAGCAACCCTCCCCGCAAAAGAAGGGACCCCATCCTCCGCCATGCCCGTCCTGCGGCGGTCTAACATGGTGGTGAGCCGCTGGTCTATGGGTTTGAACAATTGTCGCAAGCTCTGCGCTCACGTTTGACCAATCGTCGCTCACCAAAGGCAACCTTTCAGTCCCGCAGGTTCCCTCCTTTCTGCGTTTTGATTTCGCAAACCCAGCCGAAAGGGTCTCTTGCTAAATCGAACTGAGAAAGAGTTGGTCGTTTCCAAGTACTACTTTTCACATTGTCCGAAACTTTCCATTCTTGGGGCCACTGCTGTAACACCGCTTTGCCCTCCCCCTTAAGTTGAGGCGCAAGCAGACACTTCACTGAGCTGCCTGCTGATTCTCTCACTTGCAGTGCAACACAAATGATGACGACTTCGGAACCCACTGTGTCCATGTCCAGATGACGGCAAATGGGGTCATCCCTGCGGTGAGCACTGTCGCTGCAGATTTTGTACTCCTGTCAGATGTACCTAGCAAATGCTCCTCAGTACTCCGGTTGTAAAGCAGATTCAGCGAATCGACTCGATGCAAGTTTGTTCGACGGTCAGCTGCTTGGCTGACCAGTAGCTCTTCTTGAATATTGATCACAATACTACCGACCGTTGCTTCATAGATCATCCACTCCTATTGCTGCCTTGCAGACTTTGCGACTAAAGCTGTGCCTCAGGAAAAGCACAGTCCCAGCCGACACACCTGCCGTCCGAAACGGCCACACGAACGGCCACCCGAATGGGGCCCCCACCACCCCCCCCTTGCATCCTCCCAGGTGATACTGCAGCACCCTTTCATCAACGGTCCATAGCTACACAGCATCGTGACTTGTCAGCTCACGAAATCCTGGAGCTCCGTTATGAAACTCAGACTGTGCCCCTAGACGCACTTCAGGCATCGGGCATACCTGGCTGTACAGGATTCGCAATAAGCCAACTCCATGCGGCTGACGATCCTATTTCACAGCAGCCCTTCGCCACGCCAGCCGGAGAAGCAGGTGGCTTTCGTTCTCCAGAGCGACAGTGCCGATCTCCGGCCAATACCAGGTAAGCCTCTCGAGAGCACTGCACGAAGCTGATGGGAAGGAGCGCAAAAGCTTCCGGCCTCTCATGAATCCATGCCCTCTTTAGGATTGAATCGGGAACTAGAGGCAGCGGCCGCCAGTGCTTGACGCCCGTGTGCGCTTGTTCCCTGGCAGAGTTCCTGTTGGGTTGGCGGTGTGGTGTGTGCCGGCGCTACTCCCGAACATATGAGGTGAGGCTCGACGTCCACAGCAGTTCGTTTCAGTGTATTCGCCAAACGATCCGCCGATGCAAGTTCAGAGGCACTGCTCGAGGGCTTCCCGTGAAATTCCCTTCTCAGAAAGGGATTTGTTCGGACTTTCTTCTGGAAACGTCTTGATGCATTCGTGGTTTGGTCCCGCATCCCGCGTATCCGCGTCCCCGGCATTTTAGACGTGCTGACTTGGCGTGTCGCCCTTTGCGCACTGCAGGCGCTGCAGCTGCATCTCCTGGGCGTGCACGGCCGCTTCGACTTCTTCTTCAAGGTAACTCCACCGTGCTGCCTTGTTTGACCATTCCTCTGGACACGAGCCACCTCAGGGAACAGGCTGGCTCAGTTTCGACTACCGGGATTATTGACGCTCCTGGACCAGTCGCTCAGTAGCTTTTCGTATTTTCCTGCAGCACGTTGGTGGGCAACCTGCTATCCTTGTCCGGCCGTCCGAGGTAAGGGTTGATTCACAAGGGTGAACTTGCTTTCTTTGATGAGTGCTTTGCATTTATATGCAAAAAATCTGCGAGACTTCTTGGGGCTCCCACTCTTTGCCCATTGGAAAATGGGGCAGAGGAGACCAAGCTTCAACACCACGGCGCATGCCGTCGCCACTTTTCGCATCATACGGATCATGTTTTCCCTCAATGTTGAGTTTTGCAGGCTGCGGCATCTCCGTCAAGAGGAGCCTCGCGCCTTGCCTCCCTTGATCCCGGCGCCGAGTTTGTCTACTGGTAAGCCACTACTCCGCAAAAGCCTTGGCTAAACGGGTTGCGTACAGAGATCCTTCACTTGGATCAACCATCGCAAGCAGAGCTTTCAGTACCAGCGTTGTATTGACCTTGGAGGCCTGTCCGATCTGCGCTGCACCGAACCCCGCCTTCAGTGCCGCTTGATACTGCATCCTCGGCTCCAGTCTTGCTGCATCTTGCGGTAGCTTGCTGAGAAAGGATCGACGTGTGGAGTCGATTTGTGCAATCCAAAGTGCTGTTAATCTCATCCATGTTTGACGGATTGCTCGACGAATTTTTGCTGCCCGTGTCAAACAACACAGCTCTCTGTTTGTAGGAAGCGCGACTGGCGCAGTCGGCGGGATGCGTTCTACACTCAGCTGCGAAGACAGGCAACGAAGCGGCGGGCACAGCAACAAACGCGGCCTGATACGGCGCCCCCTCGACAGAGCGAAGAAATCGGAGATGAGGAGGAGAGAAGGGCGAAGCGGCAGCGGAGCTCTCCCCTCGAACCTGAGGCACTGCGAGCGGGGAGCAATACGGAAGGACCGACAGGGGCAGCGACAACAATGCCGGGGCCCAGCAAAGAAAAGCACGGGCCTGGGGGGATGAATTTAAACGATACTACAGTGGAGCGGCCGACCGAAAAGGGGGTGTGTGGTCACGGGGAAACGGCGGAGGGGCGAGTGCAAGACGCGGGCGAAGAGCGGGCGCACTGCATGGAGGCCGCACGGCCGCCAGACACGCCGCCCCCGCAGGCAGAGCTGGCGGACCCGTGCCAGTCAGAGGGGCAGGATTTACCTCCCGCAGTCGATGCCAACGAACAGAACGAGGGGGGTGAGGCGAGGGCATGGCAACATCTGGGGGAGTCTTTGGAGCTGCAGCGGTGCGGGTCAGAGCCGGCGCCTGTTGGGAGGTCCGCCTCTGTCGGGCCGGCGTCGTCGGCAGGGGACTCGGGGGCGGCGCTTTTGCCGTGGACGATGCGGAGCGGGGAGCGGGGGACAGCGGGCGGGGCCGCGGGGGGTAGTGGCAGGGGGGACACGAAGCTGGCGGTAGCCAAGAAGAAGGGGGGCAGCAAGGCGAGGCGGAAACCGATGGACCACGACAGGTAGGGTGTGAAGCGGGCAGTCATTCTTCCTTGAAGGGAAAGAAGCTGACGACGGATGCGATTGTGATGTGCCATCAATTATCTGAAAAGGTGATATCCCTCTATGCGTGAAACTCGGTGGCTTGACCAGATTACGAAGGGCGCGGATCATAGGATATGAGCAGCTCGGACAAGCGAAAAAGCAAATCGACGGCCCAGGTTTTGCAGTCGGCACATATGTAAGTTGGGCAAAGCGCCAGATGTGACGACCGGTGGAAGGGGTCAGACAAGGAAGGCCCCGATACCAGTTAGCCGACAGCTCTGCGGTCCCTTCGCTCCAAGACTTCTGGAGATGGCCGCTTGGTATCATGCTGGCTCTCGTCAGATGCGCCCTGCTCTGCCCCACCCACCCTGCCTCACTGCTCCGTCTTCCGCGCAGAAACATGGAGAGCCTGACGAAGCGGACGTTTTACCATTCAAGGACGGGCATGGTAGGTGCAATCGAGCCTTTCGCGGCCCCAACCTTGCGTGCTGTGCTCGTGGATTCTCCAAGTCGCAAGCCCGTCGAGGTTTTGAGTTCCGCTTCTCGACCCAAAGCAAAGCGACCACGTGCTTTGTTGGGAGGACCGCTCCCTCCTAAGCTTTCCTTGAGACACAACAGCAGAGCCGTCTCCTGCCTGGATCAACCTCCAATCGCCCAGCAGTTGTCTTCAGTGCAGCGACACTATCGGTCACTTGGATGTACATGCATTCTTCTCACTCCGCTGAGCTGGCCGGTCCTCTTCGGCTGTTGCAGCCCATGGACCTGGACGACGTGCTGAGCGGGCTGGACAGCGAGGACGACCTCGACGAGGACGAGCTGCAGCACGACGACAAGCAGGTGCGCCTTCTTACCACTGGTCCAAAGCTCTTGTAACAGCTGCGATTTAGAGCGTTGCAAAAGGACAAATGGTGGAAGATCTTCTGCTGTCGACTTTGTTGGTAATCATACTGTAGCGTCGATTCTCCTAAAGTGCACGCAGGTGTGCCCATCGGCTCCATCTTCCTCTCATGCGTTCGAGTACGGGCGGGTCGAGAGCAGCTTTGGCCCTGTTGCTCGCTCGGCTGCGAAGACAACACGTCGCACGAAGCCTGCGCGCGGTTGGCGCACTAGCACACTCCACTGTGCCCGTATCCTGTGACACGTGGCCGGCTGTGTGCAGATGCTCGATGACTTCAGTGACGTCAGCACCGAAGAGAAGTTCTTGATGCACCAGTGGAACTGCTTCGCCCGCCAGCAGAGGTGCGCCGCCCCGCCGCCGCGCACCGAGCGCGCCGGTCACACTCGCTGACGTCATGCCAGCAGTGCTGGGCGGCTGCTTTGGTGATACCATCCAGGACTAAGTTGCAGCCACTTGACTGCATCACAGAGAAACATTCTCAATTGATAGCACTCAATACATGCTGAGCGTGTGCGGTTGTGGGCCGACGTCATCCGATGTCGGCTGACGTTGCGCCTGTCCTGCTGTGGCTCCAGGATTGCTGCAGATGCGCACATGCCGTGGGCGAGCCGCGCTTTTGCGGCAGTGCACAAGGGCACCATCGGCGGAGATCCGGGCCTCAGGAGGTGAGGCCCTCAGAACCGCGGATGCACCACGGCCCCCGCTGGCCTACGCCAGATTGTGCTGCATAGCATCGCGCTCTGTCAACGGAATCGTGTCCGCTTCTGTTGTGATCGCTGTCAAAAAGCTCAATGTCTACATTCAAGATTACGTTGAACGGACTCTTTCTCTTGTTTGGTTGCATCAACGTAGGCCTCCTGTTAGCCTCCTCTTGTGGATCGGCTTAAAAGGAGGCGTGCGGAGGTTTGTGTCTGTACTCCTCTTGATGCTGCACTTGCTCCTCGGCTTGCACGCAGGGTATTCATGCTGATGCTCGTCAAGTTCTGGAACTGCGCACTGATCAGCGCAGAGGACGTCGACGACTGCCTCAAAGTGGTTGACTCGGCATGTGAAGGATAGTCTCCGATGTAACGCCTTACTCTGAGATCGAGCAGGGCGCCTGCTAAACTCTTGGCATGAAATGCCGGATATTATGCTCAACATGCTATGTTAAGAAAGCCCCTTTCTGCCATTACCATCTGGGATTGCCACAGTGATTATGCACAAATTGGGCTACGTAGTATGAGTCCTAGTGAGACAGCAGCCAATTGATCCTTTCTACTCGGAAACGTATCCTTCCACAAGCCGCCGGGATGAAGACCGATGAACATAGAGAATTGTTCCGTCGATCCCCATGGTTGATGTGCTCGATCCCAGGACCTTTTACTGAGTCCGCGGAATCGCGGATCATGTTACTTCGATCTGTAAAATGGCGCGGCCTCAACTACGGTTGTTGCAATGCAAGGACGCGTGCAGTTAGTAGGACTTATTGTAACCAATCTGTACTCCGCGCGGATATTCGGTACGCTTCAATTATGCAGACCAAGGACTGCCTCTTTCGACTCTAAAGTCGATTGCTTAATTTCAGAGTTCAATAAGCTGCAGAACCCTATATATTTAATAATATGCAACGTACCGTGTCCATTGACTACAGCTATATGCCCATCTAACATGTCTGTGATTCTAACTTGAATCATGTGGGCCACGTACAGAAATTTTGTTTATGTTAAGCGAATGCAACGCCAACATGTGCACATTATATCGCGACTCGATCAGATTCCAACTTGAAACCGTCACGGTCCAAATCTAAGCGGGATATCCAGGGATCCCCCGTGCGGGCGCAAAGTCCAAGCTAGCCGCCGCCGCGGCGTCTGAAAGTTGCAGCGTCTTACAAACCATAGAGGATCGGCGCCTCACCCAGTGCAGCGTGGGAACGGTCCAGCTTGGCCCGCATGTGCTTTCCGCCTCGTCCCGCGAAGGTTCTCCCAGCTTCTCGTAGTCAGCTGTCGCATGAGGCTCAGCCCACCGAAACCGTGGGTCACGAACCCGTGCTTGCCTGCGAGGAAAAGCCCGGTGCAGAGTCTGTTGCAAAACTGCAATTATAACTAGGATCCATCCACGACATGACCTTCGTAAGCAGAAAACAATATCAGTCGACTCGCCCAGCAACACATTGGCTTAGAAGCCAGTTTCAGAACTTCCCATATCCTTTGTCGGTCGGCGACAAAGAGAAGCTGAGCGCACAGACTTTCTGGTGGCGTACAATCCAGCATTCAAATGTGCAATCAATATCCTCGCAACCAAAGAGTTGACACCCCGTCCCTTACCGGCAAGGGCCGCCCTGGCGGGGATGCCGCAGCGCAGCGGCGCTAGGATGCGCGCCAGCTCGCCTGCGGGGCTGTCGTCTACGTGGAGCTCGAAGAAGCGGCTAAGAATTTAAGGCACGTGGTAGGGCCTTCCGCCCGCCGTACGTCTCAGGGGAAGGAGGTCACAAGCTGCAGCCAAGAGTTGCTAACCCAAGAATGAGCGTCAGAGCCTTAGTATCGTGAATGGCGTCGGACGGGCGCTTTGGTTCGGCGCACCTGATTCTGTTGTCACACTTGCTTGGTGCGATTGACTGTCGACCGGTGGCGATTGGCCGGCGAGGTAAAACGAAGCTAGCGCGTTCACTGAACGCTTCTGCTCGGTTGCAACAAAGTGCACCGCTATAGCTGTTTGCCTTCGAGACTTCTGACATTGATAAGAGCATCCCAATCTTCATATACCATGCATGTGAATGCTAGGGTTTCTGTAACTGAAGAACTGAGGAGGGAGTCTACGATCGCAATAGCGCACATACTGAACGATGATGCTTTGTTGAGCAGTGCCTCTCAACGCAGTTCCTTGAATTGGGATCAATCAGCAAATCCCACCGAAAGGCACGATGGAGACCGACACCAAGTAAGACGAAGGATTAGTCGAAGATCAATGCTCCTGGTCCATGCTCAAAGTTAAGTCACCACCTGCAATTTCAACGAGAAGTGCGCCCACTCCTCACACTTTCGGCGGTTGCGTCGCACCACCTGGTCCAAGCGAGAGCGTCTGCTCCGATGGTCCACCAAAGCGTCCGCGCTGACCACCCAGGGGGGGGAGAATTCTTGGCACGGCCACCGGTGGAATGTTGGTTTTGATTATCCCGACTGGCAAGTTCAAAGATCGAGTGAAAGCTTATAACGTCTGCGCTGTCGACTCGATAATGGAGTGCCGAGCCCATGCAAGCCTGACGGGGGCAAAACTTCTGGCATGCGCATCGGCGCGGCAACAATCAGGATCGCGGTATCCCTGCCAGCTAGCATGCATTCTCCATCCGACCTAGTTGCTGAGTCAACGCTCAAGGTAGCTAAGTGCTTTAAAAGCTTATATCTAGTAGAGCGCCCGCAGCGCTGCATGGAAACGAAGGTCGGATCCTAAAAGTCCAGCCTTGTCGGCCGAATTTAATAATCATCAGATGCTCTAGGTGACCCGACCTGCGCTTACATATGTGGGCATATATTGCTACTCGCTTCCCCGGACTTTTTGCACCTCCATGGCCAGCCCTAGTCCAACTACGTTCAATTATGTAGTAGACGATGTATTGCTCAGTGAGCACGCTTTGCGCTGGCAAAGCGATGCTACACCTACCGATGGTTTCTTGTCGTGCAACCCCTACGTGTTTGGTAGCAGCCTACACTGATGCGGTTCACCCTATAGTGACGAGGTCACATGCTTATGCGATCGCAAGTTGCCTTTCTATGTGTCACTACTACTGTGATCCGACTTGTCCCCAACAAACGCAAAACGAAACTGTGATCAGGAGGCTTGCGGCGAGCGACGGCATGCCTCAGTCTCATTCTTCTAACCCGTCTATAAACCCTATTCGACAGCTAATCTACTTGGCTCGAAACTACTGCGCAGACCATTCGCTCGTGTCACGCAATTTCTACAAAAACGTCACCTACTGGTGTACGTGACGTTACTCTCAATAGCAACCCCAAGCCGCCCTTGCCTTTGTGCATCTAATCCTCAAGCGACTGTCTGTAACCAAGTTCGCAGGCTCTCGTCCTGTTCTTTTCCTACTGCGGCGATGGCGATCGGCGCGGCGTCATGGGATGGCTGGCTTCTAACAGAGCGTCCGCCCGGCGGTCCGGCATGTCCATCAGTCTGAGCTCTGCACCGTCCAAGCACCCATTCGTTAATTTAAACTCGAGAAGGACAATCCAATCAACACGTCTACCGGAAGGCTGACCGTCTTGGCCTCAGATATGCAATCGTGCGCGAGTCCTTAAAAATCTCTTAACAATAAAGTCTTTTCTGAGCGCAAACAGACTGGCCTACCTTTCAGGCGAGGCTTCTCCTCCTGCTCGTCTTCGTCCCCACTGTCCGTCCGCGCCCCCTCTTCCGCCTCTGCCACGTCAGCTTCCCCCACTTTCGTCGGGCTACACCTCTCCCCACCCTCCTCCCTTCCCGAGGGCCCCTCCTCCGCCGGGGGCGGCCCGCAGGGGCTCCCCAGACTGAGCGCCGCAAATGCGGAGGGCGTCGCCAGCACGTCCAGCCGCGGTTTCCTGAACCCGCGCTGCGGCTCCAGCTCCAAGGCCGCCATGTGCGACGTCGACGCGCTCTTGGGTAGGTGGGGGGGGCTCAACCGGATCCCTGGGTGGGCCGCAAAGGGGAGGAAGTGGGGGAACCCTGAGGGGGTGGGGCTGGGGTTCGACAGAACATAGGAGGCTGAGGCGCCGGCGGTGGCCTTGGCCATGGCGGTGGTCAGCTTCAGGTACTCGGCGATGACGTGCTCTCTCAGCTCCGCGCGGCGGGCGCTCCCGTCCGTCGGCTCGCCGCTCGAGTCGCTCTCCGAGGGCAGGGGGGGCGCCCCAAAGGAGGGCAGGAACTGCATCACCACCGACGCCAGGGCTGCGCTCTCCGGCTGACAGCGCAGCGCCTGGGGCCGGATGGGCTTTACAAAGTGTGCGCCGTTTGGGAGGTGTGCCCTACTCCAGGGAAAGCCCCGTGGGCTGGCAAGATCACCCGCGCTAGAGAAAGGCCTCCGGGTGGAGAATTCCGCCTCAGGGGAGGTAGACTGGCTTCGGGGGGGAAGAGATGCAAAGGAGGTAAGGAACCCGCTGTGGGGGGGGTGCCCCGAGGTGTGAGCATGGAACGGAGAGGGGGGGGGCAGGCCAGAAGAAGCCTCCTGGGGCGGGGAGGTGGAGTTTTGGAGCTCGCTGGGTGGAGGTGAGAAGATGTCGAAAGGAGCGTTTGGGCTGGCCACGTCATTGCCTGCGGGGGAGGCAAGGAAAGTGTCAGCGTTTATGTGAGGTACTACCTGGGCTAGGCCATGTTTGAACAACAGGGTATTCCTAACTTCCTGCTTCCAGTAGAATCCTACCAAATCAGCATATGACAATCACATTTTACCCCTGGCTCATTGGCCCCACCATTTGTGCCCCCCATCTACGCTCCTGGCGGCTCACTTTTTATCTTCTTGTGCAGGTTGCGGTCCCCCTCCCACTGCTGCGACACCCGCTTGGTAGACGGGGACCGGGCGGCCGCCCCTTTGCGCCCCTCCCTGCTGGCGCTCTCCGCCGCAGGGGGGGTGGCGCCTGGCAGGTCTCGCTGCGCCCCCGGCGCTTTGCGTGCTAGATACGAGTTCCAGTGGTTCTTGATGGCATTGTCCGTCCTGCAGGATGGGGGAAGGAGTGAGTGGAGGAGCAGGGGCTGGTGTTGTGCTTTTTCCACTGAACGTGCCCTATGATGTGAATGTGTCCAATCATATTTCTTGGCCCTTGAATGACACCTATGCAGAAAACCTGTAGGCCAAGAGAGGTGGCGGCAGGGCAAATGTCAAGGGCGCTCACCTCCCTGGGAGCTCCTTCGCAATGGCTGCCCACTTGTTGCCGTGTCGCTCATGTGCTGCCAGCAGGGCGCGGTCTTCATCTGGAGTGAACGGCTCCTTGCGCACCTCGGGGTTCAGTTGGTTGCACCACCTGTAGATAGCCACAAGATATTGAGTGCACAACACGACAGAGTACAGAGGAATTCTCCCCTGCCCAATTCTTGTACAACTTGAAAGCGGGCAAGCCGGAAAGCTGTTGCAACAGCTCCAAAGATACTGAGCGCCCCTATGTCACCCGGAGCAAGCGATTCCCACCTCCTGGACCTCTCACCTGAGGCGGCAGCTCTTGTTCGACCTGCCGGCAATCTGCTTAGCAATCAGCGACCAGCTCTGGGCGCCGTGCTTCCGCACAAGCTCCACCAGCAGCCGGTCCTCCTGCATACGCAGCCAAAGAAACTCTCTCAAGCCTCCATTCTCAGCATTGAGGCCCCTCCGGCAGGGGTTTAGCTGCAATAACAAGAAGTCATTGCACATGAAAGAACAGGGAATCTGTTGTGAGTCCTCTAGCTGAGGTCAGGGCGCTTGCAATTCCCACCTCAGGGGACCATGAGCTCTTGGGTGTCTTGACGCCAGCGGTGGGAGAGTTGGGCCCCAGGGTCGCCGGCGAGTATGATACACCCAGATCACATGATGTGGCACGCATTGTGGCCAGCGGTCTGTGATCCAACGCTAGCTCTGCTCGCAGCTTACGTGCTGCCAGGGGCTGTAGAGGTGGCGCCCGCTCTGGCCTTCCATTCGTCCTAAAGCCTGTCAGACTCAATGCCTCGGCTCAATTGAGCTGGCAAGCAAGAGGAACTTCTCCTCAGGTCAGATCCTCAAGGCGAGACTTCAATTGCGCTACGGAAGAAAGTTGTGCGCCACCTTGTGCTTCAAAGGCCTCCACACCCAGCTCAGAGGGATTCGAGATGTCTAGGGACTGGGTTGACTGCCTTTCAAGCCTTCTCTGGTATTGAATGTCGTCCGCAGGCTTTTCCAATCCAATAACAGGACCTTTCGACATGTGCAATCACTTGTGTTAAGGAGACCGCTTTGAGCAGCCCTTGCTGCCTGCAGCTGACGTGACAATGATCAAAGTCTGCTCCCCGTCTGTTCCTGGTTCTGCTTTCCCCTTGACAATCCGGGATCCCTGACGCCAACGGCCTGCAGGACACTCAGTCGGCTGGCACGGCTGCCCAGAAGCAGGCCGGTTCCCGGCGGCCTCAACTTCAAGTTTGAGCAGCTCAGGCGGCAGCCTGTTGTCCAGCTAGGATTAGAAAGCAGATTCATGCAGCTGAGCACTTCCTTTCGCGTCACCGGCAGGCTGGTCTCCATGGATGCTGATGGCCCATGGGATGCCAGAGTGTGCCAGCGACGGAGCCCAGCCTGCTGCCCAGGCCCAGGGCTCGCACACGGTACCCAAGTAGGTACCGGTATGAAGGCAGGTACGGTGCCCGGTCTTAGCTGAGTGTCATGTCGACCTGTACATCATGCAGGTCGGAGGGGTACCAATATTCAGAACTCCCAGTCCGACTGAAGTTGGACTGAGCACGTGGCCCATGAACTACAACATCGACGGTTTGAATAGCAAGAGAAGACTTTTGGGGATATCTGAACCTTTGGAGCCCGAAAGTACGCGCGCGTCGTGACAACTGCTTTTCCAAGGTTGTTTGTTATGTCAGAGACCATGTCTGATGTCAGACCTCTGACAGATCAACCTTGCATGAGTTGAATGATTGAAAACCCTTCGGAACCTCTCGGAAAGTTGGCAAGCGTCACGCGGGTACTGACCTCGCGGCCGCGATTTACCGCAGTGGCTTGGGGGCCGCCCATCAGTCAGACTCACACCCTATGCGATAGATGCAGTGTAGTAATTCTTCATCTAGCTGTTTGTATCAGTTTGATTGCTTCTTGGCATGCCGTGGCGCCTGCATGGTGGAGACCGAGCCTAGTCCAACCATCATAGAGCTCCGCGCTGGATTCAAAACAGTGTGAGCGAGGTGGCGCCGATTGTGGGAACGTTGACGACATACTATCTGTCTGGTAATTGCCTGCCTGCCATTGATTGTTTGGATGAGGGGTATGATCATGCTGACCATTTCTCAGTAGGCACTCTGATGCTTCAGGCTGATCTCGTTGCTCCACGGGGTAACATAGTGACTTCAGGATTGGATGTAGTATGCTCAGACACTCTGGTAAATGTGATTCTTATTTGTGTGTGAGGAGAGTGATTGAAAGTTGCTGACTTTTTTGGATCTACACTAGCTCTCATGCAAAGGTACTCTGATACAGTCATGGCGATATAGTGGGTCAACATTTTTGAGTGATCTTCTTCAGCAAAGCTGAGTTGCTTCTGAATCTACGAAGGGAAGCAGGAGGATTTAAGGAGGAGTGCTGACCTGCTGTTCCCAAGTTCTTCAATTTCCACAGTGACTCTGCACAATGGAGTGATCAGCTACACCACCCTGCCAACGCAGTTCCCTGCTCTCTCAGGTGTCTGCCGCCATGACTGCTGCTGCCGCCGCCCAGTCTGCCCTCCAGGCGGCCTCCCTGGCTGTGGCCGGCACCCCCACTGCCAGCGGCCGCCAGCGCAAGCCACGGGGTGGTGCCAATTCCCGGGCGTCCTCCGAAGTGCTGGGCCTCGAACCGACCTCCCCCCGCCGCAGCAGCAGGAGGCTCCGGACGGGCGACCGTGACCCGGCAGCCGCTGCGAGTGTGGCGACGCAGAGCGTGGATGTGAGCCACCACAGCCAGAAGGGGAGCGAGGTGAATAAGGGCGAGGGCGAGCCAGCCAGTCTCAGAGCGGAGCCGCAGGCAACGGCTGCAGCAGAGGGCAAGGCGGAGAAGCCCCAGTGGTGGGGGCAGCGAGCACAGGGTAGTGTCGTGAATGCTTTCAAGAATCTAGGTGATGCACTTGGGGGGGTGCGGGAAGGGGTGGCTGAGGGGGGTGGGGAAGAGGTGGCGGCACCGGAGCAGCTGACGACGCTGGGAGGGTGGTGGACGCACCCCGCCCGGCCATATGTGGTGTGGACGTTTCTTACGCTGCTGGGGCTCAGCCTGGTGAGGATCCTCCCCTGCGAAATTGAGTGCCAAAGTTCGTTGCCAACATCGGTGTGAGCCTAGTGGCTGAGCATGCCAGCTGGCGGTAGACAAGGCTGGCTAAGTTTCCTTTTGTCCCACAAGCCTTCGTTAAGCACATCATTTGTGTTCGTCAGTCGAACGGGCACATACTGACCTAGTGTACCATGGTTGCTAAACTCGTCTCCTGCCTTGTCCAGGCCTGGTCCCTGGTCCGCCCGTCTGCACCTTACCCTGGCGTCCCCGTCACTGGCGAGGCGGCAGTCCTGCTGCAGTCGCAGCTGAAGCGGCTGGAGGACACGGTGGGCAAGACAGTAGGGGGGCTCCAGGCGCAGGTGGACGTGCTGACGCGGCGGGACGAGGAGGCGGGCAAGAAAGCAAAGGGCATGGAGAGCAGGCTGGAGGGGCAGCTCAAGAAGCTGGGCAGTGACATGGCCGACGTGCGGACCAAGGTGCGGCTCGGCTGTGGTGCGCAAATGGGCTCAGCACAACCAGTAGTAGTGGTGGCGCAATGGGTCAACTCGCAAATGGTTGTCGCTCAACAAGCTTTGACGCCAGCTGTCAGTGTGTATGGGCTGTGCTATCACGCTTGGTCCACTCACTCTGCTTTCGATTGAGTTGGGCAGGGGTGAATAAATGAGAGATACATTGAAAAGTCTCGTCCTGCCATTCGCGTTTCGAAATGACCCGACTTACAAAGAAATTTGCGCAAACAGACCTTGCTGTCAAGTTCGTTCTCTAATCCGACCCTTGGTTGGCGCAAGACCTTATCACAGTCCGCCCTCTAAGACGGCCCCCTTCTCATGTTGCCAGGTGTCAGGTGCGGAGGCGGTGCTGGCGAAGCTGTCGGTGGAGGGGGCGGTGGTGAGCCGGCAGGAGGTCCTGGCACTGGCCAAGTCCGTGGTCGATCAGCGCGCAGGGGCGGGCAAGGGCGGGGTGCTGGACTTGGAAGATGTCAGGGCAGCCGCGCGCAGAGTGGTGAGGCGGGGGAAGGAAAATAAACAACCTTCTTTTGCATGAGTGCCCACTCAGCTGGTGACGTGCTCAAGCTCTTCTTAGAGGTCGACACCATGACGTCTGGAATGGTTGAAAGTCAGAATCCGGGTCTGTAAATGACAGTCGAGACAGGTTTTTATCGGCGTGGCTCAAAATTAGGATCTGGGTTGCAGTTGGAGAGTCCTCTAAGAGTTCCTGGCATCTTGTCCCCTTCGCCCAGTAGACTTCCTTCGACTCAAAATCTCATCTTCTTGGAAAACATAGACGCACTCTCCATGCGTGACTCCTTACGAGACACTTTCCGATACTCGTTGCCTGGCTTTAGACCAGTACTTCTTGGCCCCCGCTCGAGTACTTCTCTTCATGAGACGACCTTTCCTGTCCCCCTCACACTCACCCCCCCACCTCCCCCCCGCAGGTCCTGGACGAGCTGGAGCGGCACAGTGCGGACCGTCTGGGCCGGCCCGACCACGCAGTGTACTCGAGTGGGGGCCGCGTGCTGGCGCACAGCGCGGCGTGGCACACCCCCGGCTTCGGGGGCCTGCTGAGTCAGCTGAAGCTGGGCCTGCACCCGCAGGCGCAGCGCGTGGTGCAGCCCAGCCACGGGGAGCCGGGGCACTGCCTGCCGCTCAAGGTGCTCGACGGCAGCTACGGCCACGTGGACGTCGCGCTGCGGACCAGCGTCGTCCCGGAGGCAATCACGCTGGAACACGTGTCCAAGGTGAGGGGCGGCGGGGAGACCTTGCCCGTGAAGAGCGTGTTGATTTCAAGCAGGCTGCAAGGGGCCTTCGTAAAACAATTGGGGACGAAACAGAAGTCGAGTGCCTTGGGCCTGTCGATGGTGTCGGCTTCAGGCAGTTGTTCAAAGATTGTTGTCGTGTTCTTGGGTCTGGTTAATGCCCGTACGAAGCTGCTCGTAAAGTATCTGTCGTTGAGGGCATTCACCTGGAGAGGAGATTCAACCATTGTCGACTATGAAGGGCCATCTTCAATCCAGTATGCGAAAGCCACGGCAAGCAGAGGCCACCACCACCGCCTCCAATTCGCCGAACTCGAAAGACTCTGGAAGAGAGCCCCCACCTGGCCATGTCTGTTGGATTGACCGCGATTGGACTGTCGGTAGCTGCCACCTGGGACAAAGCAATATCTTGATCCTTTCCACAGACCACAGCGTTCGACCTGTCTACCGCCCCCAAGGCGTTCCGCATCTCGGGCTGGCACAACGAGCCGGCCAAGGCGGCCGAGCCTGAGGTTCTCGGAACTTTCGAGTACGACACCAGCGCAGACTACGCGGCGCAAATGTTCACCGTCAAGCCGGGGCCGTCTGCCGGCATGGCCGGATACAACGTGGTGCGGCTGGAGGTGCTGTCCAACTACGGCAGCGAGGACTTCACGTGCATATACAGGTTGCGGGTGCACGGTATCCCCCTCCGTGCCTAGCAGCGGGGCAGAGACAGCGGCACAAGGCGTTTCCAGATGATGCGAGCGGTTTATGAGGACTGAGCGGCTTGTTGTTTGGCTCTATCGAATCTTAAAAAGGCAATTCTTAGAATATTGCAACCCCTCATCAGGGGCAATAATGCCAGATGGAGGTATCAGAGTACGGGATCCGTGATGATAACCACTTAACATGAGCAGTTCAAGACTCCTGGTGGCCAGGTTCCTGGACCACCCGGGAGGAGAATGTGGAAGAACCATTTTCACACAGTGAACGGTTTGATGGACTCCACATGTAATTCTCCCCTTGCTCCATGCATGATGCAAGGTTAGATTTGATTCATTGCATTTGCTACCCAGTACGCTATTGATAGGCATGGTTCCTTGGTTCCATGAACGACGTCAGATCTAGGTTAAGTTGCTACCCGGTATACGCCAATTGACATGCATGGGTCCAGGTGCACATTATAGCCGCCCATGTCCTCTATACATCATGGGTGAAGTTGCACTAAGTCATATACTCTATTGTATACTAATCTATTACCATGGCAGATGCTGGATCGCGAAAGCATGATCGACGTATTATCATGCCAGGCTGGCATGCATCAGCTATATAGTTACCGAGCAGCACATTTACAGAGGTCGCAATCACAGCTGCCTAGATCAACTAGTGAGGCCTGCTATTTTTATAGAAAGTGTTGTGACTTGATACCGTTGCAGTCGTGTTCATCTTTGCGCCACAGGTCTTCTGTTTGCACTGTCTTTCAATCAGGTTCAGACTTCAACCACACACTATCAGACATCGATAGATATATGACCATATAAAAGTTTGTCATGCTGTCGAACTTGGCTTAGTTGATCAAGTTCCACGGCTATCATTGCACGATCGGCCACCTCTGCATGAGGTCTATGTGACCTGTAGGCGGCCCACATTTGCTGTCTAGGTTCGAGTATGTTCACTGTGAAACCATTAGCATACCTTCTAAGCAGGCACTTTTGCACGGGGAAACATGTTTTTCATGTGCATTGAACAAGGAACAGGGGTGTTGTATATAGCTTTCAGATTTTCTCAACATTGGCCTTTGCATTCCCTTGACCTTCTCTATCAGTGGCAAACCAAAGCTGTTGATGCAGCAGTCAAGCTGACACAACCGTCTGGTACATGAACAAGGATTCGGCCAACAATCTGGTTTGGCTGCATACCTTATGTAACACTGCCTATGTGTGAAGACATGCTTGGCGCGCACAAAAACAGAGGCATATTTAGCTAGCCGATCAAAGAGGACAATTGAGAGTAGCACTATGACAATCAGTTGCTTGTGTATCATCCGAAAAAACTCCAAAGTTTTTGAGACAAGAGTTTGTCAATGTAGCCCAATATACATAACCTAGCTGCCAAGACGTATGAACAAACAGCTGGGTCAAATTGCTCGCCGTGTATTTAAGTCACGGACTGCCACATAGCCTTCGACAATGTGGCTATAGCTTAGCTTGTGCAGCCTTTTGGGCTACAATGATGGGAATGTCAGCATACTGAAACAAGAAATATCCGTACGCTCCTCCGCAGCCGAGGAGGGTCACCGCCAAAAGTAACCACCACGCTGGCGACCTCACCAAGCGTGCCATCCCCGCCGTTCCAGGCACTTGATTCCATGATGGTGGACTACGTTCCGCTTCTGCCGATGCTGGGCCTCCTCTTCTCTCCTCTTTGTTCGGACCTTGCTCATCCTGCTCTGCTGATTGACAAACGAGTGCCCTTCTTTTCCGAGAGACAGCTACAGGGGGTGAATTCGTCCAGAGTAGCCGTGAGTAATCTGCGTGGACCACCATCGTCGGACCACTTGATGATACACTCAGAAAACCCACATCAGTGCACTCTCTCTTCTGCAAATGCCGCCAATCCGTTCCAACCGTCCTACTCTTCTGTGCGGGAGTAAGCTTGACGCTGCATTGCGCTCTCTGAGATCGAATCTGCCGGCCTGCTGTGGGCAATTGCTTGAGAGGCAAGGAAACCCAACTCGGAGACGATACAGCGCACTGGCAACCGCAGCCACCGGGGACCGCCATCTGCAATATCTGCACAGCAACTGTCAATTGGCTTCTGTTGACATCAGAGGGGTGCACTCAGGAGCCCAATTGCACACGAATGCGAGCGCCCAATGGCAACAGCTGCCAGAATGACCCAGCAATGGCAGCATTGTTTGATTGTGAAACGCCATGTGCTGGGCAAGGGCTCCCCTGAAACTGAGGAGCACGCAATCTCGGCTGCTGACCTGGAATTAATTTGGATTTTGTACGCGCACTTTTGCCACGTGGCAGTCCGCAAACCATGGGAGGCGTCAGAAAAGTGCCACGCCGGGCTGGCTCGCAAAAAGGCCACGTCGTTGCCCGCAACTGCCTGGCCCAGGCAGCCTCCTTGACAAGTTGCTAGCTTGAGCTCCAGCGCCTTCCCGCATGGAGCAGGGTGGTCCAAGTCACAGTGAGTCTGGAAGGGGCGCTTTCCAGCGGCGTAGGAGCAGCTGGTCGACAGGGCATCGGTGCAGAAGCTGATTGAGGTGCTTTTGCAGCTTTTGGTGAGCTGTTCTTTCATAGGGGCTGAGGTTTGGCAGGCTGTGTTGAGGATAGCCGGTCGAAATTGGTGGGAAGATTCTTGGCGGCTTCGTTCACAGATCTCAAGCAGCGGCGCTGTCAGCAGGTTTTAGCGAAGTCAATCGATCAGTTACACGTTCATTTTAGCTGACAGGCGTAGGGATTAATCTTTGTCCGGGTGAAACATTCATAGAAAGGGGGTTGAGGTTGCCGCAAAGATGGGGGCTGGTGCCGATAACTCCACTGTGCGCACGTCCACCCTGGCTCCAGCCGGGGGCCCAGCCGTTGCAGTGCAAGAAGACCCGCCCGCTGTCTTGAGCGCGCAGAAGAGCTTGCGGCGGCCGTCGGGTGGTTTAGATCGAACAAAAAGCCTTCGCTCCGAGGCCAGCGGCTTGCAAATGCAGGACAGTGGTCTGACGGAGTCGGTCATGGGAGAGGAGGTGCGTACAGTGCATGCTGATGGCTTGCGGCTTTTGAAGAGCTCGTTGTCCTGGCTGCACCACTGACAGCTTGGTAACGCTGCAGCTGAAGCAAGCCTAAGCATCAACAAGGACACTGCATGGAGGAGGCTGCTGAAAGGCGGGAAGAATTTGATTGTTATGTTTGGCCGTTACTTTGTGTCTTTGACTCTTGTTGGTTCTTGGAGTTTTTGGCTAATTAGTTCTGGACGGGCTGCATCTCCAATGAATGAGCTGTCGCATTGAGGAGGCGGTTGTTGGTGACCCGTATCTCCAGCAGGGAGGAAGAGTTCCGCCAGCTCCGTGAATGAAACAAGACACTGATTAATGCATTTAACTGACTGCAGGCGGGGCCACAGAAGAGTCCGGAGCAGGCGGCCAACTGGTTGTCCCGTCTCACCTTCTGGTACGTGGGCAGCTTCCTGTGCCTTCTCACTAGTGGTGGCGGCAGACGCTTGGTGCTTGATGCGGCAGCCCTCTGGTTTGCTATGTGTTTCAGCAGGGACTGCAGAGCGGACGTCTTGTTGTGTCAAAGAAGTGGTGACTTTTCAATTCTTGAATCACTCGGCTTGTGTGGGAGCGCCACCGGAAAGTCGGAGTATGGGTTTCACGCCCGGACATTTGGAGGCTCGAGTTCTGAATCAGCTACGGAATGAGTCAATATGTTTTCATCCCAGGTTCTAGTTTCATCAATCAGGAAGTCGCAGCCAGCAACGGCACTGTGAATGGATTGGAGATTCTATCGCCACTGCACACCCTTCTTTCTCTGTTCAAAGAAGAAGTTGCAGCAAGAAAGTGCAGCGCGAGCAGTGAAAGAGTTTCTTGCACATTCTTGCAAAGGACAAAGCAGTGATGAACATGGGGCTTGTGGTTCGAGTCTTGTGGGTGGCGCTGGTTTGCAGGTGGTTGCGGGGTCTCATTGCCACGGGGTGGAAAAAGGCGCTTGAGTTGGAGGACCTTCCACTGCTGCCAGAGGGCGATTGGGCAGATAACGTGGCGCCGCGCTTTGGGAAGCATTTCCACGAAGAGGAGAAGAAAGAGGACAAGTGAGCGTCCAATCTCAACAAAGCGGACGTTGCACTTGTGTTGGTACTTTTCTGATTGTAGTATGCATAGTTTCTCCTCTGTCACTGTTGGCACAGTCCTACTCCTATTTGGTGCTGACATAGTTTTCTGCCAGCTATTGTAATATGTTTTGGGCGTTTCTGACGGCGGGGCCCTGTGTCTCCAGGTCCCTTTTCCGGCCGCTGCTCAAAACGTTTGGGGCGCAGCTGTGGATCACCGGCATCCTGCAGCTCATCTACGTGCTGCTCGGCCTCACCTCGCCTCTCTTTCGTATCCTCCCAAACCCGCCTATCTTTGTTCTGATCTTCCGTATTCTGGTTGACAAAATCTGGCCGGTCATGGTTGCGTAGTCCCGGCAACTGATGTTACGGACCTGATGCTAGCAATGACAGAAGCTCACAGGCACTTGCTGCGTTGTTCACCTTATCTTATTTTGACCACTTAGTTGGAATGGGGAATGGCCGAGTGGGTTCCATAGTTGGCGCCATCTTGTATGTTTGGCATACGCGTTGTCTGTCCTTGACCCCCCTGTCTCCAGTCAACTCCACGCTGACCTACATCCAGGAGGGCCAGAACACCGGCAACTTCATGTACAAAATTTTCGGTGAGCTCGTGGCTTTCTTCCCTTCTTGAAAAGAGATGTATGATCATAGTAAGTTAGGAGTCCCAATCACCTGTCAGTATCATTGTTTCTGATTGCTCACGGAATGAGTTGGCACAAAAGGCAGAGTAAGTCCAGTCGAGCTGCTTTTGTTGCTCAGATCAGACTGCAATTGGAGCTTTGTGGACTGTTAGCTGTGCTGATAGCCTTGCATCTGGTGGCTGCGTGCAGGGCACTACTACGGGTACTACGCTGCGGGAGCACTGCTGGTGGTGCCCACGGTGGCGCTGCTGATCCAGAACCAGTTCCAGCAGATGTCGTTCCGCATGGGCGTGCAGGTCAAGACGGCGCTCATTGTTACCGTCTATGGCAAGAGCCTCAAGCTCTCCAACGCCGCCAGGCAGGAGAAGAGTGTGGGCGAAATTGTCACGCTGATGCAGGTACGCATCAAAGCGCAGCAGCCTGATCAGCCAGGGCGCAGCATTGACCGTCTTTGCATCATGTCCGCCTGATAACGACTCTCTGAGGCTGTTGGGTTTTTTGCTGTGAACCAAAGTTCGTTGTCGTACGCCTAAGAGCAAGCCTTTTGTTTCGTTCGCAGAGCTGTTTGCTTGACGTGTTCCGCCTCTGATTCTGCTGCTTCTCGTTGTCTCTCCAGGTGGACACAGACAAAGTCAGTCAGACGACTCCCTTCATTCACATCACGTGGAGCGGGCTGGTCCAGATCTTTGGCAACCTGGGCATCCTCATCTACTACATCGGTTGGCCCGCGCTCGTTGGTTTCGCCGTCTTGCTCGTGACCGTGCCCACCCAGGTGCGTGCCCTCCTCCGGCACCACTTTCCGGTGGCACATGTCTTGTAAAGTATTTTGCATCAACTTGGTCTGCTCTGATTGTGGAGCAGCCGCAACACAGGCTCGCAGAGTCAGCCTTTTCTCCTGCAATTTTTCTTCGTCATCCAGGGATTCCTGACCGAGCATCATCCGGCTAATGGTGGGGCTTTTGTATTTTAGGATTCTTTGATCCAAAGAGGAGAGGCGAGGTGTCACGTCTAGAGGCATGCTCGTCTGCACTTCTCTCTGGATTAGCCGTAACTTGTAAGAGGCGGGGCTGGTTTGTGAACAGCGTTGAAGAAGCATGCTGCTGATCTCACATTGGCTGTTGGCTGGGTGCAGGGGCGGCTGGTGAACAAGATGATGGACATGCAGCGCAGCATCATGAAGAACACGTCAGCGCGTGTCAAGATCGTGAACGAGGTCCTGCAGGGCATGCGTGTCGTCAAATCATACGCCTGGGAGTCGCCCTTCAAGAACGCTGTCAAGGCCGTCAGGTGCGCCGCCCCCACCGTGGCATGGTTTCCAGCGGGGCTTTAAAGCCGGACGACTTTGCGAAACATGACGTAAAACAAGTGTGGTATCCACTGTTTCAGAATCTCGTGCCGGTTTTAGGTCCACCCCTCAATAAATGCTGGTATTCTGCGAGTCCGTCATCTGCCTTGTTCGAATGATGGTGGATCGAAAGCAGGGCCGTTGCAAGTCAGCTGAAAGGGTGAGCGCAAAGAACTTGGAGCGCCTTGGAAGAGGCTTGGAGTATCTGAGCCATTGGAGAGAGAACTCGTGGCAGCCCAAGTCTCGCTTCCAACTTTACAGCCGTCGTTGCCACGGGAAGCTGTTCTCAGTAAACAGGCCCCTTCTTTTACTCGTTGCGCTTTGTCGTTTAGATTTTCATTGATTATACGACTATACATGGCGTTTTTCTTGGTCTGAGTGCTCTTGGTCCTTCTAACGGCATCCTTATCAAATCGTCGCTGTCCGAGAAGACGTTACGAGGTTGCCCTTCCTCCAAAGCTCTGTCGGCGTTTCTTTTTCCATTCTGTCCTCACTGCCTCTCCCTCGTCGCCCGCAGGAGCCAGGAGCTGGCGTCGATGCGGCGGCGCGTGTTTTACCGCGCGCTCATGGTGTGCATCATGCTGTCCAACCCCGCCGTCATCATGGTCGTCACCTTCGCCTTCTACGCGGGCGTCGCCAACCAAACGCTGGATGCCGCCACCGTCTTTACGGCCGTCTCGCTCTTCAACTCGCTGCGTGCACCGCTCATGATGTACCCCTTCATCATCAACGCGCTGCTCTCCGGCCAGGTGCGGCACTTGACCTTCGTGGCTTGCTCAGAACCTGATGCACTTGTCTCCTTTCGCAATGGGTAGGGGCTACTGCGCCAGAGTACTGCGCTGATGCATTCGCTCCTCTCTCGCTTCCTAAGGCGTGATGTCTTTCCGCATACGACGGTTCCTTGGTGCCGCCCTCGATCAATGGAACCTCGAGAAACAGTTGCTGCAAGTTCTAAGCAAAGGTATGAAGTTTCATTGGCGCGTTTGGTACGCCTGTTCTACTCTCAAGCCGTCCCTGTCCTCACACTTTACTCCCCTCCTCCTCGCCCAGGTATCCATGAAGCGGCTGACCCGCTTTGTGTCCCTGCCCGAGCTCCCCCCCAACCGCATCACCGATCTTGACGCCGACCAACCGGCCGCAGCACCCGCCACGGACGGCGCCCAAGATTCGCCTACTCCCGCGGTTAGCAGTGACGCAGACGTGATGCTCAAGGTCGAGAAGAGCGACTTCCGGTGGGCGGGGCCGCCGGCGGGAGAGAAGAAGCCCAACCTGGCAGCAATCAAAAGTGGGTGACTGCTGAACTGCGGCTCATGTTATCCAGTCGTAGTTATTGGCGTTGTCTGGGGATGGCCAATTAGACTGGTGAACTGAAGGTTGTTATAGCCCCCGAGTTGCTCGGCCTCATCGGTGTGAAGCTGCGACGACTCGTCTACTCTGCTTGCCAGTTATGAAGAGGCAAGGAACGCAGTGTCTGCGAGAGAGGGCGTTCCTCCCTTGCAGCATTCTGGAACTGATTACCCTTTTCCCGCAGGCGGCATCGGTGCGACCAGCTTTGGTGCGCGCACCGTGGCGGGGCTTCATGCGGGGGCCCGCTCGTTTGCTCGCATCGGCAGCATGGTGACCAAGCCGTTCAATAAGAGCGCGCCAGCGCAGGTGGTCGCCGCCAAGGAGGAAGTCAAAGTGGAGGAGCCTTTTAGTCTGGTTGACATCAGCCTCGAGGTCAAGAGGTAAGCGCACAGCACGCAGCAACGATTTTACGTACTTTCATCCTTCTTTGTGAGGACAAGGAGGCTGCAGCGGCACAGGTGGTTGTCGTGCAGCAACGTAGGTGCCGACACGCCGAAGTTTGTCATAGAAGGCGTTTGCCATGCTGCAAGCCTAGTGGCCAAGCTAGAATCCGGTAGTTGATCCGGGCAAAGTCGCTGCCTGGCATTTTGGGTTATTGCTGTTAGGGTCCTTGTTCATCGTTCGCCCCCACCCTTTTCTAAAGACTGCCCGGCTTGCTGTTGGTTGCAGGGGCCAGCTGGTGGCAATCGTGGGTCCAGTTGGCAGCGGCAAGAGCTCGCTGTCGTCCGCCCTGCTGGGCGAGATGGATCAGACGGCGGGCGCGCCGGTGGGCATGCGCGGCAGCCTGGCCTTCTGCACGCAGCAGGCGTGGATCATGAACAGCACGCTGCGCGAGAACGTGCTCTTCGGCCGCAAGATGGAGCCGGAGCGCTACCAGCGGGTCCTCTCCGCGTGCGCGCTCAATGAGGTGAGGGTTGCATCTGGACAGAACCAGAACCTCTTTGAAAGTCTTATAAGCGTGCTGACAGGTTACTCGGTTCGTAATTTGGCCTGCGTGTTCTATATGCTTTTGGCAAGGTCGATGGTGGGGCGAAAGAGGAGATTGTCACAGGTATCGAGGGACAGGGAATGAAGGAATGGTTGAGATTTTGCTTGATCCAGCCCCTTGGTCAATGCTGACACAAACTTTCGCCTTGGGTGCAGGACCTGGCAGTGCTCCCGGACGGCGACATGACCGAGATTGGCGAACGCGGCATTAATCTGAGCGGTGGACAGAAGCAGCGTGTGTCGCTGGCCCGGGCGGCCTATGCCGACGCCGACATCTACATTCTCGACGATCCCCTCAGGTACGTGCAAAGAGCTCTGAACGGGCCCCGCGAAGTGTTGCTGCCTGAGTTGGACCTTTCTAAACAAAGTGTTGCGCGTTACCTCGTTCTCGACCTGATCTTGGCGAATAATATCTTCCCCTTATGATACCTCATGATACCTCCTTGGTAAGGCCCTGCCCTTAACACTCAAGAAGCCACCTCGTGCTCACTGAAGTTTGTGTTTGGACCCTCAAGCTTGACAAAAATGTGCACTCGAAGCTGCGTTGGCCGAAAACCCACCATGGAATTTCATTGCTGATGTGCTGACGCCCTTCCTGTTATTTCTCCCAGCGCGGTGGACGCGCATGTCGGCGCGCACCTGTTCCAGCAGTGCATCACGGGCCTGCTCGCGAACAAGACGCGCGTGTTCGTGACCAATCAGCTGCAGTACGTCCCCGCGGTGGACCTCATCGTCTTGCTCAAGGACGGCCACATTGCGGCGCGCGGCACGTACGACCAGCTCATGGCCGCCGGGACCGAGTTCGGCGCGCTGATGAAGAGCAGCGGCGCCGACTCCAACAGCGTCGCGCAGGGCGACCTTGAGGCCGTCGTCAAGAAGGGGCGCGCGGATTACAAGGAGAAGAAGCGGGCGGACAAGGTGCGGGGGCACATCGGGGCGGGCGTGCTTGTCTTTGGTTGTGATTCCCGTCTTATCGGAGTCTGTTTTCTCCTCACGGTCCTGTTACGCAGGTCCGTCTCGTCCTCTTATCGAAGTGGAGATGTTATAGCGAATGAAAGTTCTGCCAAGTGGCGTCTTTCTTCTGCTTTCTTGGTTGCCGGTTCGTTATCGTTCGTTTGTGGTGCTGCTACGGTCAGAGCTTCTTGTCCTGCTTTTGTCGGTCATTTTGTCCCACTCATCCTTACACTGATGTAAAGTCTCTTGGCTTCTCGGCAGAGCGTGGCTGACCGCGGCGGGCGGCAGCGGCTGGCGCGCAAGGAGGCCGGGACGGGGCGGCTGGTGGAGGCGGAGACGCGTGCCAAGGGGAATCTCAAGCTGAGCGTGTACAAGAAGTACTGGACGGAGGCCAGCCTGCTGGTGCCGCTCCTCGTCTTCTGCCTCTTCGGCCTCGTGCAGGCCATCGACGCCTACAACCGCTACTGGCTCTCCTACTGGACCGAGAACAAGTACAACCAGGGGCTGGCCTTCTACCTAGGTGCGTGCCAGCCCGGGCTGGCGTGCCTGCCGTCTTTTTTAAATGCGTTCGAGGTTGCCAGTTCATTGGACTCGTCGACATTGGATTTTCGCTTTTGTAAAGTGGAGGCAAGAACTGGGCACGTACTCTCGAGCAGTTCAACTGGACAGTTTCTTGCCGGGTATTTGAGTGTCGGCGATTCATGCTGCCTTTGATACCTCTCATGGCAGGCCAGACTTCCTCTTCAAAACTTTCCTGACACTTACTATTCCCGTCTGCTCAGGTATCTACGCGGCGCTCGCGTTCGCGTACGCCTTCTTCATCTACATCCGCACGCTGGGCTTCTTCCTGCTGGGCCTGTGGACGGCGCGCATCCTGCACGAGGGCATTCTGAGCTCGATTCTGCGCGCGCCCATGGCCTTCTTCGACACCACGCCCGTGGGGCGCATCCTCAACCGCTTCTCCATGGACCAGTCGTACATCGACGAGAACCTGTCCATGTCCTGGAATATGTTCCTTAACATGCTCTTTTCGGTCAGTGCGCCCGCCTCAACTTTTATGTTGTTGCTCCCTTGCGACTCCTACCTTTCGCCACTGTCTCAGCTTAGCACGTTGTCAGCCCTTGTTCTCGATGAATGAGCTGTCCGGATAAGGAGCTGTCTGGGGCTCGTCAAGTCTGCGCTTTCTTGCTCTCGAATGCGCCTCCGTTCGACATCGCTGGGCAGAAGTACGAGTGCGAAAGGACGGTCGCTGACCCCGTCCCGTCTACGTTGTGTGTGCAGGCCGCGGGCAGCTTCATCGTTATCGTGATCGTGACCCCCTGGTTCCTGGCGGTGCTCGCGCCCATGGCGCTGCTGTACGCGTACATGCAGCAGGTGTACCGGCGCACCGCGCGCGAGCTCAAGCGCGTGGACGCGGTCACCAAGAGCCCCATCTACCAGCAGTTCACCGAGACGCTCAACGGGCTGCCCACCATCCGCGCCTACCGCCAGCAGGACCGCTTCAACGACCTCGGCCACAGTAAGGCCCCCGCAAACTTTCGAGGCCCCCGCCCACTTTGCTCTGGCTGCACCACTTGGCTTTATCTGCATGTGATGCAGCTGAGTTGCGACTTGTTGCGCATCGTTCCAGCCTCTTTCCGCGTGACCTGTAGAGAGTGACGTTGCGCAATTGACTCTTGAGGCGGTTTGCTTAGTGGAGGTCAGATCCGAACGTTTTCCTCTTTGCCCCTGTGCAGTTAAGCTGGACCACAACAACCGCGCCTTCTTCCTGCTGCGGTCGTGCGACCGGTGGCTCAGCGTGCGCCTCGGCATGATGGGCAACTTCATGGTGTCCGCCGCAGCGCTCCTAGCGGTGAGCGCCAGCCGCTCCCACCAACACTGAAGCAGCGAGACTTCTTCCAACTCTCTTTCAAGTGCTGCAGACTTGTTGCTGCGGTTGAGACGCAGTACAGTCAGTGCCTCACTATTTAATTGGCTGGTGCCACATTTGCCTGGGTTACGCTCCACGGCTCTGCGAAATTGGCTGGTGCCACATTTGCCTGGGTTACGCTCCACGGCTCTGCGAAATTGTCGTGGGGGTCTGACTTTCCCAAATTCTGTGGCTGTGCAGATTGTAAAGAAGGGAATCTATGCTGGCCAAGCCGGTATCTCGATCGACTACGCGCTAGCTGTGACGCAGTCCTTGACGATGCTGGTAAGAAAACTGTTGGCCAGCTTCTACTCGTCTTTGAGTCGCCAGTATGGTTTTACGATGTTGATGGTGCATTTATTTTAGTTCTGCTCAAGCTCGTACTTGTGTCGAATGGCTGTTCAAGGGGAGCCCGCAGATGCGCTCTTACCGAATAAGCTTTCGTTGAATGCACCTGTTTGTCAAGCTTGAAACAAGCGACCGGGTTTCCTCGGGACAAAGGCCGTGTCCCTTTCTCATCATCACTGAACCCGACTTCTTGTCTGCGCCTCAGGTCCAAAATATGACGGATACGGAGAACCAGATGAACGCGGTGGAGCGCATGTACGAGTACCGGGACGGCATCCAGCTGGAGGCGGCCAGTGTGGTGGAAGACAACCGGCCCGACCCGGCCTGGCCGCAGCACGGCGCCATTGAGGTCGAGGGCCTCTCCATGCGCTACCGCGAGGGCCTCCGCCTCGTGCTGCAGGACGTGAGCGCTTCCGTTCGATCTTCAGTAGTCCCGTCCTTGTGGTGCTCCTAGCTTCTCCAGAACCCCCGTCCAAAGCTTTTGACCTGGAGTCGTTTTGTTTGTGAAGACCACCGCTCGTTGTGGCCAAGTTGCATTGATGAATGCACGCATGGGTCTCGCTCCCTTGCCTTCCTATTGTCGTAGGTTTTTCCGCTCTCTTTTGTTGTTCCGCTCTCAGGGCTGCATTTGTCTATTGCCATCCCGACTCCCCCACCCCTCAACCGATGTCCCTCCGCTCTCCAGGTGTCGTTCTCGGTCCAGGCGGGCGAGAAGATCGGCGTGGTGGGCCGTACCGGCTCCGGCAAGAGCTCGCTCATGCTGTGCTTGTTCCGGCTGGTAGAGCCGGCTGCGGGCCGCATCGTGATTGACGGCGTGGACATCGCATCGATCGGGCTGGAGGACTTGCGGCGCAAGCTGAGCATCATCCCGCAGGATCCCGTGCTGTTCAGCGGCACCGTGCGCAGCAACCTGGACCCCTTCAACTCCTACTCCGACGCCGACCTCTGGCAGGCGCTCGAGCGCGCGC
>DF237034.1:176704-200086 GCA_000708835.1 Klebsormidium nitens
GCGCACCTGAAGAACAAGGTGCGCACAGCAGGCCGCCGGCGAAGTTTTGAGCAGAATCTGCTAATGCTTAGTTATGTAGGTCGGGCGATTGCCCTTTGTCGTGTTCAGCGGGTTGAGGAAGTTTCGATTCTACATGCTTGACCAGATTTGTTTCTTCCCTGAATTTGAACATTCATCAGGCATCAAATGAGGCGTTGTGCTTTGTCGTTGTCTGGCTTTCTTATAACGGTGTTGATGCTGTGCAGGTGTCCTCTCTAACGGGCAAGCTAGAGGCCGAGGTGGTCGAGTACGGCGAAAACTTCTCAGTGGGGGAGCGTCAGCTGCTCTGCCTGGTAAGCACCGCAGGCGACCGGCCGTCTTGGGCAGCATTATCTCTTGGCCGGGCGACAAATGCAGGTGTATTGGGCCTTTGTTTAAACGCTGAACGAAGTCGGTGCGGGAGGCCGCCGTGTGCGAGCGTGTGCTTGGCCTGGCAGGAGGACCGTTGTGCGTGCAGCGCTCTGACTCGTGGCATGTGTGCGACGTGTTGCGTGCAGGCGCGTGTGCTGCTGCGCAACTCGCGGGTGCTCATCATGGACGAGGCGACGAGCAGCGTCGACTTCGAAACTGACCGCCTCATCCAGGTGAGAGCCGTAATCAAACGCCTACGACTCCAATCGCTTCTCATCCCACAAACAAGACTTGGTCACAGTCCCCGCAATGCGAAAGAGGGTCTCTTGTCCGAGTCCTATAGATATAGCTCTGCTGATTTCTGCAGTCGTTTTTGCCAGACTTTTGCTGCAAACGTCGTCAAGGGGCTTCGTCGTTCTCGTGTTGGCCTTCATTGTCTGCGCTTACGATCCTGTTTGCATCCCTTGCTGACGCAGGCCACGATACGGACGCACTTGAAAGACACGACGATGTTGATTATTGCGCACGATCCTAATTGCATCCCTTGCTGACGCAGGCCACGATACGGACGCACTTGAAGGACACGACGATGTTGATCATTGCGCACCGCATCAACACGGTCATCGATGCCTCGCGCATCCTGCTCCTCGAGGACGGCCACCTGGCGGAGTATGATACGCCTGCCGCACTGCTGGACACGCCCGACAGCAAGTTCGCAGCGCTGGTCCAGGTGCGTCGTCGCGGCAAACACCCAATTGTTGGTTTGGCGAACTCCTTTTGAGTGGTTCAAAAAGAACCTGCAGAATCAATTAGTTGATGACTGATTTTCTGTTGAAGGAAAATCGTAACCCTTTGTGTTAGGAGACAGTGGTTCAAAGCTTTCCATGGTACACTACAGACGTGCGCTTGTTGCTTCCCGCCCGCATCTTCGCTCATGATGCACAATCATCTCTGAAAAGCACTCGTTGCTTCCAGCTTTTACACCTTGGTATTTACTGCGGTGGAAAGAGGAACAAGGAGCCCTGCAATGAAAGCAAGGTAGGAGTAGTTGCAGTCTGAACGAAAACATGAGCACTGACTGTGTTGCGACGTTCTTGTTGGACAGGCAACGGGCGACGAGTCTGCAGAGCACTTACGACGAGTTGCACGGGGTGAGGAGGACTATTTCGCCGCCTATGAAAAGTTGCAGGAGGCAACGGATGTCGATGTTGCTGAAGAGTTCGTCGAGAGGGGAGAGCAGGCAGGGAGTTTGGAAGAGACGGATGCAACCAAAGTCGACCTGAAAAGGAGTGCTGGAGAAGGGAGTTCGAAGGACGGGCCTGCATAGGAGGCTCCTGTACTGCCTTCAGTACATGTGAATTCTCATGACCTTTGTGAAAGATACTGCACCCCAAAATGGGGGTTGCAGTCTGCTGAAGGTAGTAAGCGGGTTGTAAATAGTTGACAAGAGTAGGCATGATTGACGAGATACATCTTATCCCCGATTCATTGACATCAGGTAATTACTTGATACGTTGCTCGCTTGATATCAAATCATCAACGTGTTGCTGTCTCTGAAGCCGTTAGTGTACTTGCTGTAGTTACCAAGAAGTTAAGCCGTTTGGGCTCGACAATTGATGCATCGATCGATGTTTGCCAACAGCCAGCTTTGGAATCTATTTCCGTTTGCAAATTTTGCATATAGTAGAGTTGCATCAATCTAGATCGAGCCTGTCATTTGGCACGTGTAGATTTGTAGCCAACATGTGGCACATGAAGTCGATTGATCTAAACCTGGTTGGACGTACTGCTGCACGCGAATGACTTCCATCGCATGCACACTCAATCAAGGTCTAAGTTGGTCTTGAAGCTTTAGTGCCCTAGCTGAACGCAGGCAAGAATGATAACGTGTGCAGTGGGGGAATCACGCAATGCATTCAATGGGCAACATTGTATGTATACCCTGATCGCATGCATGGTCTCTGATCGACGCCGCACTGACATGAAAAGATGCAGACGCGGGCGTGATCAAACTAGCTTTTGGTTCTTGCAATGACAATCATTGAAAAGTTCCTGAGTTTAATTGCCGAACTCTGCATGGGTGGCAGGGCCCCAGGCCCAATGCAGACGGCCGACCATTGAGGAAGAGCCTGCTGCAATTTCAATCTAGTGAGAGGAGCTGTGACTGAGAAAGTGACGTCCTAACTCATTAAACGGGCCGCCACATCCTGCATCTACTGCCACCACAGGTTTCAACGCGAGAAGTGACTATCTTTGGAGAATTGGTCATGCAAAACTCGCAATTAAGTCGAAATTGGAGCAGT
This sequence comes from Klebsormidium nitens, assembly GCA_000708835.1. Classification (NCBI taxonomy): domain Eukaryota; kingdom Viridiplantae; phylum Streptophyta; class Klebsormidiophyceae; order Klebsormidiales; family Klebsormidiaceae; genus Klebsormidium; species Klebsormidium nitens. The sequence goes on from DF237034.1 coordinate 179,398, forward strand.
GGATAGATAGTAAAACATAGGTGGGTTTTGCAGCATGCATCTTGACGTTGCGATCTTGTCATCAAATTGCGGTAGCCCCACATGATACACTGAAACACTCAACGGACTTATTCCGTCCAAGATCAGTTCGAAGTGCAAAGGATTTATAGTCAATGATAGCTTCATACTGATCCAGGGCCCTAGTGAGGCTGATCTTACATCTTGAGGTTTTCATCTCGATTCTATGATGGCACATGTTGCATTTGCGGAGATTCATCCGCTCACTGATTCTAGCTGTCAGTCGTTGGCAACCGTCTAGAACATCCTCAATCAGTTTCTATTTTGAGAGTTGAAGCCTTCAGATTTTTGGAGTTTTGAATCTAGTGATTCTTTCCAAGCAACTTCCTGCTTGTAATAGACTCGGAACTGCTTTGGCAGATAGACAGGCAAAAGGAATCCCAATAGATTGTAAGTCCAAAACGCCAGGTTGCTAAGGGCTAGTAGAGCGTTGATCACTTGCCATGGCAACGCCCAAGCTGATCGCACCTCTTGTCCGGTAGCTCTTCTGACCCAATGCAATAAAGTGACAAGCCGCTTCGTATTGTAGCTTGCAGGGATGAGGACTTTGACAGGAGCGGAAACTGCAGGGTCTACTGAAAACCCCTCTGTAACAATCTGGGCTATCAAGAGGAAGCAATGTGGAACAGCAGACACGACAGCGTCGCTATCACCCAAGATGAAAGACAGGAGAATGAAGACGGATGGGACTAGAAGACCTATGAATGCCCCAAAAGTGACGTAGTACTTAAAAACCGTGTTTCCTTTGAATGGATTCTCTGGTGGTTGCTCAGATACTGGAGGGAATATGATTGCTGCAAAAAATATTATGTACAGGGTGCTAGCAAACGGGTAGAGCATGTCCGTCCAGCTCACAGCACCTGTCATTGCAAGAACGATCATCAGGCAGATCATGTTGACCTGAAAGATGGACAGTCTGTTCCACTGCCGCTGAATGTAAGAAGCCCCAATGGGCTGACTTCTTGCTGCCATGCCAGATGCTCCTTCAAAATCAACTTCAAGCTCAAGACTGAAGTTCTGAAGAAGTGAGCATTCCAGTTCAATCTGAACAGTATCAAAGACTTTAAAGTACCGTAATACGGTACCGGCTGCGCATTGCGCAATGCCCACTCAGACCGCCTGGGCCTGCCGCCTGTTCAGTGTTGACCATTATCCATGCATGCTAGCGGGCTGTACCTATTGCTGGTGATGACCTCAGTTGAGCTGACTCAGTTGCCACATGGCATTGCTGAGAGCGGATTTCAATGCACGTGGCACTTACGTCGCATGTGATTGGTTTTCTTGAAAGTAATCATCTGCGTGTGATGTCACAGTTAAATGTGAGCGTGCGAACGCGGTGCACATATTCCCAAATTTGGTTTGGGGTCTGTCCGAAACGCTGAGCACTAGCTGCACTGCATGAGCAGCATGCTCTTCTTATCTCGTCCAAAGTTCAGGGCGACATCTCGGCAGAGACGCCACACGTAGTCTTAGAGGTCCTCCCAGGTGGATCCATCGCTCCGAGGAACGGTTGTGGGGCTGCACCTACTGCCCGCAACATAGCTGCTGATGACAGCAGCTGGAACTTGAAAGGCTGGAGAAGCCAATTCGCATTCTTCCACCTTGAAATTCTGCATACAGCAGGGAGTGGTGTTGCCTGATCTGCAAACATGTCTGACAATGGAAGCACGAGTCGTGGAGCGTCAACTTTTGCTCTGATCTGCGCAGGTGCTGCAGTAGCAATTGCAGCTTACGCCGTATATCAGAGGGTCTATGTGGTGAAAGCAAAGTCGACTGCAGCTTATAAGCTCGAAGAATTCCGCAAGGCCGCCTCTACACCTTTGTCCAAGCTGCGGTCCATCTCCAATGCGCTGTGCACGGAGATGCATGCTGGCCTCATCAAAGATGGGGGAAGCAGGCTGAAGATGCTAATCTCATATGTGGACGAGCTCCCCAATGGGTGAGCCCTCCGAGAGCTCCTCTTGAAAAGTTGGCTCGTCTGTGACATGCAGCTATGGAGACCTAGTCACCCTGCAATCGGTTGACCCACAGACTCTTTGATATTGTCAATTGCCAAATCGCAGAGGCGAACTGGTCATATACTGCATGTTCTTGATAGTTGAAAATTCTCAACATTTTGTTTGTTCTTGACAGCCATGAGCGAGGCGTGTTCTATGCGCTGGATCTGGGAGGTACCAACTTTAGAGTCATGCGCGTTAAGCTGGCAGGAAAAGCTAAGCGGGTGGACAAGTCCGAGTCAATTGAGGTCAGCATCCCACCGGAGGCTATGTTGGGCACGAGCGAGGTAAGCTTCAGCAATTAATCAGGTCCTGAAAGGTGAACACAAGTGACCGCAAATGTAGCTCAGAATTAGCACTACCCAAGGAGCCCGTAGAATGCATGATGAGGCAGAATGGTGGTGAGACCAAGGCAGCTTCTTGAATTGCGGCGCTAATTTGACTTTCTACTGCTGTTGTAAGCGCTGCCAAGTAAAATTCTTCTCCACAAGGATTCCCCCTAATGAGATGCACTGGACTCCGCAAAGCAATGATTGCGTGTCATGTAGCCCTGACGTTAACCTGTGTTGTAATAGAAATCAGCAGTCTCACGCTGAAGGTCAGCGCTCTCAGTGGCAATTGGTTTGTGGTATTGGCGTTTTAAAATGCTTGATAAAGCAACTGGAAAGCTTCATTCAGGTTGCACAGAAGAAAGCGGACCAGGTGGGTGACTCTAGCAAGAAGCAAGAAGACTAGTAAGAAGACTATTTTAGGGTTTGCTCAATCTCCTCACTGGCAACCTTGAAATCTAGATGCAACAACATGGGTGGTGGCACCTGCGGTCCCTGTATCCATAAGATGCTTAGTTATTGCAGGAACTCTTTGACTTCATCGCCAATGAGGTTGCGAAGTTTCAAAAGACCGAGGGCCCAGAGTACGGCTCCCTGCCACCTGGCCAGAAGCGGGAGCTCGGTTTCACATTCTCTTTCCCTTGCAACCAGACGGCCATTGATGGAGGCACTCTGGTCAGGTGGACAAAAGGCTTCAAAGTTTCTGGCACAGTAAGTACTTCATCATCGATTTGTTCTGGGATGTGCGAAGATGACAAAGCACAGAATGGCGCCCGAACACTTTTCTTGGGCCTCACCTGGTGCTGACCAGGGTGCATTGCCCATGCCTTCTTGATCTGGTTACTCTACCCCTGCTTGGAGTCACCTCCTGCTTCTGAAAGCCTTCCTTCTCCTCTTTCGACCTAATCTGCCTAGGGGCTGGCCCATTCACTCCCGCTTCAGATTTAACATTTGAGCTTTGTACATTCGCCATTGTTACAGCAACTTTTAAGTATCTTTTCAGTTCCTCCCAGAGAACCAGGGTATTTTTCCTTCAAAAGTCAAAGGGCGTTGATGAGGGTACTGGGCCCATATTCCCGCAAAATTTCTTAGAAGTCTGCGTCTCGTTCAAATTCAGCTCAAGTGACTTGTAATTGGTCTTCTACCGTCTTCGACCAGTAAAGAATTCCTGCACCATCTTGAAACGGTGAGAGCAGAAGTTTTCTTTGAACTCCGCAAATGTGGCCAAACGTTCAAACAACATCTACACAAACAGAAAACAAGTATTTAGTACCATTGGTGCAAGGGCCACCTGCCACTATGTCCCCAGAATATGTCTTTTCTGACTACATTCGAGGAGTCAACGGGAAGAATTCTTTTGAAGTATCTTTCTTGCTAGAATCTCCTGCATGACCAGCTTCAAGAACCCCCCTGCATTTATTCTGCACCATGCAATTACAATCATGGCTTCAATTGCAGGTTGGCAAGGATGTTGTCAAGCTGCTTACTGAGGCTCTGACCCGTAAGGGAGTGGACATGAGAGTTGCGGCTCTGGTAAGGCACACAATCATCTGTCAGAGGTTGGGAATGGGCAAGCTGCATTTAGCCTAGATAATGCCACCATATTAGTGGTGTACAAAATCGCTGCAAATGCATTTCATTTGTCGCTTGCCCCCCATCGTAAGGAGCACAGTTCCTATAAACCTGTGGGTTCTGCGCTTCCTATCACTCTGGTGGCAGACACTGTCTTCTGCCTCTCGTTTAGGATTGGATTGTGCCTTTTATCATGGGTACGCTGACTCAGCTCTATATGTTACAGGTGAACGACACGGTCGGCACGCTGGCAGGGGGCCGGTACAACAACAATGACGTCATGGTGGGCCTCATCCTGGGCACTGGATCAAACGCCTGCTATGTGGAGGACATCCACGACATCCCAAAGTGGACGGGAGGCCCTGTGGAGTCCGGGGAAATGGTGAGGCCTCTTTCTCCATCTTTGTGCTCAACAGGTGAAGGGAGAGAGGATGTGAGAACTCCACTGATGTTATGCGACTGTATGGAGCAGCCTGACTGAGACCACAGGCGGTGCAGCTTGCTTGTGGAGGACAAACCACGACATATAGATTTTGATGTACAGCCAACCTCGGAAGCTGCTCAATAAGTTCTTATGCAAAGTGGACAGGTTGGAGGAAGCCCTTCAGTCTATCGTCAGTGGCACCTCCTTAGCCTCAGCTCCGCACCCTCCGTCACATAGGCGAAGCCGTGGCCAGGGCTCAAATCAATTTCGCCATACGTTCTGTGATCGGCCTGGAGTCGTCAGCTGCTCTCTTGTTGCGCAGGTCATCAACATGGAGTGGGGCGACTTTTACTCAGCGCACCTGCCCATCACCGACGTGGACCGCGAGCTGGACGAAGTGAGCGTGAACCCCGGGGAGCAGCCGTTCGAGAAGCTCATCTCGGGCATGTACCTGGGCGAGATCGTGCGGCGGGTGCTGCTCAAGCTGGCCGAAGAGGGCGAGATTTTCGACGGCGTCACGGAGAAGCTTCGGGAAAGATTCGTGCTCAAGTGAGGCTCTAGGGCGGCTGCCAGAACCATTATTGAGCTGCTATGTCGATGACTTCGGCTCAGTTTGCGTCCTCTGTTCAAGCGTGGAAACAATGGCTAGGCTCTGATAAGAAAAAGAGTGAGCTCGATGTGCATCCGGTCATCTATGGATTCATTCGCTCAATGCCAGCTACCTTTGGCAGCGATTTCAATTCCTTAAGCACAAGCTCATTCTTCACTCCGCGTTCAAGTGTCGCGGATCCGTCAATCGGGCTCATTCCTCTGCAGGACTCCCGACATCAGTCAGGCACATGGAGACCAGACCGTCGACCTTACAGCTGTTGGCAGGATGTTGAAGAACAGATTTGGGGTGAGTCCCCGTCGTCTCTGGTTGGAGCAGTTCGCCTTTCGACAAGTCGAGCTCCTGGGGTCTTTCTTACATGTATGTACGAGCGAGCCACTTCGTGCACTGACCAAGTTGCGCTATGAGGCTGGCTGTCTCTTGCAGGTTCGAGCAGGTTCAAGCTTTGCGGACACTTTCGTACATCTTTTCCAAGGACAAAGAGTCTTCTCAGCATGGCTGTATTCTGTCTCGCAAGCAGTGCGTCACATGTCTTGAAGCACGGTGATTCTCTGACTTTCTCGAGTCATCGTTCCCTGCAAGCAACACGCCTCTTGGCTCTCAGCGGTGCTCATGACCAACCTTTTTGTCCAGATCGAGAAGTCCACCAAGGAGGAGCGGGAGCTGGTCGTCGACCTGATTGAGACCGTGGTCGAGAGAGGCGCGCGCCTGGCGGGGGCGGGGATCGTGGGCGTGCTTAAGAAGATTGGCCGGGACGGCAGCAGCAAGCGCTTCAGCTCTTCGCAGAAGTTGAACGCACGGCTCACGGCGGGGGCACCGACTGTGGTGGGGGTGGACGGAGGCCTCTTTGAGCACTACGCGTTCTTCCGGAACACCATGCAAGGAACCATCGGGCAGCTGCTCGGGGACAATGCGAAACTCGTCAGTTTGGAGCTTACGAAAGACGGGTCAGGCATAGGTGCAGCCTTGCTGGCGGCAACGTACTCCAAGTACAAGACGAAGTAGGTTCTAGGAAGGGGTCCAAATGTTTTTGCTAGGATTAGGCATCAGTAACGAGGGGCGGTGTGATTCGCAGGTTACTCGACACCTAGAGAAAGGTAAGCACACAGGGGTGACGTTTCTTCCCCAGGTTGAGGTAGCGACCAGCGAGTTGTCCGACAAGTACCGACCGGCCCACTCCGCGTAGGTTTGTTGCTGCAAAATAACGTCAATCAATAAGATCTTTACACATGCAGGAGAAGGTGAAGGCAAGGACTTCAATCCTTTTGGCTGCCAGTTGTCGAAAGATAGTAGGTTTTGTTCATGTCGCATTAGTCAATCATGTGTCTGGCCGTGCAGATCAAGGTGTTCAAACCAGTAATTCTCGACTCGAACAACCAGATTACGCATGCCATCTTGTTCAAACAGAGGCACAAAGCTATAGATCGCCGATGCACCCATTGATCCAAATACAAAGATTTTTGAATGCCCTACCACCTATAATTAGGCAGAATCGCTAGCCTGCTGCACACAATTGTATGCTTATTACGGTTAACCGTTGAGAGAACCTGAAGTTGCCCCCGTGATTGAAAGCTGGTCATTTACGGTCGGTATACCTAGTGAATGTGGACCTGCATGACTCAGCCTAGCCTGCACGGACCGGCACGTCTAACTAGGGGTGGGTACTCCCGATCCACGTGGCCGCGGCGGCAACTCTGAGTCATCATTGAATGGAGAATGTTTCGCGCCAGATATTGCGTGCAAGACCGTCCGAAGTCACACAACTAAGACTTTGGAGGGCCATACTATGAGCAATATTAAAAGTTACAATTCAAGTTCTGCTCGAACTTCGAAGATCTGCAGCTAGGGCGCCACCCTGGACCGTCTTCGCGTGGCGACGGTAGATTTCAACTTGCCTCAGGCTCAAGAGTCCAGGTTGCTCAGAGTCAAGGGCGCCAAAGCCTAAGGGGTCCAGAGGGAAGACCCAAGAGCGAGCTCGAGGAGCGTCAGTCCCTTCGCCACACTTACCTCTTGCTCAGATCAAGCAGAGGAAGTTACGATTGATCGCAGCCACTTGGGTGAAACGATGCATCGTGGCAGTGGTGTGCTCAGAGGCGCCTGGCAGAAGCGGCATGGCCTTGAAAGAGTGATTGAACAGCATGCGGCCACTTTTCGAACTCGGGCTTTGGCGGCCACGGAGTCCGTGGCAAGGAATGGATCATACCCAACCACTTCAGCGCAGGTGACGTGCTTCTAAGTTTGCACCTCTTTGTCTTGAGTTGGTGCTTTTCAATATGGTGGTAGTAAGTTGGTAAGGGTTTTGACTGTCTGGTCGTTTTCAGGGAAGTTGTTGACAATGTTCCGGTGCTGATTTTAATGGATAGCATTGAGATCTATTGATGTGGTCAACCAAAGTGCTTCTCTTTCTCCCTTGATTAACTATTGCATCTGCAAATCATTTAGATGTCTGAATTCCGTGCAACCTGAACTTACCCGAGCGCATGCATGCCCAGCATTGCCTTGCTTCGGCAAATCGGCCAAGTGATTGAACCACTGAGAATAGAATCGGCTCTTAAAGGCTGCCAGATCACAGATCATGCGTTGATCAGTTGCAATGAGCTGAATCTTCTCGGTGCTGTCTTTATGCAGGCTTACTGCGAGTCCCACCCGCTCCAAAATGTAGGCAGAGCAGGCTCTTTCAGTGCCCCCCAGTCTCTCTCCTCCTTCTCTTCGGCCTCCTGGGCCAGCCAGCCCTGCATGGCCCCGGCCGCCGATGCTCCGGGCAGCACTGCGGGTGAGTCGCAGACCGGCAATGGCGCCGAGGCCTCAACGTCAGGAAAGGCGGAAGCATCGGAAGCGCGGGCGAAGGCCGGGCCTGCTGAAGGGCGGGACGTGGATGCCAGCAAGGAGGAGCTGGTGCAGATGCTGGCGGAGCGCGAGGTGGTGCTGGACGAGCAGGGGGAGCAGATCAAGGAGCTGCAGGAGAAAGTGCTGCGCACGCTGGCGGAGATGGAGAACCTGCGGGAGAGGACGGCCAGGGAGGCCGACAACACGCGCAAGTTTGCCCTCCAGGTCAGGGAAACGGACAGCCTATCTGGGACCCCCTCACAGTCTGCTACTGTATCCTTTTCCATAAGAAAATTTTCTTAGCCATTGTGACATGATGAGGGGGAGCTTCGATGCCCCCGCCGCCGGTGAGCAGTCACCCAAAGTGGCGCCATGGTAAAATTGGGTGGTGGAAAAAGAGGTGTGTGCTCCTGTGGCAAGATATGCAGCATTGCGATGAGGCTGTTCAGATACCAATTACTTTCAAATGTGGAATGATAATGTTGAAAGCTACTTGGAATATGGATTCCAGCTCTCTTGCTTGTTGTTTCCAATTCATCAAAAGCTGTGTCCCCCTGATGAAGCTGACGGAGCCTTGTGCTTTAGATAAGGTTGTGTCAGGAAACAGCATTGGAACCTAGACAACAGCATTGGGAGCTAGACAACAGCAGTCAGAGCAGGCACAATGCCGTTTGTCAGCTTTTTTTACTCGTCTAGCATATGAGTTCTTGGTGGTCAGCGAACAAACTCAACCGCTTAAAAAATTTCTGAAGCTGCTAACAAGATGACCGAAGAAGCTGCCACTGCCGTGTCCAGGGCTTCGCACGATCGCTGCTCGATGTGGCCGACAATCTGTCCCGGGCCACGGGAGCTGTCCCGGAGCAATTCCGGAAAACAAATGGGACTGGGGGCAGCGAGGCCGAAAAGGCTCTGCGGTCACTGCTGGTGGGGGTCAACATGACGGAGAACCAGCTGCAGCAGGTGAGGACGCAGCGGTGCATGGCTGGGGCCGAAAGAAAGCCCTTGATCAATTCAAGGGTTTAGTTGAACGGTGGCACAAGCAATTCCGAGATGGCCGCTTGTGTGGTTCACGCGCAAGCCGACTCTTGTTGTCGTCTTCTCTCGTTTCGAGGTCAAATGCCCGTCCTTGCGTTGAGAACGTCTGGTGCGAGAAGTGGCATGTCTTCTTCCTTACAGTCATTGACACACCGGGTTCCCTCCTCTCGGTTTGCCTTTCGATGACCAGGTGTTCCAGTTCGGGCTGCCGAACTTCGAGGGGCCATCTTGCACGCATTTCCAGAGCAGCTAAATGCTGGCGTTGTTAGCTTTGCCGTTCAGGAGAACGACACGTCAATTTCCACGTCACTGAAGTGACAATCTGAGACGCGATCTTTCTCAAGAAGTCCTCCTCTGCATGGGACGGATCTCTCGTTCAACGTCTACATTTCCAAGGATCCTTGACGTTTGCTGTGAGATTCGAGGCAGGCCAGTAGAGCCCCGGCTTAGACAACTGTTTTGGTTCGCTTGGGCGGGTGGTCCTTTGTGCCCCTCTGGCCCTGCGATCAGGGGCGGTAAAAGCGGCCCGCACGATTCGTTTAAGAAACGGGTCGACCGCCCAAAGTTGTCCTTCAAAGCTGTAGGTACTCGCCTAGTCCTCGAGTGCTCACCCATTCCGGTTCGCGGTTCGCCCAGGTGTTCAAGCGGCACGGGCTGGAGCGGTCCGACCCGCTGGGGGCCCCCTTCGACCCCAACCACCACAACGCCGTCTTCGAGGTGGAGGACCCTAGCAAGCCGGCGGGGACCGTCGCGCACGTCATGAAGGTCAGCAGGAGGGGCACCCTCGCGTTGGACTAGCAGCATGCAAACTTTTGTTTTCTTACTCCGCCCGCATTGAAGCACCGCTTCGAAGGCAGAGCGGGGCCGGGGTCTCAGCACAACGTCAGCAATTGTGGAGGGGCGCAGGGATTGCGCAGGACATTGTCAAACCACGGCCTCATCCTCTGAATGTCATACCCGAGATTCAGGTCCTTCTTTTCCACACTTTCAAGCTGGCTGGTCAACTCCTGTGCGCCTGGCATATTTCGAAGGTTCCTGAATCCAAGGATTCGTTTGTCGTTCATCAGAGCGTTCGTCTGTGCAGGCGGGCTATAGCCTCAATGACCGAGTCATCCGTCCAGCCGATGTGGGCGTCGTGAAGGGGAAGGAAGAGTAAAACGGTAAATTTATCAAGCTAGACAGTGGAAAGGTCTGATGTCGAACCACGAATGGTTTTCGCCAGCTAGTACCCCTTAGTTGAGAGCAGTTCGGACCTGTGGCAGCTTAGCAGATACCACCATTCAATCAACCGGTCCCATCTAATGTTGCACAGAGAAGTCGAGATAGCCTTGCCATGGCACACCGGGCGCAAGTACTTCAGCTCAGGCATGGCCGCGTTTAGTTGGAAGCTGCAGCGAATCTGCTCAAGGACCATCGTGACAATTGAGCGTGAGGCTGTCGCTATCAACATGTTCCTGAAACAATCAGAGAAGCATTATAAATGGCCGCTGGCAGCAGATTTCTTGCAATCATTGGATGAGTTGACGAAGAAGCCAGACTGAACTATGGTAGTATCCTGGATCAAGTTGCATGCCATTTAGTAAGCGTTCAAGCGAGTAGTACAGCAGGCCGCCAAACCGGCTCAATGATGCTCATACCTTGCATGGCCAGGCAGCCTGGCATGAAACGATTTAATCCCATGTGGTGCATGTGCACTGGGTTGACGGTTGCACCATGCAATTCGGCCGGCCGGCCCGCCCATGCATGCTTGCCAGGGCCCCATATATACTATATAGCTAGGCAGCTGAGCCCGCGCCGCGCCGGCCCATCGGGCCATGCATGCACTATAGCTCAGTGCAGATCGAGCCGGGATCTCCATGCCAGAGTGCCGCCACATGCGTATCATAGTATAGCTAGACGATACCGCAGTGGCGGCCATGCACGGCCTCATGGGCCTGATATCGTTGTATAACATGTGCCGTACGTAAACTATACTCCAAAAGGCGTCGACCTGGCCGGGTCATGCCATGAACGAGCTGCACCCAGGCTCCATAACCCGGCCGACCACGCTCTAACTTAATCTGGGCACAAAGAATGAGAATTGACGAAGCTTGTTTAAAGCCGCAGATGGTCTGTATAGGTGATTTAAAATGCGGCTTGCAAAGCCTGGGGCACGACAAGTCACTGACAATGCGGGACATGCGAATGAAACAGAGTTCTCTTAGCGCTTGAAAAGGACATTAATGGACTCGGAAGCCGTAAGTGGTTATAAACTTCTGTTTACGAAGCTGCTTTAATGTGTCCTTGCGTCGCCATCCTCCACGTCCGTTGTCTCACCAAACACTTCCGACAACGTTTGGTCATGGTCACCTCGGTATTGCTCCAGAAGGCTAGGATCAGCAGTCTCCTCCGATGAACGAGCTTTTCTGTCCAAGAGCTCATAGCTAGAAGCGTTTAACGGCTGCCGTTCAGAGCTGTCGCCCCCAGTATGACCCGCGTGCATCCGCTGATACCTGGTCGGACGCCACTCACGAACGTCAGATCCTCAACAACCGCTTTCCTGGCTCATAAGTGGCTTTCAACGGCCGCCCGCGAACGACCAACGTGCCTCATCCACAAGATGTGCAACAAGAAAGGCTCCGACAACGAAACTAGCGAAGTCCAAGCAAAGTAGGGGCGGAGAACGGAGGTCTTACTTGATCAGATTGAAGATGCCGACCCCCGCGATCACAATGACGAGCCCCAGCACATTGATGAACCCAAACTCGTCGCCGAAGATGATCACGGACACCTGCACGCAAGCAAGTAAAGGGACTTGGCGGCGTGCATTGACTGGGAGAACGGAATTGCTCATACCACAGGACGTCCGCAAAAGAGTGCAAAGGACAGCCTCGGACGTGCAAGGGCAGCGAGTCCTTACCACGATTGTGACGCACTCCTTGACTACCCCGGCGATGGTCAGGGTGATGGCGCTCGTCTCGGAGATGAGCAGAAACTCGGACATGATCTGCAGCGGAGCAAGCAGGACAGGCCAATATTGGAGGGGGGCAGACGAGCCAGCGTGGAAGCGCGCGAAGACGCAATGAGAGTGTGCGGAGAGCACAGATTAGATGCAAAGAGTAGATGCAACGAAAAGAAGGACATAATGGGCGGGTTAGACCTGAACGGGTTTAGAAGGCGAGTGCAAAGAAGGCTCACCATACAGAAGGCAAGGCATCCGCCAAACAGCATCAGCCCGATGCTTCGGAGTGCATGTTGTCGGGTGTTAAAGTAGGGCGTGGACCCCAGGCTGAGAAGGGGCTCCGTGCAGACTGACAGGAGGCCCAGCGACCCGGCCATGACGGGGGTCAGGTAGTACATCGTGATGACCGGGTTGTTCAGTCCTGCACACGAGTTTGGTGTCCGCTGAAGAGTCTGTCTAGGACCGAGAGTATCATGCAACTTCTCGGACTTAACCTGTGCCTACTCGCTCGGGCTTTCTTCAGCACTGTCTCGAAAGAGCAACCACACTCTCCGTCAAGTGATCCAGTACAAAAGAGATATGTTTCGGGAGCTTGCCCCCTATTGGTCCTCTAGTGGTACCCTGTTGATGTTGCTGATGCTGCAAAACACCTGCCATATCAGCTTTCGGAGTACCGTAGACCAAGGTAATGGTTCCGAGTAAATAAATAAAGAGATATGTTTCGGAAAGTCAGAAATTCGGCTTTCCCGTTCGGAAAGTGGAAATTCGGAAAGGTTCAAACATTCTGGAATGGTCCTCGGAAGCATCAAAACGGCCACTATAGCCCCAAAAATCCGCTTTTAAGTGATCGAGAACATAGGGCATTCGGATTCTTGTCGGAATCAGCATAAGTAAACCCGCTTTCCTGGTCGGATTGTCGGAAATATTTCTAAATAAAATCGTTCGGAATCATCACGTTGGAGTACGGTAGGTTCTTGAAGCTTTGTCCCGAACGTTGCACGGTGCCTGTTTCAAATTGTTTCGGCACAATTGTCAGCACTCACCCAGCTTCTCCCTTTGGAGGAGAATCTGCGTCAGTGTCCACCGAAAACCGGCAGCCCCAGACGCCAACATCACCAGAATGAAGCCCCACAGGTTGAACTGAGTTTCGCCGGCAACTGTCGAGAGGAAGCCTCGATTTTCGTTTTGAACAGCGTTCGCCTTGGTGCGTTGCAAGTTGTCAAATAGATTTTGGTTTCGTCCAAGCAGAGGCTAAAGCTGTGTTCTCGTGCATTGCTGATACGATTCAACAAGAGTCTTTCTCTGTCACTCGAGTTCAAGTACGCAGGGTGCATGCAAAACCGCCTTTGAGCTGCCTTCTCACCTGTAAAGATCTCCCCAACGCAGATGATGACAATAACCCCGGCCAGACTCCAGCTCGGTTTCTCTAACCTGTTTCAAGCACCCAGCACATGAGTGCGAGTGAAAAACCACCTCGATCCGAGACTTTTCACCACCACTTGAATCTTACGATTTCGAGAGTTGCAAATCAGGTAAGCATATTGCCGACTACCTCAACTTCAGAACATTGTTCTCCAGGTTCGGGCTGCTCACCGGAACAGGAAGGCGAAGAGCACAAGGAATACCGGAGCGCTTGACTTGCACTGTTGGAACAGCCAAGGAGAAATTGGTAAGATGCCGGAGGGAATTTATCACCACCACGAACCATCTTTCCAGGCCAGAGAGAAAGCAGCGTGCTCATCAACCACCCATGCCAGGAAATTGCCCTTGCACTTGCCCTGAGAAACATAAGGGTTCAGAACGCACCATTGTGTAGAAGCTGACAGTGACCAACACCAAGGACAGATTTGAGAGACCAACGTCAATCGCCGTCCCAGTGCCAGTAGGCAACACTGCAGACAAGGCAGGATAAATTGAGTATCTGGGGTGCCAGCAAAAGAAAGCTGCTACCAAAGAGAAGGAGGAGGGCTTTGGCGAAAGAAACAGGCAACAAGCATGATGGCACCGCACACTGTGTATGCGGCGCTGTCCGATTCAGAAGGATCTCTGCGCAGTGGACAACTTCATATGCCCAGAATCGCTTTCAAAACAACATCTTAAGAGGCAAACAACATCTCAAGAGGCAAAGAATTTGCAAAGTGCATTTGATCCTTCAGTGTATCAACAGCCAAGGGGAGACTACCTTTTGTAACGTAGTCAAACCATGTGAGCTTGCTTGAAGGTCTAAAGTAGGAGCCACAGCTGTGCAGAAGCAGTGCCGAGAAGCAGAATTGCATGATGAAGTGGCATGTGGTCATCAGCAAAGGGGCGGGGAACTTTCCCATCTTTGCCCCAAGCAGAAACTTATTGTATCTGCACAGATGAAGTAGTAATTTGTCTCTCTGTCCGCTGAAGCAAGATTGGGAACTGATGTAGAGGGCAGTGGCAGCACCAGAAAGTAGCGCCACAACGTCCAGAATCATACACCATCTGGCATGCGATTTCCCCGAGTAGATCATTCGCTTCGTCCCTGAGGGAGTTTACTCTAGGAGCAAGCAAGTCAGTTTTGAAGATAGAGCAACTTACAAGCTCAGGAGAATGCTGAAGAGGTACCACAGGGTGATCAGAGACAAAGTTTTGATGAGCTTGACCGCCAGTGGATTTGCTGAGACCCAGTGCGTCCATGCATTCCGATATGTGCTGTCTAGCAAATCGAATTCCTCGTCATCCGACAAGCTGTATGCCCTCTTGCCGGTTGGAGACCAAAAATGATCAGCATCGCTCTGGCTGGTACTAGCCCCCCGAAACGCGGCATTGACTGACGTGGGCCGCTCGTTCAGATCAGGAGGGCCCTTGTCTTCTGCACCATACGTGCTTTCCATGGAGCTCTGACCCGCATCGTCTCTTCGATGATAAGCTGCTGGCTGCATTGTAGAACGCAATGGCACGTTCGATACTTCGCACACCAAGGTTTTCTATCTTGCAAGCAACTTGATCTGAAACCGTCTGCACAGATATGGCCAGTCCTCTAATTGCCACCTGAACCGGTCGGATACCACACCAATCAGAGCGCCAAGATGGCAAACCTGATACCCAATTCTTCACCAGCTGACAAAATATATCAGGAGCTACAGCCTGTGATCGTGGGCATCCCACCCAAAGGCCTCCAAGATTCTTGAACGGTGAGAGGGATAAATTGCACTCAATAGCAGATTCCGAGATGGAAGGCGCCTGAGTCCTGACCAATGCCTTCGCATTCAGCCACATTCAGCGCAGAATATCCTTTGCAGAGACACCATTGACCGTCGTCCCCGATGCCAATGGCAGCCGCAATATACCTATGATTAGGGTTTCCGCGCACCCAGCTGGTGCATGAGCTCTGCGCAAAAGTCTGCAGCAGCAACTAGACATACAACACAATGTGGCAGCCGGGCAGGCCATTGTCCGATCGTAGCCGTGAATGAAAGCACCGCTGAATGTGTATCCAGCGGTTTAAAAGCCCTGTGCAGTAAGTCGACAATGGCTCCACGTGCTTGTAGGTCGACCACACCAACGAGATCCGACCGTCCATATCAGTCATCGGTAGGTGCGAGATTGCTTTCCGCCTCAGGCTGCGGCCAGTGCGAGCTGGACCCAAGCCGTACTTTTCGCACTCGCCGCCTGCAAAGTTCTGTTCTGCCTGTGCAGCACAGCTACTCGGACCTGATGTGGAGCAGCCATGTCCTCTGGCCGCATTCAACCGAGCAGAATCCTAAGCAGCACAGTACAGCGTTGACAACCCGGCTGTTCGTGTTTGTGAAGTAATTGCTAACAGGCTTGGTCACCTGCTCGTCATGGCGGCGGCGCGTGTGCCTGGCCGTGGCTTGCCGTTCGGTGCGCTGCTTCTCTTTTGCCTTCTCAGCACGTCAGGCTGTCCTACTGCGCTAGCTCAGGCAGCCTCTCCCGGGGCCACCCTGCTGGAGATTCTAACGGGCCTGCTCAACAGCACAACGTATAGCACAGTGGTGCAGGCGGTGCTGTACGCCCACCTGACCGGCCCCGTCAGCACCCTGGCAGACACGACAGGCATCACCATTTTCGCTCCTTCTAATACTGCTTTCCAGGCTCTGGGCAATGGCGTCATCGCGTGCCTCATCAACCAGCCGGACGTACCGCTGCTGACCAGTGTCCTGGAGTACCATGTCATCAAGGGCGTCTATAACTCCAGTACGCTTGTTGCAGCAGCCCCAGTGGTGAGCGGGGCTGCCGAGCTGGGCCTGCATCTGTTGAACGGCGTCGCTTTTAATGTGACGAAACTTTATTCTACACTTCTTGGCAGTACGCTTAGACCATGTATCTCGTTGATATCTAGTCGGTGTATGTCTCTTCAATTCACACGTTCTTGGCAGTATGCTTAAGTGTATGTATAACTGTAGATTTTCCGTTCATTCTTGGCCTGCAGGGCCAGCGCTTGCGGGCGCAGTGTTCTTGACATCTTCTTGGGCATAAGTTTTTACAGAAAGCTTCTTGGCTCCTATTGCGCGCTTCAGCCCGTCTGCTGTTGTTAAACTGACAACCCGCAATTATTGTGCGGGCTTTCTGGGGCAGGATGGGTGCCCCTCTGTTTCCTTTATGTTGCCCAATATCCCCTCAATCTAGCACTCCACCTTTTCATGATGTTTTGTTAGTTGATCGCTTACTTGGCGGCGCGTCTCTTGCAGAGTCTAGCCTCCGTCAATGGCAAGGAGCTCAATTTCACCACCCAGGGATCCTCTTTGCTTGGTAAGCAGGACGAGCTCTTGACGATGATACGACCAATCATACGACCGTGCAACTTAGTGGTCCGCAAGGTCATGGACTCTGGATGCATTGATGCGAAAACTTTTCTTCTGGAAGACGGTCCTGTGCTCCCTGTCGCACAACGCTTTGCAGTGGGGACATCTGCGGATTCTTAAGGTACACCAGGAGGTCAGCTGTGGTGAAAAGATTCTACGAAAGTCATCAGCAGACTCAAGTTCAGTGTTTGCAAGGTCTGCCCCAAGAACTCCCAGAAGCCCTTCGGTTGCTCCTGCAGTGAACGGTGTGAACATCACCGCTGCGAACGCCGTCCAGCTGCCCGGCAGTGCGGTGGTGCACGGGCTGCCCGCGGTGCTGGTGCCCCCAGGGGGCCTCGCGGCGGTGCAGGCGCTCTGCTCCAGCCCTGCCAACCTCACAGGGGGGCACCCCCTGCCAACTAATGCAACGCCCGCGGCAGCTCTCCCTCCGACGGGGGCTGCACCCCAAACTGGCGGTAAGGACACAAAGTTGGGGACGTGACTTGGTGTAGTTTCACTGCCCCACCCTTCTTGGCCTCCTTGTCTTTGCCCTAGCTTCAACTGTTCTTTTCCTTTTGCCATGTCCCTTTGATTGCAAGCGGCCGCGAGTTGACTCACCACAAATTCCATTCAGTGGTCAACTTTACTTTGACCACCACATCAAACGGATAGCTTTCATGGAGATTATTAGGGGCTCTTGATTTGTAGGCTCTTTTCTGAAGTGAGTTGCGGACATATGTCATTTCAATGTTGTGTGGCGCATTTGACTTTCTTCTTCGCAACCTACGCAACTGATTCAAGCAGTATATATCTTGCAGGTGCACAGCTTGGTGGGCTGCATCGAGAAAGCTTTGTTGGGATCCTCGTTTTGAGTTGCTGCTTGCTTCAGTTCCTTCTATAGTAGTTACATGGCATAGCATCTTTTTTCAAAAAGTCATCTCTACGTAGTCAAAAGATAACTGGGCATACCAGCTCGCTTGGGTGGCCCGTAATACAGAAAGAGCTTGCTAGCCGTAGTTCTTTTCAGTTGAGCTTGAATCCAAGTGCCAGCAGTGGACTAAAAGTGACAAAAGGTGTAGTGTATATTACAGTCAAGTCATGGTGCAACAAGTAGAAGTATGATTTTCGAAGTTGAAGGCTGGTCAGTCACGCCGAATGCTGCCCTATAGGATTCCGGGATGCTTAAATTATATGTGTAGTTGTGAACTCTGTCGATCGGTACGTATATGGTCTTCTGGGTGTAAACAAGAAAGTTGGGACACCCTGTCGTGTGTTTCGTGATAGTCTTTCAACGACTTCAGTCAATTTCGGTTGAACACCATTGAAACAAAGTTTACATGCATGGTGTGATGGAGGCTTAGTAGGGCTGTGTACGTCAATCCTTATCATTCACGTACTGGTTCCAATCTGATTGTCGTGCAAGTCCAGGTTGCAAGCCGCCTCGATTAATTTTAATGGCTATATATCTAACCTTGAAAGCGCCGCAGCCGCCCCGCCCAACTCCGGAGTCCTGGCGATATGATAAAAGTACCATCACCTATGCATGAGGCCGGATTGCTGCATAGGTATTGCACATGGAAAATATGCGATTAGTACTGAGCAATTAGTATGGAAAGATCCGACCATATGCATATGGTCGGAGCGCCCATGGGCGTTCAGGTCTTTTTATTTGAATCGACATGATCCTCTGAGGCAACATCATTACCGTATAGCAACCTGCATCAATGAGAAGGGCGATCAACGAATAGGTATATCTCGGAACTTCTGGAGACCGCGGCGCATGCCGCCGCCATACCCAGTTGACTCCCGGAAATGTCGGTTACAGTAGTAAGGGCGGTTTTCCAATTTGAGAAGCTAGTTGCCATATCCGACATGATTTGAGAGTCTAGCTGCCTGTTGCATGCGTGCATGCTTTCCACGCATGACTCGATCCGAGCGCGGCAAGTTGCAACCCTGTGTCCAGCGCGGCTCATGATTCACGCGCAATCATCTGTCTTAAAAGCTCCTCCAACGTGCAGCTGAACTCAGACGCGTCTTTTTTGCACGCGTACCAATTGAAGCACAACCGGCAACGCGTATTGTGTAGCTACCGTCGTTGTCATCAGCTAAGCCGTACCATCATTCGGTCGAGTGCTCGTGAATCAAGAGCTGAATCAAGCACGTTGAAGTCAAGGTGTTACTTTACTCATCTCTAACTCCTGTTCCCGGCTGTTTGATTGAATGCATGTGCGACGTGCAATGGCACTGATTATCTTAGTACCTGGAATTCTTTGAATTCTGCACAAAGGGCTGCCCGTCAATGTCCTTTTGATTCAAACCAACCAATAACGGCCTTGGAGGAAGCAATTAGAGAAACAGCCAATCACCTCGGTGATATCGCCATAGCTTTTCTGCTCTATGATCTTACCCTGTGCTAAAGTGGACAGAACGAGGCTCAAAGAAGAGATAGAGATTAACAGGCCCTAAGACTCTGCGGTTTCGACACCTCTCCTTCTTTGCAAGGACCTAAGAGGAGGACCCCACGCGGGATCCTCCGTGACTGTCCCAACCAGTTATGCAGGCGTCTAATATGAGTGATCCTAATGTTCCCTTGTCCATTTGAGAGGCCTGTTTTGAGTGGTCCTAACTTCTGGACATGCTACCTGTTCCGCTTTTCAGCCTTCTTTGGCCCAGACTTGCTTCTCTCTTGCAACGCACCGGCTAGAGCACCGACTCCTTTCAGGTCAAGCGACTCTGACTTGTTCCTCTAGATGCCGCTTGATCGCGTCGCTAGTGCAGTAGGCAATCGACTGTAAAAGGAAACGTCATGCACTCATCACGGAGCCCACAAGGCACATGTCACTTGCCACTACCATAGGGAAGGCTCTACTGTGGTCAAAAGATAGGAGAAGAATGGCGCGCCGACTACTCACGATCGTCTCGAAGCAACGTCGGGGGGGCCTGCCGGCGATGCTTCTTGAGATCGAATGCCATATCATGGCGCTTTCTGGTATTTTCCGAAATGGGGGTTCTTTTAGGAACCGCAATTGACGGCTGTGGCTTGAAGATCGTTGCCGCATACAAAAATTGAAAGCTTGAGTACGTGGCCACGCTTTTACGTGACAACGATGTGGGGGGGGTGGGGCCCTGACCTGCACGGTGATCATGGGGTTGGTCCCCGACGCGGTGGGCAGCACGCTGGCGTCGCCCAGGAACAGGCCCGCCACCTCCCAGCTCGCGCAGTCCGCGTCCACCACGGACGAGCGCGCGTGCACGCCCATGCGACAGCTGCCCATCTGCACATGACGTTATGCCTCACCGGCTCAGAGAAGAGCACGGCACGTGGCAGGAGCTTTGTTCTGCTATGCGGAGGCATGTCGCATCAAAACGCGGATGGCAGTAACCACCTGTGTTATGCGGAGTGGGTGCCTGACGTGCGCTGAGCAGGACGCGTGGCTGAAACTCTTCTCTGACAACAACACTCGTTTCAGCGACTTCGCGGTCATGACTTTGCGTGCTCTGCCGTTCAAGCAAGAAGCGAATGCGGCGCGCCCACCTGGTGCGCTGAGGCCAGGGGCGCGTCGTGTTTATGGACGCCCCGCTTGCGCAGGCCCGCCAGCCAGGTCTCGAAGCGCGGGTCCACCTCACCCGGCACAGCGGGGCAGAACCGAGGGCCGGCTGCGTGGAAGGAGCCAACCTGCAAAAAAAGAGCCAAGCACCTTTGTGGTTAGAAGCAAGCTTTCAAATTCGTGTCGCCCATACGCGTCTATTCGGCAAACATGGACGGTCATGCTGCAGACCCGCCACGAAAGATTACTTCGAGCACCCAGGTGGAAGCGCTCTCGTCGAATCTTGCATCACGCGCACTCTATGTCTCCAGAATCCTTCGCCAGTGACGGGCACCAAGTGACACCGCAAGTCAAGCGCCACTCGGCTGCCCCTCTGCCCCTCCTCACCTCGTGTGCGCCGGCCGCTGCCAGCACGCGCAGGTTGTGCTCCGCGCTGGTGAGGAGGACCCCCCGGTCCGCCTCCCCCGGCCAGTATTGCACCACGGGATGGCCCCGCCGGCTGGCACTGACGCGGCCCTCCGAGCGGTCGCGCGTAATCCCGATCAGCACCACCGTGCGCGCGTAGCGGGTCATGCGCG
>DF237034.1:200106-224721 GCA_000708835.1 Klebsormidium nitens
CGGTCGACCACGGGACGTGGCCCCGCCCGGGCCGTCGGCGACTCGACGCGGCCGTCCCGACGCGGTCGCGCGTAATCCCGATCAGCACCACCGTGCGCGCGTAGCGGGTCATGCGCGCCTTCATGTCCGCCCCCGACGTCCACGGACAGTTGGCCGCGAAAATGGCTGCGGGGACCACGGAGTGCAGTCAGCGAGGGGAGGACGAGGGGCGACTGACCCGTGCACTCTCTCGAAGAACTTGAAAAAGCTTTCGAAGTCAAGCCGCGTGGAAAGATAGCTAATCGCCACTAGTCATGTTGTCGGGTTATTGTGGTTCTCCTGCCGTCTTTTCCAATGCGGTGCACATTTTGGACTAAGAGAACTGTACGAACCGCGGTGTAGGAAGGAACAGCCCAGAAAACTCGCGGCCAACTTCTCCCCCACGAGCATTAGGAAAGTGGGATGCTCACAGCCCTCGCGGAGCATTTCGGTGTGGAGCATCGCATGAGCACGCAGGGCGCAGACTGACCGGGGTGGGCGGAGGCGGTCATGAGCAGGGCCCCATAGCCGGTGGTGTTCCACTGTGCGACGTGCCGGCTGAAGGCCGTCATGATGCCGCCCTCGTACATGCGCCCGGGGGGGCCCTCCCCTGCACAAGCCAATCGCGCAGGTGAATGCTCAGCATGCGAATCATTAGACATCGACGCAATGAGCGTGCGCAGAAATCGCGCTGAGGGAGTGCAATCCAAGCCTGGCCGCCACTGCTTTCTGCTAGACAGACAGCCGGTATGACACGCAGGTCAAGAAGGCATTAACGCGGTGCAAAAGGATCGAGGAGATGAAGAGCCGACGGAATGTTCCGCTCTAAGCATGCCCGGGAAAAAACGACTTCATGATCGGTGTCCCAGCGATGAAGGAAGCCGGCTCTCACCTTCCGGGAAGTAGCCCCACACCAGCGACACGGGGTGCACATGCAGATGCTGTCCGATGTTGGAGTTCTCGAGCCCGCTGCAAGTAAGGGCCGTTGCCTGTTGAGTATGTCCCAATATGACTTGAAAGCCGACTTCCCGCTTTCCAGTTTTGGCTGCGCAAAAAGGTAACTTCGATACCTTGAATTCGATTGACCTCCGAAGTGAACGTGCGCCCAGGAGCATCTCGAACTTTTTCCCGCTGTCAAGCAGGGGCGTAGATGAAAGGATTTGCGGGTTGCCAGGGCACGACCTAGGCGGTAATTGCCTTCGAACTTGCACAGCCAGTTCTCGGCAAGAACCTTCTTTCGATTCTGCGCTATGGAACAAACAGGGTATAACCAGATTGTCGCTCCGCAACTGGCGGCCCCTGATTCGACAGGGACGTTGCGCCCCGTACCTCCTGAGCAGCAGTGGCGGCGTGTGGAGGGACCCCGCTGCCGCCACCGTGACCCGGGCCTCCACTACGAGCCGCCGCCCCCCCCCTGTTGTGGCGACCACGCCCCGCGCCCTGTGCTGTCGCGCGGAGAGGGGGTCCGGGTTGGGCTCCACCAGAATGCGGTCGGCATGCACGCCCGCCAGGATGAGGGCGCCCGCGCGCACGGCGTCCACCAGCCACGTCTCGGTCGTGGCCTGACATGGCAACGGCGCAGCGTTAGCAATCAGAACCTGCCTTAGTGGGTCTGAGAGCTAGGTGAGCAAGCAATAGCTTGAAACATCTAAGATTTGATTGTCGAAGAACCGGGGAAGAACGCCGAAACCTGAAAGTGGTTTGACAGTCTGACAGTCGAAACCTGACATCCCGCCAACACTGGCGCGGGCATCGATACGAGCGAGTGCAGCCCCAGCAGTATTGACAAAGGGAGGACACATTGAAAGCAGAGCTACTTCATTTGATGAGCCAATTATCCTGGAAAAGACGGGCAACAAAATGCCGTCAAGCGAGAACTAGATTGGCAGAGATGTGGTTCGGGCCGCTCCACTTCCACAGCGTTCATATACAAGAACACTGCACTTGGAGGGACTAGCTTGACAACCGAAGGCCCAGCGAAACCCTCTAGGAAAAAGTGAGGACGTGCTGCCGTTTCACCATGGCTCTGAGAAAGTAACAATGAATGAAGGGTTTGACGTAGAAGATATGAGGAGTTTCAAAGTGTTAAGATGAAGTTCAAAGCTCGGCTCAACCAGCCAAAGGGTTATGAACAACGTACGAGCAGGGGGAAAACCAGTAGAGTCTCACAAAATGTAGGGTTTGGATGCAGGACAAATAAATTACGGGGTTCCGGGGAATCGTGAAGATTGACTCGTCGAAAGGCGTGTTTGCACAATCGCCCTTTCCCTTTCCCGCAAGGGAGCGCACATGAGTTGCGAGCTTCACCGCAGCTCTCCAGCGGCTCACAGGCCTGGTGGTAGGGCTCCAGGGCGAGCTTCGACAGGTACAGGCAGCTCGGGGAGCGTGAGCTGGACGAGACTGTACCTGTCGTGGCTGCGGCTGTACCTGGTGCTGCTGATGCTGAAATGACCCTTGGAGCGCTTTGACAAACCACTATAACCACTTGATTTGCCATCGAGTCTTGCAACACTCCGGGCTGACAACTTCCACCACCGTAGGATGTTTGTAAACCAGAGTTCGTTCGCCCACCTTCTTCCCCCCGCTCGCGCACCCCATATGGCACCAGCCGCACTCATGGGCGTCCTCCACGTTGCGCGGCACCACCCCGCAATCGTACCCCAGTGCGGCGCACCCCCTGCGCAGCACCTCGTTCTGCAGATTGTGTACCACGTGCTCCGCCTGCACCCCCCCGCGGACGCACACCGCCTCCATTGCCTCCTCATACTCAGCCCCCCCGTATTTAGTCAGGCCCAGGTCCTGGCTCCACTCCCGCGTTACATGGGGTTGAGTCTTGAACGACGCGGCCCAGTTGATGGCGGAGCCCCCCCCCACGGTCGACCCCGCCAAGAGCGCCACCCCCCCGTCGACGGTACCGAAGAGCCCCCCCTTTTCGTACATGGCCTCCAGCGTCGGCAGCTCCGTGAGGGGGAGATCATTGCGTGCCAGGTAGTGTCCTTTTTCGAGCACCAGCACCTTGTGCCCCCCCTGCGCCAGCCGCCCTGCCACCACGCCCCCCCCGGACCCAGACCCCACCACAACCACGTCGCACTGGACGGTGATGTCAGAGGAGGCCGCCGCCTGCGATGCCTCAAAGCCGCGGCTTCGCAGGGTCTGAACCACGTCCTCTCCTGCAGACAGGGGCGATTGCAAGAACTTAGCAGGCAAGAGGCATCTGCGCTGGTTGCAGTGAAAGGGGGGTAATTTGCAGCTCCGTATGAAGTGACAGGACGACAAGCATGACACTATCCTCTATTTGGTCTAGCTTTTCAGAGAAGCGCAGGCGCCTCTACCTTAACCACCAAACTTGCTTCGACGTTAGCCTCTTCCTTGTGCGGCGCTCACCTGTGTCTCCCCGGAGGTCGAGCACCGCATCCTCGAGGGGCCGTCGAGCCGCCTCGCTGCCTCGTGCCGCCATCCTTTTTGCTCGCTGCGGGTCCGGCCCAACGTAACCAATTGCAGACCATGCCGGATTGCCCCCACTCTCATCGACCTGTAAACACACTTTAGACTATCTTGTAAGCGAGCGTCATATACAAGGTAGCTCCAGATGTCCAAACAGTCAGAAGGATTCATTGGGTATCAAGGTAGCTCCAGATGTCCTTACAGTCCAAAGGATTCATTGGATATGAGGGCATGGATTAGCTGCACAATGGTTAAATGTTGGCTGTGCTTACCTTGCCATAGAAGGCCACCATGGTGAGACTCTTGAATGCCCGGAAGAGTGCGCGAAAGTCCTCCAGGCGGCTGCTGGCCCAGCCCTGTAGTATGCGCTCACGCGCGTGGGGCGACAGGGCAGGGAAGGAGTGCACAAAGGGGAAGCGCCAGTCGAGCGCCCAGCGGCCCGCCAGGAGGAGGGTGCCCAGGCCCCAGCTGAGGAGGGTCAATATGATGGACAGGCGGCCGACAGCGGTGGGGTTCAGGTAGGTCAACAAACCTGTCGCAGATGGGGAGAAAGGCTGGATTCGAAGTCCGAAGAATGGTTCAGGTGAAAGTGATGGAGATGCTGACGTCCAGACTTGGGGCAAAGGGTTGCGCTTCCGGATGTTGAGTGGGAGCAGCAAGTATGT
Organism: Klebsormidium nitens; assembly: GCA_000708835.1. Classification (NCBI taxonomy): domain Eukaryota; kingdom Viridiplantae; phylum Streptophyta; class Klebsormidiophyceae; order Klebsormidiales; family Klebsormidiaceae; genus Klebsormidium; species Klebsormidium nitens. The sequence goes on from DF237034.1 coordinate 204,234, forward strand.
GACAGAGTTGAAGTCTTGTTGAGGTATCTTCTAGAAGAGGTTCACTCTGTCCTGGCCAGAAAAAAGGCGATACCTGACTTGGAGCGCTCTCCCTAAAGATAAGCCTCTCAAGCGCGGTCGTCACTGAAAGTGCTTGGGAATTGCTGGACAGTGTTGCTGGTTTCATGGTCGATTGCCTCTACACTGCCTTCTTTCGAAAGCGTCATTCAAAAGCTTGAACACATGCGCTAGCTTTCTGAATTGCTGCTATGAGACCTTTCGCTCAATTCGGGCGCAACACCTTGCATAATGACTGCCTTACTTGGTGGGCAGGCATAGCCTCTTGCATAAGGCTACTCAAGAAGCTATAACTGTTTGGGGAATCTTTTTTCGGCAATCTGCAATACGTGCTCAAAATACGAACCTGCCACCGCTTCAGGAGTCCCATCCGCTGAACCAGAGAGAGCAAAGAACTTTGGCAGCTCCGAGGGGGCCGCCTGTGGTTCGTGACCATTGAGAGCAGGTTTGTGGTCCCCAACTGGGTGGTGCACCTTCGCAGGACTTCTGTTGGCCCCAGCTGTGCTGACATTGCCTGTCTTATCCTTCCCGCCAAGCGATGGACTGCCGGCGTCATCTACTGTCGGAATCAGGGTTTCACAGATGCTGGCAAGCACGCCAATCTGCCGCTCGTTGAGCAGAGGGGGTGGTGCACCGCCATCCAATGGGTGCAGCTTGCGAGACGCCATTGCTGTCCTTCGTCCCAACGTTGACATTGCCCATACACATACTAATAGCACCCTCCCTGGTTTGCCCAGGCGAAGGAAAGGGAATACAGTTTACTGTTCAGACTGACAGTGAGAATGTAGACGGCAAGTTTGCTCCAGAGTCTTCTAGGAAGCCACATAAGACGAGGTTAGATTGGCCATATACGAGCTCCTGGAAGCACATTGGGTCACTTGTACCGGGTGCCGCATGTACATGCCCGTGCATACCAACGGACGGGTCCAAAACCCTCTCTCCTCAGTTTAACGGCCCGATTGGCAGAACTCCCGGCCCCAAGCAAAGTGCCCCGGTCCTGCTTTGCGTGCAAAAATGGGTCAACATTTGAATAAATATCTGCACAATCCCTCCTTGTTAAATCGAAGGCCAATCCCTCCTTATTAACCTCGTTGATTTCGAGAATTCACCCTGAAACACATATCACACTTTCAAAAGCGCATATCGTTAAAGCTTCTATTACGCAAGCTATTTTCAAACAAAAACCTTCCTCTATCGCCCAACCCGATTTCGGCAACGATGCACTATACTATAATGGCTCATATGCAGATCAAAAGTTGCTGTTTTCGCGTTTATCTTGGTCTACCAACGATAACCATGTAATACCATTTCACAAGTTCTCTATTCGAGATCGCTATCGCTCTATAAATGACAACAACAATGTCGCTATAGCTTCTAATGCCAGGTGGAACCTCCGCCTTTCTAGCCCTAACCTCGATTGGCCAGCGCATTTTAAATATGTAAACGACCCACTTCTACATAACAAAACCAGAGAACTCCTTTATAAAATTTATACCCGTGCCTGCATGACAGGACTCGGGTCGAACAATATGGCCATCCTAGCACATGTACCTATTGCGATTCAATCGAAGACGAATTACATCTATTCATTGAATGCAACAGTATCCAAGAAATTCGATCTTGGTTCGGTGATATGATTTCGATCTTATATCCGACTCTCGATTATCATAATCTAGAACTCCCCGTACTCTTATTTGGTTACAATACACATATACCCGCTCGCGACATTGCCCCGTGGAAACTTCTTCACGCAGAAACCCTCCGTGCAATATGGTTAGCGCGCAATGAAAGCATTTTTGAAGGAAGGACTGTATCTCTGAACGAAACCATTGCTCTTATCAAATGCCGCATTCTTCAATCTGCACAGATTTACTATTATAACATTCGCAATTCACATGCTAAGAACAAGAGACGTCGCATTAAAAGATTCCTGCATCTTTGGACAATCACTGTCCCCATTTGCATGCTAAATAGTAAAGGCTATCTTGCTTTGAACCCTCTTCTGACGACTTAGCCTAGCCGCTATATACCGCACATATAATCAACGGATCAGCGCTATCTTATACATGTTCACCACAACGTGATTATCGCGGTCTTTATTGTTCGATAAAAGGGGGTGGCCCGGGAGCATAACCCGGTCTGTTTTTAAGCATCCTGTGAACCCACGAGCTAGTGCGGTTTCTTAGGAACCCTAGCTCGGTGGGGGATGCCCACCTTCCTCCCTGCGGGGAAAGAAAAAAAAAAAAAAGAAGGCCAATGCAGGCCAATGGCAATGCACACCAGCACATCTGCACAAACAAACGTCCACCATAGCACATTTCGAACAAACACTGAGGGGCGCCAGTAGAGGGTTTCAGGAGGCGAGTGCTGTTCGAGAAGGGGCAGGAGGCGTCGATTGTGATCTCAGAATGGCGGTGAAATGTGCAGCTGCAACCTCGCAGCTGGCATGGGTGAGCAACGGCAAAATCCGCAGCATTGCATTCTCCAATGTCCTATCCTCCTCATAGGATTGAATGCCTTTGGACCAGGTGCAAGCCACAATTGGGGCAATCTTTGCTTACCAGCCATCTTTCTTGTCGCAATTGCTCGTCAACTTGACCATTTTGCAGTAGCATCTGCACAAAGAAGGCAGAAAGGAATTATCTGATAGGATTGCCTCGGTTCTCACATATGCATGAGGATACTTGGTAATGGTAGCATTGCAAAACAAGGTGTTGTGACAGTGTTCGTGGCGCCACTTGGCATGGCACCGTTGGATTGAAGAGGATCTGACGTAGTCTAAGTGTGCAGTTTCAGCGGCTTCAAATATGCAAGGCCTGCTTGTTTGCAGTGCTTACAATCGGTCTTTGGTCACTTTGTATCCAGCTTACAAGACCTCGGGCATAGCTGGGAATCTAAATAAATCAGGAAAGACGAATGCTGTGCTGGTCTGGTTGTTAAGCACTGATCGGTGGGTTGTCGTATAATCTCACCATGACTAATCTGTAAGCAACCAAATGATGATCAGGGCATTGCAGACAATGAGTTTTATACCGAGGCTCGGCTCAGCCACCGGAACCCAAGGAGAGCTTCATCTACTTTATTCTAGCTGGCTAACCTCCTTGCCCAATTTAGTGTCGGTGCATTTGATCGCAGCAATTGCAAATCTCCATCTGGAGGCTATACCAAATGATAGCCAAGATTTGTGGTGCTCAAACTGTCCTTTCACTGTAACAGAGTGACGGGCTTTCAGAAGTTCCTCCACACTTAGACATGCTTCCTCGCGGCGGTCTGGTTTTCATTGCTGCTAAACTGATGTCATATCTACTCATCGGCTGCCGTCAAACTCCGCCAGAGCATGCATTTAATACCCTGCCACCGAGAGGGACTGTGATTCAGATTCTCCCTGGTGCAGGGTGTGCAGCGCAGCTTGGCTGCGTCCGGCCTCTGTGCCCCCCGCAGCTGCGCCCCTGCTCGGTTCGTCCTCCCTCGCACGCCGCTCCGCCCCGCTGCTTCCCTTGAGCTCGGCGCCTCCTCCCTAGGCTCTGCCAGCAGCGCCTTTGCCAGCTCACCCGCTTCCTCGGAACTGTCCCTTTCCGGCATCGCATCCAGGGCAACCTCTGCACTGCGGAAGAATGGGGTCAGGGCCATGGCCACGGTAGGTCGTCGAGCTGGGGCAAAACACCTGAACACGGCCGTACATTCAACCTGTCTCAGGCAGGCGCTGTCCGCGTACCTTCCTCAGCTTGAAATCATCAACCTTGTTGAGTACACTCTATTCGCTGGTCCTCGCATCAATAGGTGATCTCACTAAGAGTGCTTCTTAGTCAAGTGACGCTGTCTGAGTTGCCCGTCTAATTCCCGGCAGGAGGCTGCCAAGCCGCAGGCCAAGGTGACCCACAAGGTCTTCTTCGACATTGAAGTGGGGGGCGAGAAGGCAGGGAGAGTCGTGCTGGGCCTGTTCGGGGAGGAGGTGCCCAAGACCGCAGAGAACTTCCGCGCTCTCTGTACAGGTAACTTGGCAGTCGCTCCAACGCCCCAGTCGATATCTTTTCAGTTTGCTTTTGAACTCAGGGATGGGGCCAATGAGCTTTTGCATGACCCCTTGTACAGGCAGCAAAGCCGTCCGCTTGGGAATGACCGAGACACAATTTGTTGGAACTCGTTTTTGCAGAGATTGCGCCTTTTGCTGTTCAGGAGTTAGTCTTCATACCTCACTTGATCTGTTTGCCAGACCAGCTGCTCGACATCCTTGGAAGGGAGGAAGGCCACCATTGCGGTCCCCTTACGGCCATGTTCAGATGTTGCTCGACCATTTTCCGTCCTGGATCCAGAACAGGGACGTGTTCTGCCAAGCTCGCACTTGCCCATGTTCCGGGCGCGGTCACTGAGCGTGCGGTCTCTGTTACAATTCTATTCGCACAATTCTATTCTATATGTGCGGACGGGCTGTTCAGGACCTTGACTTCACGTGGCTGGCGCGGGGCTTCTCAGCCCCTCTCCCACAAGCGCACCTCTCCTAGCCCCTCTCAGGCCCCCACGTGTCTCCGAATACAGCCCCGCCTGTCTCACCCTATCTTTGGGGCTGCCTTACAGGAGAGAAGGGCTTCGGCTACAAGGGCTGCGGGTTCCATCGAATAATCAAGGAGTTCATGATTCAGGGTGGAGACTTCACCAAGGGCAATGTGAGTGGACAGGCTGAATCTTCGTGTTCAACTCGTGTAACAAGAGACGGTATCCTCAATCCAACTTCTGTAGTCCTAGTGTCTTGTCAATGTATCACTGCCCTCCTGCTGATCAGCGAGCTGGATTGATTTCCTTGCGTTACGTGTTCAGGGCACTGGTGGAAAGAGCATCTACGGAAATAAGTTCGAGGACGAGAACTTCAAGCGTGAGCCCTTGCTTCCCAGTTGCTGCTCCATGTGTTAGGTCGTGAAGCCGGCCTGTATATGGTCGTTCAGATGGCCATTCTTTGCTTTTTGCAATCCTCCGAGCATGAGAGCAGCGTGTTTTGCAACCAGCACCCAGCCCTAGCGAGTTGCTTCCAATCATCTCGGCAGCTGGTCGTCACATATTCGCCTCTTTTCATTCGCAGTTTGTCCTTTCCGAAACTGCCTCCTCCTCTGTTTTGCAGTGTCCCACACTGGGCCGGGCATCCTCAGCATGGCCAATGCTGGGCCCAACACCAACGGCTCCCAATTCTTCCTCTGTACAGTCCAGGTACGAAAACCTCAACCCCGGCAGACGATCTGGCAATCTCCATGATTCGGTCTGTGAACGGTTCTGTCACATGGTCGTGCAAGAATGACTCATGGACCAATTGACCTGGCTTTGCATTCAGCTGTCTTTGGTCTTCCATGTCCGGATGTTTCCGGAATCTAGTCAAAAGCTTTATTTGCTGCATCACATCAATGTCTGCCACCACTGGATGATTATATACGAAGCTGTCATGATTACGACTCAAGAACCAGTAGGCTATGCTGTTAGACGGCTTTCGGCCGCTTGTCATTGCCAAACTCCATCAGCAGTCCTTCTCCTCTGCTGTAAATCTTCAGGTCCGAAAGGCCTCGCAAGCATTACTGTTGATTTCAGTGCTTATATTGCTTCGTTGCAGACTCCTTGGCTGGATGGTCGGCACGTGGTTTTTGGCCAAGTCCTGGAAGGGATGGACGTGGTCAGCAAGGTCGAGAACCTGGACACAGACCGGTCGGACAGGCCAAAGAAGCCCGTGGTAATCGCAGACTGCGGTGAGCTGGACAGCTAGCTTCGCTTGTCGGAGAGCCTTAGAAGGCCAGTACGAGAAGACATGCTCCTGGCAAAGGGCGTTTAACCGGAGTAAGTTCTGAAACTTCTACCGATTTGGCCCAGCTGATGCATGAGTCCGAATGTAGGTCGAACTTTTACCTAATTGTATATTAGCACAGGTCACAAAGCCATAGGTGACTGCATGACTCTCCGGTCTGGTAGGCGGCCGGCCATGCAGCGGGGGCGCCCATTTCGATATCCGGATTTGATCCTGCAAGCGGAACCTGCACCTAAAATCCGACCTGCATGTCGTGCGTGTTGCTCCATCATATGGCAAACAAGCTTGAGGGTGATGGGTGCATGTGCATTCGGTTATGATGTCTTTTGCCGGGTTGCGGACCGCGGTATGTATCATGTACGGCCGGGTCACCTGTAACGCGCTTGCAGTTCACTTGATCGAATGTACTGCCTATCCTACATATGTATCAAAACGACATTGCAAGCAATGTATATTGCTTACAGATAGAAAGCTTGATCCTATCTGCTCTATGATGCGCAATTAAGTGGGCATGCAGCCGAATAACACGTTTATATAGCTGATGATTACAACATGGCCATGCGCGTGGTTTGGCTGCAAGTTCATGGTTCTCGCAAACTTGGTGCTTTGCATGGAGCGAGATGAAACGCCGCGCTAAGCCTGTTCAAACCGGTGAATTAAACCGGCTGTTAGCTAGCTCTCCACGCCACAGTGACACAAAAATCGACCCGGCTTAAGACTTTTTGTGTCACTGGTCAATGACCGGTGCATGTTTACCGGTCGGTGAACATTCGTTGACCCGAGAAGAACTCACATGACCTAAGTCTTATGTGTCGCCTAGAGAGCATATAAGATGAGTCCTTCTACTATGCATTGAAGTTTCTTGAATCATCTCAACTTCTCTCTTGCGACACAAGCTTAGTATGCCAGAGCAGCCAGCTTCGATTCGTGACGGACGCAACGAGTTCATGAAGGGCGAGTGAGCGTAAGCTGGAGTTATGCTGGCTTGCTTGTAAGAAACACGCATGGTTGAAAGCGTTAGACGCCTTGCTTCTTGCCTCAAGCTTGTGCCAAGCTGTCTAAGAACAGGAAACCGAGATAGAAGCCAAGAATTGTTCGAACTATAAAAGTGCTGATGGCATTTCAAGTAAGATGCAGCTCTGTCGGTCTGATATTAGTCCTTCTTGCAGTCTTTTTAACTACAAGCTGCTGGATCGGGGGTCCTTCAGCGCGGGAAGATTTTGCACAGGAGGAGCTAGACTCACATTGGATCACCCACAGGATATGTATCCGCCAAGGAGCTGCTGAGATATCTGATGCGGGTGCTTCAGAAGAGTCAGTGACCAAACCTGAGGGTAATCTGCACTTGACGGAGACACATGCAACGGATAATCCAACGAATGGAACGGTCTATCGAGATGCTGCAGCTCCCGTCCTTTCTTCGAAAGTCCTTGAGCTCGACGAGAACAACAACGAGAACAAAGGCAGCAGGAAACAGGACCTCTGCTCTCACAGGATCCAGAATGGAACTCTCCGCTGGAATGAAAAAGCAGAGGAGATCCTCATGTCTATCTTCGAGCGGATGCAGTTTCCCAAGAAATGCGAGGAGGTGAAGGTTCTGGGAGTTGAGATGGACGTATCTGGTGAGCGGAATATATGTCGAAGAAAATCCTAAAAAGATGCATGTGCAGGTTCTCCTCACGTTATATTGAAATACTCCCTTCAAACATTAGCTTCTAGATCCGTCAGAAACGGAGTCTTTCAAACACGATGAGCTATGCCCCTGCGAATGCAATATTTGCATGTCCTCCTTTTTCTGCTTATTGAGCACAAGCCATAATATGTGAATTGCGATCATCTGCTGACTGAATGCAGGGCTCATGTGGAATCTCCAAGCTTGGGAGCGAGCTCTCATTCTTGGCGCGAGATTGAACAGGACACTAGTTCCTATTGCAGCCAGCAGTGAAGTTCCTCATTACCTTCGAGCATCTTGGTGAGTACAATGGACAGACCGTAGGATCGCGAAACCTTGACAGTAATCTTGCGTGATTGCGCCATCTTGTTTTTCTTTGAACCTCCGTGCAAACTGGTGAAAGTAACGTGTGGTTTGCACCCGACTGCGTGTGTTCGGAATTGGTCGTCGTATGCGTGGCAATTGCTAGCAATTTGTTCTGTTCAATGCATCTGAAAAGTCAACAAAACAAAAATCCTTGATCAAATGTATACACTGACTACCGCGCTCGCAGACTCGTTCGCTGATCAATGCGCTGAAGCAATCTCTTCTCCATCTTTGGTAGGGACGGGTGTCCTCCTGAAAGAGCGCACGTGGGATGTTTCTTTGAAACCGGGGCTTGCAGCTTCGATGATATGCCTGCAATGATGGCTGCACTTGACGCCGCTCCACGAGTCCAGCTGAACATGTCAGACGAAGCTGGAAAAGGAACTTTCAATATGCTGGAACGTTCAGAAGCTATGCTCGTGAAGATGGAGAGCTTCAGACATCACTCAAATTGGTGGAGGTAAAATACCTGGTCGCGCGATCCCCTTGATGCATGTTGTCAAATTCGTCAGATTTCGAAGATGTTGAAAGTCAACGATGTCGTGATGCGACAGCTTGATGTACAATTTGCGGTACATTGAATCAGACCCAGCTCTTATTCCAAAGAACTGGAAGATGTTCCAAAAATGACTGAATGCAGAAAGATGCGAGCGATTTGCCGGGTCACTAATCCGAAGGTCTCAACTCCGCATTGAAGCTTGTACTCTGTTCTTCACAGGGACATCTACCCTCACGGGCTTTGGGACACCCTTGTGACGGAGGAAGCTGTCTGGCTGGAGGGAGGAGGAGACGTTGAGAACGCATCAAACCAGGACAGAGTGAACCTCTTGTTCTCCATCACGACCTTGTGGATGTTCCGGCCACTGCCCGAGATCCGGAAGCTCTCAGATGACATCGTCAACTCCTTTTCCAACTGGACGCCACCGCTTGTCGGCATTCATATCAGGCAAACGGTAGGTCAATCGTGATCACATGGCCACTTCGGTAAAAATACAAGTAATCCAGTCTGCTTGTAGTCCAAATATCAGTAACTGCTTTCGAGACTAGCGGTGTCAACGAGGCTCTTGAGAGGCTTGAACGGCTTAAAAGGTAAAGGCACGGATTCAGACACCATCGTTGAAGCCAGAGGTCGGTGCATTCAGCGTGCTCTTACGTAAGAACGAGCCATTTCCATTCCTCCGTCCAGGACAAGAAGATGGAAGATCCGTACTGGATGGTCCACGGAAGGTACAGGAATCTGACGGACTACGGGCACGCCGTGGCAACAGTTGAAAGAAAGTGCAATGCAAGTTTCAACAGCGTCTTCCTCATGAGCGATTCTCAGACCGTGGTGGAGATGGCTCTCGCCCATCCGGAGTCCATTGGTCTCTCCCCGTTGGTCAAGATCCTGTACGACAAGAGCGTCAACCGGTCCGCGCTTGCTCGAGGCCACGTGCACGTCCCAGTCGAGATCAAGAAGGAGGTGCAAGATCACTTCGTGGCTGCTGCTTACGCGCTCATGCGGTCTGCGGACCACGTTGTCTGCACCCTCTCGTCGAATGTAGCAAGGTTGTTCTTCCAGTACGCCACGGCAAAGGGTCGAGCGGCTCAAGTGAGCGCTGCGGGGCCTTTTGCAACCTCCCTGGATTATCCCGACTGGGCAAGTGAAGAGCAGGCCTGGTTCCCATGAAGTTGATTGTCGATAGGAACTTGTAGACCTACTCGCTACAATATCATACCGATTTGAAGGTGCCAAACTGTTGGTTATGTTCAGAGCCGTTGATAAGGCGACAACAATTAATGATGACTTGAATTGCGGCTCAGGCTGCAAGTCGCACAGTACTACAGTAGACATACTAGGAGAGCTAAGAGTCGAGTTGGTCGTCTGTTTCAATGACTCAGTGCCAGATCCGGCCCCATGTGCCAGTACAGCTTCCATGCACGCCGCCCACTATGTCATGGCATATGTTGGCTTGAATTTTTACTTGTTTAATGCATGACCGGCTAAAGATAGGCCTTCATATGGTGGCTTGTGAAGAGGCCTTCTGTTGTGGCAGAATTCGCACGGATGGCTTTCTTTCCGTAATACATGTGCTAATGACTTCATTTTGATTAGACTTTTATGCCAGGTCTGCATCCACGTCGAAGCGCGGCCGCGGGCTAGCTGCGCATCGATCTGCGCCATGAGACACATGATGTGTGCATATCCGTTATTTTTAGTCACTAACTTTGTGAGTCCATACATATGCCGGATGTTTCGATCAGCAATTCTTCCAGTGTCGCCCTTCAATACATTCAATGACATGGTGCACGCAGCCAGGTCGATCAGCCTTACGTACAATCTTACTGTTCATTGCATGGGATCACTGCATGGACTATAGGTATATCATGCATGCGCGAGGTTATATGGTCATGTATGCCAGCAGATGCGATTGCAATGGATCATTGAATCCAGATTGCATATACATCCATGATCACGTACGGCCCGGGCGGGCGGCTGCAGCCGGGTGCCCATGTCAACGGAAGCGAGCTGCAGCCGGGCAGTCTCATTTAAAATTTGATGAGTCTGATTTAGGCTTAGCTAGCATATCAGAAAGCGAAATGAAGCTTAGCAAACGGTTACAGGTCGATCAACTTCAGAAATATTTATTCATACATCGACAAGAACATCTTCATTCACATCGAGTATTTCCGACCGGGAAGTCCGACAATTGCAGTCGCAATTGATTGGCCGGAAGCGTGCAAGGTGCCGCCAACCCGGCAGACTCTGTCATAAACCAAACCACTCAAGAGTTGTGATCGAGAAGCTCAAGAGGACACGCTTCATGTTTGGAGAGTTGATACTGAGCATCAATCACTTTCCACATCTATATAACAGTGCTCAGGGTGCACAACAATATGGTCCATCGCCTCCGCACGTCTTACAGTCAACCTTAGTCTGGTCATCCACTGTCTGCTTTATTGTACTTGCGTTTCTTAGTTTGCCCGCCCTGCTTCCGGTTCTTCTCTGCCCGCTGCTTCTCTTGAGCTACGTTGTACACCCCTACGGCCTGCAACCAGAACCAAGAATGCACATCAGTACAAAACCTCTCGACGTTCGGTTGCGGACTGAGCAACGTAATAGCCAAGACTGCGGAAAGAACGCAAACGAAGGACGTCGACTGGGGTACTGCAAGACTCACGATGGCTTCAGACACGATCGAGTCGGTAAGGAGCTCACCCTGTCCGTGTCGAAGATGTCGTCGTTGTGCTTGGCCATGACCTTCCCTAGGACACTCATCGTCTGCCTCCGCTCATTTGCTGTGTCCTCGACCGGGAGGAACTGAGTAAAAGGAAAACGTATAAGTTAGTCATCAGCAAGGCCGTCGAAGCATTCGTGACCAAGTTCGAAGAGATAATCATTCCTCCCACTTCAATATCTTCAAGCTTGCTCTCAGTTCTCGCCATCTGTTCACTGGCTGCAGACCGTCCGCTAGTGGTACAAAAAATGAAGAACGATTCGTAAACTGCCTCGTGGTTTGAGCTTCAAGCCTGGCAATCTTCGCACCCAGAGAAACTCGAAAAGTCGGCCTTCTCTGACCTGGGACTCACATTTGGTGCACATTCTCCTCTAAGTCCAGTGTAAAAGAGCTCCACAAAGAGGGCAAGGCAAACGGGAGGTTAATATAAGGGACGCTAGAACGGGACTTCCCACCTTCCTCTTTTTGCCCTTGTTTTTTATTGGCTTTTCGCCCGGCCGTTTCGTATCGAACTTGCCGATAGACGCTGTGGCGACCCCTGCCTGCCCCACCGCCTCCTGGAGGTCGCCCTTGTCAACTTTCCGCCGATCATGCTTGGAGCCCCCGGATGTGGCCAAGTTCGTTGCAGCGAGCGCTATCGTGCTGCACACAAAAATAGAGCCTTTGATTTCCATCGCAACGAAGCGGATGAGGATAGGGCACGAGACAAGTCTCAACGGTTCATCTACCAAGCTTTGCGCAACTTCTAGATCTTGCCTCGGGCTGTAACAATTAGCGGCTTGGACCCCCTGAAAACCAGAAAGTAGAAGAAAACAGCATTTACGTCTTAGGTTTCCGGCTACAGGTACCCAGTGCTCCCCCTGTCAAGTTGCAAAACGGTTGTGCTCATGAGCGGGCTAAAGTTCCAAAACGGTTGTGCTCATGAGCTGGCTACAACAATGAGCGGTTTGAAACCCCTCAAGAAGAAGAACCAAAAATACAAAGTAGAAACAAAGAAGCATTTCCGTCTCAAATCCTCTGTCTGATGTTACTCAAATTACCAGCATTCAAACTCCAAAGGAGATTGTGCTCATTCGAAAAAGTTCGGTGAACTCTATTGCTGTTGCCCGTCCCCAGATTCGAGCTCGTCCTGGTCCTTCAAGACACACCGTGTCTGCCTTCTCCAAGTTTTCCTTGGTGACCGCTTTAAAGTTTCCTTCCCCGCAAGACGAACCAGATGCAATACTTTAATCCTATCAAGACCGTCAAGACAGCTAATCTACACTTCTTTCTCTGTTGTCAAGACCTCGAACCTGCTGACAAGCCCACAGTTTGGCATCTGCAGAGTAGGGGGTGGGCCTCACCTGGGCAGGACAGCGGGGCCCCTAGCCTTGACCGCCTGCTTCAAGTTTTGCAGCCGGTTCTTCTCCTGCTTCGCAATGCGCTCCTTCTTGTTCGCTGCCAGCTCCTCAAACGGATCACTGCCCACCTCTGCACCAGCGCAACAGCAGTACTGACCTCAGGAGAAGTCCCCAGTGGTTCAAGCAAGACAAGCATCCGAAGTAACTCCACTTTCCCCAGGAATGGTTCCTGGAAAATCTATTTGCGCTGGAAAGTTGCATCAATACGAAAGCTGCGGTGCAAGGTAGGCAGACAACATCGATGACCAAAGCAGGCAAGGTGGAGGAACCAAGCAGAACAAGCAATTCTTGCAGTGCCCACTAGGTGCAAAGGGCTAAATAATGAACGGATCTTCTTCTGCCACTAAGGGCGAATGGACATTCTGCAACCGTCCAGGCAATTGTACTTCCTTATTCCATAGATATTGGTTCTCCCAGGAATCTAACTTTGGAAGGTAAGACTGTCGACTCATACGAGAAGTCAGAACTTTACAACTGAAACACTTTCTAGCCTTTCATAGACTCCGGAAACAGCTGTACACAGGGCGCAGGGAGCCCTCACCGTCCGAGGCGCGTGCCTCTAGGATGACCTGGTCCGCCTCGTTGTTGGCGCGCTGGTAGCCGTGCCGCCGCTTGTACTCGCCCGTGGCCTCGTCCAGCACCAGCCGGCTGCGCTTCTTCTTCACAATGCCCTTGGTCTGCGCAAACTTCTCCCATTTGGTGGGAGGGCGTGGCTTCGGCAACTGCACACAAGAGCAAGGGGCGTGAGCATCGGTCCTGCGTATCTTGTTGCACCAGGCTGCTCCATCCCTTGCATGACCAAGGCTGCTTCAAGGAAGCAGCTTTGAGATCTTTTCGTGGTTGCACATGGCATGGCCACATCTCAGCCTCAGCACCACCAGAAACCTCTGGATGCAAGTTCGAGTGTGCCCGTATGCCCGCCTGCCCATCAAGGACAACTTCCGTGTCCAACAGGAAGCAATCGGCAAGCCGCACCGGCTTTTCTCTAGGCAAAGGGGTGGTGGGAGGTGGGAGATCGACGAGGCGGCCTGCTTTGTCGGGGCGCGATGGCAGGGAGAACACGGCGTTGGCCAGCGCCTGCAGCACGTCCCGCCCCACCCGCAGACAAGCAGCGTCTGCATCTTCCCTACATCACAAGTAATTTGAGGATTAGGTCCAGAATACCCCGTCCAGCTCAGAGGCAGTGAATATTTGGCATATGAGCGCAAAGTGGGGCAGCTGGGCCTCTGCTTGCACCACTCCCTGGATTGCGCCCCAAGCACCTGCTCAAATGACACCTGGTAGCTGTCAAACAAGAGGGCAAGTGTGGTGAGAGACTCATGCCCGTAGGGCATTCAAGTCATCAAAAGGTGGAGCAGATGAGATACAGATACGGGGCAAAACTTTGAGAATGCTAGGCCCTTCCTTGGTTGCAGCTCTTCCAAAAGCCTGACCTTCGGCTCACAGAAGCGGTTCAAACAGCAACTATCAGCAGACCACAGTGATAGCTGTCAACTTGAATCACGAACTGTACCACCTGGTTGTGGGGCAGCCATTACCAGAATGTTCACAAAGGCTTATAATCAGCAGCTTGAAGTCTTGAGCAATATAAAAGACAATCTGCCCTCGCAACACTACTATCTTAAGCAAAGACCCGGCAGTCTTTAAGTCAAAGTACACTCAACCTCTGCCTGCAAGAAGGTGCGCTTACTCTGTCCTAAAGTCTTCCACATTGAGCGGCCGTGGGTCAAACGCAGCCAGATTTCCAATGTCTACGTCTAGTGCAGAGGGAAGCACCGCGTCCGATGGCTGTGAAACTTCCCCGTCCGGCTTTCCATGCCCAGCGTGATCCAGAACAGCAGCCGCCATTGCTAGGAAGCGCTTTCAAAGCAACACTGAATTCGAATTTCGTGCAATTGGTGTAGTGACCAAGAAACAGAAAAGTCCGAAAATGGTAATTCCTACCTATGCACGTACAGGCTCGGAACTTTGTCAAATTCTGAACCCTAAATCTAAAACGGTGCGCCGGCCATTGAAACGGGTCACCAGATGCCTACAGTATCTTGACACCACAAACCACTTAAGAGATTTGACAAGGTAGCCTCAGTACTTTTGTGGTGTACAATTTTCCTCTTTTGATCTTTGGAGCGTGAGCGATAACGGGATGGACCGGCATTTTCAGACCTGGATGCTGGGCTGGGATAAAAACCCGCGGTCGTCGGATGACTGGCGAACTCTGCGCTGCACGGTTGCACCCGAAATTCGAACAGATCTCAGCTCTTTCTTGACCAGAGCCTGAGGCTTCCTTGCGACTCTGTCTTGAGAAGAAACGCTTCTTCGCTTCAATCCTTCATTGAATCATTGCTCCCGGAGAGGTTTGCTACTGGCAGTTGGGGCTAGCTTTTGTAAGACACCAGAACATTGTCGTGGACTCGGAGGGCTCCGCCCCCAAAAGTTGGCGCAAATTCTCAAAGTGGTTGCAGTGGGCAATCGGTGACTCTTATTGTGAGTCTAGGACGCATATCTTTCCCCTGGATCTGCGTTGTACGGCTGCAGATGGCTGGCGCTTTGAAGGTCCTCCGACATGTGTACGATCGTATCCGCGGCCAAGGCATCAAAGAGACTTTTGTTAAGGCCAAGGATCAGGGGTTTATCAACAGCCTGCTGGATGGCAATCTGTTTGAAACCAAAGTTCTGAAGGGCGAGGGCAAGTTGGTGGGCGAGGACAAGCTAGGGAACAAGGTGAACTTGTTGCTTTGATTGCCGCAAAATATTTTATTGTTCCTAAAACCTTCAGAATAGGGTTGCTGCCACCCACTCGCCCGCTACGTTTAGAGAATTCTGTCGATGACTCTGCCAGGTTCCGACGCAGCTGTTTCACCTTGTAATGCAGATTACATGATTGACAGCTTGTTCTTGGGGGATATCTGACTGGGCATCGCCTTGCCAAGTGCCACAGCACTCGATGTGCAAGCACATCTGATTAGCATTCATTTACGCACTTGGGTCCGTATTGCAGCACTTGTTGTGCTTATCCTGTTATACTCCGCAACATCCCTGTCAAGGTGGCTTTGATCAATCAAAGCATCGGGCCAGAATTCTGGATTGATTGCTGACTGTCTTTTGACGCAACCCCAGCATGCGTTTCTCTGAGCGCTTGCCATACAGCACATTGTTTTGGTTAAATTTGCTGGCTGGATAGCTGCAAAGACGGTGCGTTGATATTCGTGTCGTTGGTTCTGGCTACACGGCAGTGGCAGGGCAATCTGTAGCAAAATCTGCTCGAGCCCTGTTCGAAATCGGGCCAGCTGAATGCGCGCCAACCCTGCCTAGCGTTGCTTGCAGTACTATGAGCGGTTGACCGACACCCAGTTTGGACGGCACCGCTGGGTGGAGTACAAGGACAACACCTCGTACAATGCATCGACGGTGCCCCCTGAATGGCATGGCTGGTTGCACTACATCACAGACTACACGCCATCAGAGATCCAAGCCTTCACAGTGAGCGGCGTTGACCAAACACGGGATGAAGTTTCTTAAGTGACTGACGCACCTTAATCCAGGAGCGTAAGACGACGACGGTCCAGGGGAAGGCTACAGATCGTTCTGTATTAAAATGCTGGAAGAGCCTCCCAAAATCCCCTGTCTTTGCCCCATCCCATCATCCGAGTTTGCTTCCTTTGTTCAATTGGCCCCCGTCTTGTTGTGCGCAGCCCTTCTATTCCAAGGAGCACAAAGCCAACCAGACCGGAAAGGGCGCAGAGCACATCTACCACCCTAAGGGCCACTTCCAAGCCAAGGACGACAAGCGGACACGATGGCAGCGGTGCGTAACCCGAGCTCAACTTGTCCTTGACGGCCACACTCCTGCCCTTCATTGGTGAAAATGAAACTTGAGTACTGCTGTTATCGCTTTTCTTGGCCATCGTGTGAGTATTTCAGGCGCTCATGTTGTGCTTTACCTGTGCAGCGTTGAGCCCTGGAAGCCAACATAGCCGATGTAGTGCTTCCGCTTACCGTGACGTCACACATTGCCTTGCACAATAAGGTTGACGCACCACCCTGTAAAGCCTGCTTCGGTGCAAAGCCTTCAACATAGAGGTCCAACCCGAAGATCCTGCGAAATGAACATCGATTATCGAAATCGCCTCTGTAAGAACCATCACTTCGATTATGTTTAAGACGAGCCTCACTTGCAATTTCCTGCCAGAAGAAGCCTCCTGCACAGCTTCTTGAACAGCTAAGAGAACGGGATTGCCAGGCTTGTCGGATGTTCTTTACGTGGATCCAAGCAAGCTGTCAATTTGTCAGATCATCTTGAATTCTCACTTCTTTTAGCTTGTTGAACTTACATTGAAGCACGCAGGATTGGTCCGTTGGCAGCTTTACTACGCCTTTAATATGCTCCATCTGCAGTGACACGTCTTGTGAGTTGTGAATTAGAGCTAGTCATGACCCTCGGATTGACAATCGTGTGTTCTGGTTTAAGACCATCTATTGACGAGCAACTTGGCAAGCTGATCCAGTACAAACACTGGATCACTGGCTGCATGTACGTCGGGCGGCCGGCATGATCGGATATGGTACAGAAACTATACTGCGGCCTTCAATGCTATCATGCGGCTGGCAGCATTGAATCTGATTGTTGTGCCTAACTCAGCCGCTGCGCTGTTGAAAATGATGTTTGATATAAGTTCTCTTCTCAAACGCCGTAACCACATGGGCAGTGAATGATGGGAATCGATGTTCAAGTTTTGATCATCTATCGTGATCCATGCGATCAACCATCGAATTTGAACGATCCCCCGGAATTCCTTGATTCAATTGGATTGCCACAAATTGGTGACTTTAGCGCCTAGCTCACCATCCACTTAATTGTCGGAGTGTGCACCACAGCCGCATCGCCCGGAAAACCCAGAATATTTTTCATGACAATTCAGTTCACTGCATCCACAACGTACTCCAAGCTGCATCATATACCTATGGCACTGCCGCCAGGCAATCTCAAGCGTGAATTACAGCTGTAGTCGGAGTGACGGTACTGCCTATGATGTGCCGCATGATCGTACACTCAATCTACCGACTTCCAAGCCAGATACGCTCATGCACTCCACATTGCGGGGAGCTCTCAGTGTGCTAGCGAGTTGATGTGCCAAGCTGCCAGACCAAGACGCAGATATGCAGCCTATGTTTTGAACGGGCCGCACTGAAATGATGCCATGTTGCAACCAATTAACACTGTTAGGTTGTTCAACCAGAACTCTGTACAAGTGAGGGTCCGTCTCTAGATGAAGGAATGGAGGTTGACATCTTTCGTGCCCAAGGGCACACCCAGGCCATCTCGGTTTATGTTCTCACGCCCTCAGTCGGTGCATTAGGGAACCCGAACTCGTCAACCTGCCCACCGATGTCGGAGGTCATACACGCTGTCAGAACAGGGCTCATAATGTCAGAAGACTTTCGCCAAATCCTTCGACGAGAACAAAGCATTCTGGAAAGACGCCGATTTTGGGGAAGTCAGAGTCCAAATACCGTCTTTGTCACAACAAAGCGCTGCTGCCGTGCAAGACCAGTCTCGCTTGCAATTCCGTTCATGAGGGGCGGGCATATACACCCACCTGTGGCCGTTCTGTTGTCGGCTGCGCGGGTCGGCCGGTTGGCGCGGCAGGCAGGCTTGCAAACGGATCCCCCCCTCCTTCCGACAAAGCATCTGGTTCTCTTTCTGGGGCGAGGTACGAAGGCACGGACTCACCAGCCTCCTCCCCCATGTCCATCTCTAAAGCGTCCAGCTCTGAACAAAAGAAATGCGGCCTCGGTATCCTGGATGCCATGAATAGACAAGGAGGGAGGCAACTAGGGGCAGAGACTGGACTCCAAAAATCTCACTTCCACAAGATAGATATCTTGCTACTCGGTCAGAGAAGCCCATGCCGGGCTGCTTCAAAGCTGCCACTTCGAACTTCGAACACACAGACCACAAAACAGTAAGGCGCGGCAACAACAGGTGAGAAGACGTCTTGACAAATCTATCTGTTAGCCTTTGGATCAAGACTGGCCCACAGATACAAATTGCCCTTACCTCCCATTAGGTCGCCCTCATCAATGTCGTCCGGAACGCCGTAGCTTCGTCCCATGGCGTCTTGAATTTCGGTGCTGTAGTCCATAAGATCCATCATGTCGTCTTGCAATGACTGCAGAAAGACACGCATGATTTAAGGTAAACATGGGAAGAATAAGAAGGCTTGTCGTGAGACGTTTTGCGCCGTAAACCTTAAGTTCAATTGCGATGTTCGAATGAGCGACTCTGACGCAAGTGGCAAACTCCAACAGAAGTGGTCGTTTCCAAACTTTGAATACAAGCACATGCGGAAATACCACAGCCTCAGAAACGAACCCCCACAAAGAGGACAGGCATTGCAACTGCCAGAATCGACCCACCTCGACGTCCTCAATTTTCATGGTCTTGTATGTCTGCTTCAGCTCCTTGTTCGCAGTCTTCATGGCCGCCATCTGAAACAACCAGATGCCCGTCAGTAAGGCTCCCGAAATCTTGGAAATTCTGCTTCTTAACTAGCAGGATCCTGAGAGGACCACTTGGACGGCAACCAGAGCATCGGTGTTCTCCAAGCATGCCAAACGTAAGGTACCCAGGCCAGATGCCTTCGGACGGAATAGAAGCATGCAAAGGTCCCCTCAGCCTACGACATTGGTTATGCCCACAATCAAGCGAGACAGGCAGCTGAACAAGCTGAGGAACAGCAAAACGGACAATAAATAAACGATTCAACTCACCGTTTGCTGAGCATCTTTTAGACCTGAATGCGCAAAGGAGACTTGCTCAAGATTGAATGTCTGGTTGTATAGATTGTCTCGCTGTCCCTCCAACCTGGCAGAACATACACTCACTGTTTGAGCTGCTGTCCATGGCGGTTCTACACCACATCAAGGACCATAAGCAACACGAGGGGGGAAATGCGGATTCACCTCCGTGTAGCTTCAAGAGGTGATCGACAAACTTTTCAGATTTCGTTAGCTTGATAGTAGGGGACGCAACAATCAAGCACGTATGACACAACCAGGGAGCAGGCAGCCATATTCTGTACAAACTACTCCAAGAAGTACCCCACCTTTTCAGCTCCAGGGCAGCCGAAAGCTGCTTAATGAATTAGCAGTCTGGCGAGTATTCTCTCTTAGTAAGTGGCTTGGGGCATTAGCAGAAAGTTGTAGAGGCTACAATTTCTTATCACAAAAGCACACCATGTTGTTTGCAGATGCAATTCCAAAGTGCACCCGTAAACCCTAATTCTGAACTTGCTCCTAGTGCCTATCAGCAAGTTCGAGATTAGGGTTTGTAAGTGCGTTTTGCCAACCCACCAGAAGGGGTTGCGAAGCTGAAACTTGCATGGAGATGGACTCACATCTTCTTCTGTTTTAAAACTCTCATTGCTCTCGCCTTGATTGCCTCCTGTGGTGGCCCTGGCCGTGTCCTCTTTATCTGGTCCCTGTACTTGACCAGCTCTGCCTCCAGCTTTCGAATCTTCTCATCGAGTACATCTCCGCGCTTGTTTATCTGCAAGAGACCATCATCCAACTCATTGCTGACATGTCAATCTACATGATAATAAGCACATAAACAAAGATGGGTACACCAAAATGGGAAGCACAGCAATCCCCTGTAACCAGAGAAACAAGAAAAGGAGTCTCACTGTTTCTGTAGTCTCTTCAATTGTTGGGCCTGGTTTCACCTCCTTTTTGACACCAAACATGCGCTTCATGGTGCCTTGCTTCTAGGAGATCACAAAACCCCCTTCTGGTCCTAGTGCAGATCTGTTGAAGGCGGTAAAACGAACCTCAAGGGATCCACTTCTGAGGACGTTTGGTATATCTTAGAAAAGCTTCTCCCAATTGTGTAGCGCCCGGCCCCGTTCGAAAGTGCAGTGCCCCTGTTGACTCTCGACTCAGAGTCAGAGTCAAGAGTGTGCCTGGAGCGGCGAGCCCCTGTCCACAGGCTAGT
>DF237033.1:0-88356 GCA_000708835.1 Klebsormidium nitens
GGCCGTCTAAGCGCCGGCGCATCAAGCAGCATCAGAATCTGGAGGGACCCAAGCGCTACACAATCAGAGCCTGATCATCTTCCGCTACTTGAGAATCCTCATTTGGGACCCGAAATACACATCGCCCCCCGATACAAGCTGTGCGCTCAGCTCAAGTCTTGAGTCGTAACCAGAGTATGAAGCTCTCAGGCTGCTTGAAGTGATTGATTGGAGGATGACTCGAAGCACGCAACCCTTCGAAAGTTGAAAAGTTATTAGGCGACCGAAACAATTGGGACGTCTTAGAACCTTGCAACGGGCAACGGAGCCATGACCGCAGACTTCAAGTCGTTGGGCCCCTAGGTTCCCAGTAAATCACCATTGCCAATTCCACCTTTATTGGCCGTATCTATGAAAGCAGCTGGAATGGTCCCAAACAAATGCAGGAATGCGCCAATGCAAAGGGGGCATAAGAGAAGTAGAGACGTGGGAATGGGCCTCTTGTGCCCACTTTCAACTCATCACTGCCCCCTCAACGTTTTGCCAGCGTGCTGAATGCTGCGGCCGGACGTCCGATCACCCTTCACAGTAGTGGGAACAAACTGATACAAACAACTTCAATACGTTCTGGGAAAAGGTAACCAGAATTGACAACAAATACCGAGAGTTCGAGAAAGAACTCTCAAGAGCATGATTTCCGATTGTTGTGGAGCATCATTGAGACCCGAACAGGGGAACAAGCTAACAGAGGAAGTGCCGACCATTGCCCAGAAGGAAGACAGCTACCAGATCGAACAGGAAGGAAGGCGGCGACTCGGCGCGTACAAGAGATTGAACGGCGGCCTGTTGGTGACATGACGAACCGCACGAGACATCAGGCTTGACAATCAGATACGACGTCCTCTAGACACAAGGAAACGACGGTTGGCAAAAAAGCCCATGCCTAGATTGACGTGGTAGAGGACACGGAGGGATTGGGGACCGTCGCAATTCTACAAAAAATGCAGCAATGAGATGATCTGCGAAGTTCAACGACACGGTGGGCAGGCTTCTCCTTGATCAGGGAGAACGCGTGCAACAAAACGGTGGCCTCACTGGGCGCCTTTCGCATAATCAGAGCCCGTTTCGCTTGATCAGGGGATACAGAGTTCCTCAAAATAATGCGGACAATCAACGGCTAGCAGGGGTCAATAGACCAAATGTCGGCATTCAAGCGCTGAAAGCGTCTCAAGTGCGGTCATCATTGCCTCGGAAGCCAGACAAATTACACGAACTAAAACTAAAATCACAAAAACATGAACTCAAACTGTGACCCATTCGTGAGATTCGCGGACAGGAGCTCCCACGCAAATGGCCATCTGCAGGGTTTAGAGACTAGGGAAGCAAACAAAAGAACGGCGAAACGGAACGGGAGGACTACATGAGGACCCGCCGACTGACCAGGATGATGCACGGGTGCGCCAACGGGCACCACTTCGAAGATTCCAACGAGAACAAACACGGCGAATAAGGTCAAAGCTGGCAGAGGTAGAAAGGAGGCGGGAGTCTACGGGAGATCAACAAGAGGTGGGATTTCATTTTTGTCAAAAAAAGGGTCCGGATGGTCGTGCACGGCAAAAAGTTCAAAGGAAAGGTGCATGGAGCATCAGATGGTGGCTGTGCATGAGTGTTCGCACTCAGCGACAAGTCATCGCCGCCCCCCGAACGGCAGACTACAGGGTAGCAACGAAATATTCCAGATCGACCGACTCAGTATTTTGACCTTCGTGACTACATCAGTCATCAGAGGTCCGCTTTCGCAGGCAGCCATGAAGAGTGCACATTAGCAGGACCGTGCCACAGACTTGCGCCATCGCTGCCGCGAAATTGGCAACCCCTGATGAGGCTAAGCGGGGATTCGATGTCAGTTGTGGTGGCATTCGTGGAGATTCCGAATGCCGGCAAGAAAAAGGCAGCAACAGATACGAACATTGAAGCGTAGATGGCATCAGAGCGAGGAATGGAAGTGGGCATCCGATGCCCATCTCAGTTTGTCATTGCCTATGCACCCACCGTCAGCACGGTGTACGGAAGCGCCAGCGCTGGCAAGAGCCATGCGCTCTGGAAAGTAACCGGCTGCAAATCTGCAAGGGTGCGTGGAATACCAGAGAAGCACTTTCCAGCAGTAAATCAGCCGGTTGTGAGCTCATTCTGCCTAATGCTGCTCGCAACCTTTTTGGCCACAGCAAGGAGCCCTTCTGCGTATGACTTACGGCGAACGAATACATATACAAATCATTTTCCTGAAGCCATACATGACGCCGCACCATCTGTCCTCACTCCTGTCGGCTATACGACGTTACTGGTGAAAGACCGAACAACGGGTGAAAATGGCGCCACAACGGATGCTTTAAACTGACACTAGAAAATGCGAAGACAGCGCCGCTTCTTTTGTCCAGTCACAAAAACATCAACGAAGCACGGGACTCCCCTCTACGACCAAGGTAATGAAAGACCACGAGGATTCAACTCCCACGCGTAGCAGCAGAAACACCCGCGCCTTACATTGGCGACTAATAGACAGAGGAATCGACAGCGGCATAGGACTTCACAAGTTGCTGAGCAGCCCGCTAATACTCGCGCTTCCCACCGTTACTCCTAGACAAAGGCGTCTGAAAGGGACAGAACAATTTCGATGGGCTGCCGAAGCATCCCAGCCGCTCATCATAGCCACTCGTCATAGCCTAGGGATGTGGGTTGATCGAAAAAGAGACATTAAAGCACGGTAGCACTAAATTGTGATTGGCGAGGTGGATACTCGAAAGTGCAATGCTGCAAGATTCGGGCCACTTGCCCAGAGAAGAGACGTCTTCGCGAACAGCGGAAGCATTCCGTTGGTCCAAGCGATGCAAAGACTTCACGAGTCGGTTTATCAGGGACACAAGGGGCGGAGCGTGCCGGAATTGTGACGTCTGGACGGAACATAAGCACGCAGGTTGCAGAACTTTCAGTGGAGTGCACAGGCTTTATTAGGTCAAGGCTGAGGATCCGGAGAAAAACAGAATGGCCGAGCTTTACAGCTAGGGGCTGAAACATCATGAAAATGGCAGAAGGAAAGAGTCATCTTAAGCCCCTAAATCTGGACCGCGCGGAGTACACGAGGGCGCACGGCCCGGGAGACGGCATAGAGGTACGCGCAAAAGTCAATAGCTTGTGAAGTGGACGGCAAGACTGGCACAATGGGATCCCCAACACTGTATAGTTTGCATGACTGGCCAGTTTGAACAGCATAATGTTGACAAAGTAAACATGCAAAAATCCCCAAAGAAACGGGATCGCAAATCTCAAAGGGCAATCGGCTGGGCGTGAGAAACCTTGAAAGTGGCGCGATAGGGTGATGGGATTGAGGTCAAAAGTGCATCGTTGAGCTTGTTTGGCCCAACTTTTCAAGAGTCTTCATTTACCCCCCCCAACAAAGGTCAAATTTTTAGGCATTGCGAGAACGAAGACAACAGACTGAGTTCGGCCAAAGCCGTGACCAGTGGACCAACCGGCTGACCACGTCGGACTAGACGCTCTAACTAGCGCGTCAATCTTGGTCACAGGAAAAGATGCACTAGTCACCAAGGCACGAGTTGGGAGCAGAGGCGTCTGAGAAACACCCGCAGGCATGTACACTTGGGTGGCAGAAGCACCCGAACTTCGTCATCATAGCCTCGAAAGGTGATCAAGAAAAACTGGGCCGCACGAGAGTTTGTCCTTGTGCAAAGAACCGCAGTGAAGTGTATTCACGAAGCGCCAGATTTGAATGGGTCTAGTGAAACGGCTAGAGGGTAGACTCGTCCGGTCCAAAGAGAAAAACAACCCTTGTATGACGCTTGCAAGCCGCGATAGACAGGACAGCATAGAGTGGCCGATCGGGCAAGGGGGAGGATCATTTCACGCAGAGAAGCGGCTTTGCAATGTCCGCATCACCTGTTCTCCGGCCAAGAACTTTGATTCTGGAACGAAGCAGCAGATATGGAAGAGCTGGAAGGCACAGTGGATTGAAGCTTGCAACCGATGGGGGTTGTAATACGTCAGAAAGGCGCGGAAACGCCGAAAGGTGGAGAAACCCATGTTGCAGCAAACCTACCAACGCGACAGCATGCCAAAGCGAACTTGAACCGCGTGAGGGTTCGGTGGATACTTTTAAGTCGTGACAACGATCAAAGATCGAATGGTTCGGCATCGGACATCCCGTGGCGTGACGATGGTGTTCGTCAAAGTCAAGCGCTCTTCATTGCCTTCCCTTACAAATCGACCATAATGGAAGTTTCATGCTGGATAAAGATTGCCAGGATACTCGCATCAAACCACCTCGTCTGAGGTCGACCTTCACTGATGAGCATGCGCGCAGTCAGATGCCACAATCCATAAAGTTTCGCATTATGTTCCGTCAGCAGAGTTACAGGGCAAGGATCATGAATCAACGATATGAAGCGCCAACATTCAAACCGCTTTTGGACCTCAAAGTTCGTCCAATTGTCTACGTGGCAACCCTCTCACATCACGTGCTTTAGCTTTACGTGAAAGCATCACAGAACTGAACGGACGGCAGCTTCAACGGAATGACCGGGTGAAAAAGGCACAACTACCGGTATACCAAGTACGAATTGGTCAATCAAGCAAAGAAATCCTCAAAAATAGGCGGAACGAGGCAAGACGTCCAAATTAGAGGGCAATATGAGAGAGTAAAGCAATCAAGAGATAGTCGATTCAAGTATGACGGCGTTGCGAAGAACGAAGCGGAATCACAAAGACACGCACCAGAACTTCGTGTGTAAAACGACAACGCGAATCCAGCAGAAGTGCACTACCTTGATGTGCTGATTACTGGAGCAATAAGCGCATACACAAGCATTCAGACTGGCCACTGGAAAAAGCTCAAAAGGCGTCCGACAAGTGCACGATGAATGGGGGTTGCCGAGTATACCCAGATAAGCTTGCTCCGGCCGTCATAGCCTTCGAGACGCAAGAAGAAAACTGCACCTCGTTTCAATTGACTACCGCCAATGACCGACTGCCGCGATGGATAGCGAAGACGACCAGAGGGCTAGGTTTCGACGATCATGTGTAGGACCCAACGAGCAAAGTATGCAACGTCCAGAAGATTAGCCGGCCGCAGCGGTGCATGGCCTTTCGGTTCATATGGCAAGAGAAGGGAGCGCGCAAAGCTCACAACTGTTGGATTACCCAGAAGTTCGCAAACTGTGATGGCTGGCGTACGAAGAGGCAAAGGAGAGCGGATATTGTAAAGGCTGCATCGTACCGATGACCAAGGGCAGTGACCGCAAAGGAGCGACTGGTTGGACGGGACGGAGAGAACGAGGCTCGGAAATTGTCGCAGTCATCGAGGCGGAAAAAGTTGCAAATACTGGATGATCCTGGGGCGCTGTGAGTCCCGCTTTAAGTCATGATCAATTTCAGCGACTTGATGACTGAAAGTAGTTCTTCCGTTGAAAGGACCAGATTAACACCCCTACTTTGGTAACGAATAGGTCGTTGCGACCTACACACGAACATTGTCTGAAGGATACCTCGAATCGAAGCGGCAGAGGCCCGGCTCTTACATCGACGACTGTCCCTCCTATCAACCCTGGTGGGATTGACGGCACCACCGAGAATCGGACTGGACCCCACACGGGCGGGCCCGGACAGACTGCTACCTTCAGCGCTGCAAGAAGGACGAAATTATCACTACCTCGAACAGTCTAGGAAGTCAAGGGCGTCAGGGGTCTTTAAGATTGTTGACAACCGGACCCAGAATGTGCTCATCATGGCCCTCAATCCTCAAGAAACGTACTTGATATTTTTGTTGATCTTTCTGATGCTAGGAGTTGGTGAGATTGGCCGAGCCAGAATGCGCAAAGGACCCTCTGGTTCGTGAGCCCTGGTCTGACATTCATGGGTGTTCGAAAGGAGCAAAGTCGTGCAAAAGTCCGATGCCCAGACTTGTCTCCTCTCAACGAGAAGCAATTAAATGAAACCGAAGGGTAAGCACTAAGGACCCAACTAGTGACGGACCGGCTCTTGATAGATTGGATTCCACCATCGGATTCAGTTTAGCAGGATGATGTGGACGTCTCGCAACGCTGGCTTGTGTCATTAGGGTCTCAGAGATCTTCGAACGAAATCAGAGTGCACAATCGGGCTCCATCTTGTGAGTGACGGGCAAAATATCATACCACTAGGTATCTCAAAAGCACGGCCTAAGAGGTTGGGGCTTCAAATAAAGCCCGCGGCTTTCGTAAGGGCATTACAGAGTTGTGAAACACGAACAGCGGTAAGTATCCATGACATGAAACCATAATTGTGAATCAGGGCTTCAAAAGACTGAACGCAGCGGTGGTGCTTTCCAATCCGCACCAAGGCGTAACTCAACACGGCCCTCGATTACGTCAGCATGAGCACTCCGTTAACGGCTGTTTATTTCTACTTTCGATAGGGGCCTTGGTCGCAATTGGCCCTGGCAAAGCCGCATTAAAGCGAAGCAGCGCAAGTGGCGTGAGCGGAGAAGCACCGAGGCCATATGGCTCTGAAAATGCATTAGCTACGATCCACGTGGCGGACTGCTGAGAGGATTGTGTAACCAGACTGCCGTGGCACTCCCACGCAACTTAAAGAAGTCGGCTTGCTATTCAAAGTCAACAAAACAGTGCCATACTACTTTATCATCGTTGAGAGAAATACGTCATTCTCAAAGAACCGCCACGCACGGCCGGGGGGCCTTCAAAAGTCTGAAACATCTTACCGAGACTAAGGCCTTGGCGATCTTTGACCAAAATTCGACGCCGACAAGCGGGCGACAAGCTGTGTAGGCCACCCTGAAGCGCAGGCCATTTTGCGCTGTTGGTTTGCGGACACAGACTGGCAGCCAGCAATTGCTGATGTGAAGAACTAAGGCGGGCAGATTGCAAAACATTGGTTCAGTGCATCTGAAAACGGCTCAAAACTGGTCTAAAATTCTCATTAAGATAAAAGCTTAAAGCAGGGGGCATCAGAAGAAATGAAGGAGTGGAACAACGTTTCCATTCCACCACTACTTTCCCCGCCCCTTGAATGACCAAACCTGGGGAGTCCTACTTACAGGTACAATATCGAATGACGAGCCCAGGTCAAGCTTCCGGCTTGGTCCAGACATACATGTATTGGACTTATCATTTCTTTTGGGCTAAAGAGGGTGAATCAGCAAGCCGCACCTTCCACCCCGGTTATAAACGGTTAGCTGTATAAGTTACCAGTGCATGAAAGTCCGGGCCCCGGACAAGAAAGCACATGAGGAGTCTTAAGCTACCTGCCCCACGAGAATGTGACGTGCGTGTACTTTTTCAGGGCTTGAGGAGCATCTCGAAAGCATCAGAGCCATTAAACCTTCCTGCCACTCTTGGCGCTTGACGCCCAGTTTCGGCTCATCTTCGCCTTTTCACACATACCCACGCCGTCAGCACACCAGGCGGAAATCAGAGGAAACGCCACGCTCTAAAAGCAGAAATGCATAAGGTGACGGCTGATATATAATCCATAGGACTCGCGGAGAACACTCGACCCCTACCAGTGAGCCTTACGCCCACTTGAGCTCATCATTGTCTTTGACACGCCGGTAAGCCAAGGCGTCCGAGAAGACACAAGAAGAGGACATTGGGGATACCGAAGCTCCGCAGTCGAACCATCACAGCCTCGACGATCCAATAGAAAGGAAGCAATCTCCATCAGTCCAAAAATTACCAACCTCTATGGGAGTGTAGTCAACAAGGGTAACATTCAAGCGCTGGCTTCGAAGGGGTCGAGAGAGACTTGCGAGGCAAAAAGGCGCACACTCGTGGTATTGAAGAAAACTAGACCAACGAAAACAAATGTTTCAAGGCTGGCCGGGAGAATCTGCCGACATCAAGTGGGGGAAACGGGCAAGGGGCAGGATACTCTCAAGCGTATGGGCGGATTCGCAAGGTCTGTCCAACTCGCTCTGCCTCCTTCAATTGAGAGTGCTAATGAGAGTGCTAAAGGTGAGGCTCCAAGTAACGCAAAAGCTGGAATACACGGAAGTACTTGGAAAGCACAAAGATGGAAAGTTGGATATCTGAGGGGTGTAGAAAAACACACAAGCGCAGAAAATGCGAAAGGTTGTCAGACCCACAATGACCCGGTTTGCAAAGCAAAAGGAACATTCTAGCTCCAGGGGGATGTGTGGGTGCCAATCCAAAATCGGCACCACGTAGCCCAACAACGTGTGACTTGTCATCGCCAGAAGATTAGACTTCTGAAAACGGTCGAAACTGGTAATAGAATAGGAAGTCCATCCGGCAACAAAAGCTGCCAACAGGTGCAGGCAGTAAATACAGGATGCGACAAGGGTTTCCAACGGGGGCTCGTAAGGAAGACAACTACCCATGACATATACCTTCGGAAGATGTAGATGAAAAACGTCAAGAGGCCAAACCGGCGTCAGGGCGTTGGAAGTATCCAATTATTTGTACTAGTGTTGCTCAGACGCAAAGGAAGGCATGGCGTCGCCTGGCAAACTCTTTGGTGAAATACTAAACCGTTAATCAGGATATCAGGGACAAACAAAGGGACTGGAACAAACGAGCCGGCAGTGTTGAAAGCCTCTCGGACCGAGCACAAACCTACCAAATCGCGAAGATTCCTTGAGGCACGGGGACCACTGAAGCGAAGAATTCGGTAGAAGCGTACGGAAGCGAACGGATTCTGACACAGCAGGGTGCTGAGAAAGATAAAATGTGAGCAGTTTAGCATGCTCAATGTAACGGGAAAGACGTGCACCAAAGTAAGCTTTGCTATGGGTTCAAAAATGGCGTCCGTCGACGACGATATCATGTGCGACTTTGCACGGAAAGTGTCTCGTCATCACCATCGGAAGTTCGACCTCTTCGGCTCAAAGAAAAGCCTAGGGTGGACACTTCCAAACTCCTCGGCGAATTGATGCAAGACCAACAAAAAATTGGAACGAGGATGCATACCGATGAGCCAATGTGTTGAGACTTGCAATCAGGAAGCATTTGGTCGTCCAGGGAAAGAAGCTCTGCTAAACCGGAGACAATCTGTTCGGTTCTGTATTCGGAATGACTTGCAGTAATCGTGAAGACTTTCACAAATCATACAAGACAACTTGGCTCCTGGTTGATGTTACCTGAGACTAAGAACATCAAGGTACTAAAAACGGATTTCAAGCAACGCTTTTTACCCTACGACTCGCATCCACCGCCGACTTCAGAACCGTTGCTACGGCCAGACCGGAACGGGGTCGCCAACGGGAACGGAACTGGTCAAGCTCGCGTCGCCCCCTCTGCAAAGACGGGAAATGATTTACATGTCGCATACATCGAGATTGCTGGCTCGGGGGTGTCCGCATACCTAGGAGCAAGGTGTACTCACATCTGCCTTGTCTCAAACTCAAAGGTTAGCAGAGGATACATTTTATGGTCGTTTTTTCACCCGCTCTATCTGGATGAAGGACGAAGTCATTGTTGCAACAACACATAGTTTGAACGACGGCGTCAGCCTGAGACGGAAAGATAATTGGTTCTCTTGCACCCAGGTTTGTCTCATCACCGCCTCAAGACATCAGTCCACGAACCACTGGTGACTGCGTTTACCGCTCGACAACTGGAACATAGGTTCTAGATCGGACCAGATGGACGCTTCTATACGGACTTATAGAAGCCCGCAGGATCGGCTGGTCTCAGGTTTGACACAAGAGCATGGTCCGTACACTCCGGTAACTGTTAATGTACAAAAGGTGTCGCGTTGGCAAAAAGTGGCACTCGTCATCAAGGGCTTCAGATCCGAAGAAGGTGTGCTCTCAGGGCATTCCGCACCCAGCTGTCGGTCAGCACGGCCCTTAACAGAGATCCGGGACACCGCAAGGTCGCCTCGGAACTCGTTAACAATGCTCGATAAAAGGAAGCGCTACTGAAGCACGGTTACACCGATCACATCCAACGTATCCGCGGTGCGCTGCTGCTAACGTCGATATTGACCGCCACAGCGGGACGCAACATTTGTGGTCGCCCGTTGATTTTCCTAAGCATGCTGTCCAGCAGGCTTCTGTAAGCGTACTGCTTTACTAGTACAGCAAGCCGGAGCGAAGCTTCAAATCTTGGCTTCTAGTTGCTTCGAAGCGACCAAACAATTTCGAGGCTCGGGGACTGATGTCACAATTGCTGATTTCCAAGGAATTCTTCCTTTCCAGATACTTTCAAAGACACTCACAGATTCTACAGCCTGACAAGCAGCCCTCGATAGAAAAGCACGACCCAGATTATGCTCAAATCAGAACCTCCAAAGACATCAAAAGAAATGCAGACGGACCAAACCAATGAGAGAAAGATGCGAGCAAGTAAGTCGGATCAAAGATGACATCATTGAGGCAGCGATCATCGAGAATTGATCTGACGACGAAAACCCTAACAGAATTGCACACCACCGTTTGGAAGACCGGAGCACGAAAAGCACTGGTGGAAGAACGGCATCAGAACCATGTCGGCAACGCTTGAGCCCCGTTTGCTCAAAAACAAATCATCTTATGCAGTCAGCAGAGTCACCCAAGACGGGGTCCGTGATACGAACAGAAGATACCGAATTGTTTGAGTTGCAAGGGGTATGAGACCTTCACGTTTCGATGGGCCCTCGTCTGCCAATTCTGAGGTCGTCATTGCCTTGCACTACTGCCCAAGCGCCGGAGAAGGAGGACCATGGAGCAGGACATCATACGAGATACACACGTCATTCACGTCTCAAGCGGCGTCAGAATCCGATGCGGCGAGTAGGCCTGTTCTGCCCAGATTAAGCTCATCACTACCTTGAGGTCGCCGTCAGCTCGTCGCACTGCCGGGCAAGACTTCCAAAGAAAGAACGCGACGGCTGGAACAAGCGGCAACTGGAAGACTAGAGATCAAGCAAGCGTAAGCTCACGCTGTGATAACTTGAGCTAGATCATGACGTCAAAGGACAGCGGAACTGACTAACGTGTCCCTGAGAGCACAGTCAACAAGATCGATGAGACCGTAACCATAACGGAAGGGATGCGATGCAAAGCAATGGCGCTTCAACCAGATGGAACGGGCTGGTAAAGCACTTGAGTCGATCGTGATAATTGGAAAAAAATCGGGCTGCGAACACAGCAGTGCGACCAACGCCATGATGAGACGAACGGACTGCTGCGTGCACGTAAGTGGCAGGGAATCAGGAACAAGGACAAAGTACGAAGGCACTGGTGATGACAAACTCACCGGACCTACTTTAAGCGCAAAAGAAAATAGTTTCCGGATGTAGATCGGGGAGGCCAGCGGGGCTGCACACTTCTACGGTTACGTCACGGTGTTTAGCTTTTGAAAGTGTTATTAATTTGTCCCCTACCCACAAACCGTGACACTGCTGCATTATTGAAGGGACAATCTTGACGGGAACAGTCCGCAAATCCTCGTTGGGTTGCGAAAGCACCCCAGATTTAATCATCACAGCCCTGCGGATTCAAGCAAACGGAAAGCGAGCGGGATATCAGCCCAGCCACATTCGTAATCGATGGGTCTTCTTCATATCTGTCGAGCTCACAACCGAGAAGCGCATACCAGGGGAAAAGCACCACAGCTCAGGCACAGGGACTATGGTGGTGGAAACGTGAAGACATGGAGAGAGCCCAGAGCTGGAGATCTGGACGGCACGGGAGCTCGCCCAAACTTTGGGGGCAGTGCCAAAGAACGTGGCACTCGAATTTCCGATGGTTCGTTTGACAGCGTAGTTCATTTTTCCGGCCTCCGGGGATGTCTTCACGAAGGGGGCACTTCTGAATTTGGAATTATGATGGGGAGCAGGCAAAGCGAGCCGGAATCGGACAGGAGGGCATGTCGTCAATCATCGAGCGCATCGTGAGAGACAGGTGCACGCAACGGAGAAGCATTTGATGAAGCTAACGGTTTCGCCAACTCAACTACAGTCTCCGCGATTCCCGTGCTTCAAAGGATGCGCACAGCCAAGATACTTGAAGGTGGTTCGGGCTAAGTAGCCATGCGCGCGCACTGCGTTGGTTTAGCTCTACAACCGTAGGGGAACTACCCAAAACCCAAACAATACAAACGTTACCCGAGTTCAAGTTGCGAGGGTGAAAGGACGTCGGATTGAGGGTCGAGAAGCAAGTTGCCCCTCACAGGCAGCGAGGATCTCCCGCTGATTGGACTTTGCACTAAAGGCAACAACAGGAAGCATTCGGTCTGACCGCTGTTCCTTCTTATCCGGAAAAGGACACTTTCAAGCGACTCGGTAGAAATTGAGATGTTACGAAAAGCGAGTTCGCTGTAGAAGGATTGTCTAGAATCGTCCAGCGGACAGCTACTCTTGAGAAATGGTCCTCAAAGAAGGCTTCCAGAACAAGGCTCTCGGGAGTCAAGAGCAAAGTGGAGAGGTGTTGAAGGAAGGCGCTAAATCAAGAACGAAAGCAACGATTATGGTTTTTTTTCAGAAGGATTGTAAGCAGGGGCGCAAGAAGGAGACGAGGACATTGGATGCCACAAGCCCTACGCAGCCGCCGTTTGACTTTCCTGGCACTGCGCTTCTACCATGTACATACGCGCGGGGTCATTATGGTGACAATCTGACGTCTAAGAGGCCGAAAAGCAACTTGGAGTGCAATGCCCAATTCTAGGTCGTCGTGGCCGATATGAGATGCAAAAATGCATCAGCAACGCGCCTACGAGCAGCTCAAGAACGCACTTGATCACAATTGGCCGCCACTTTCAAACTTAGGACTTTCGGAGGGTTATCTCCGTCGGATTTCGTTCCCAGGCTTGTCTTCGGCAAGCCAGCAGTAATAAATCTCATTGTAAAAGGCAAAATCAGAAACGCTCCTCAGCCGACGATAATCAAAGCAGAATCACTGACGCAGCCAATGGCTTGTTTCGTGAGGCAACACTTGGCTTTGGTTTCTGATGTCAAGAAGGTGTCGGCCGCTTTTAGGCCGATACAAGCTCCTCCTTGCCGTTTCGGGAAGTTTGTCTGGAATGTTGAGAAAAGATGAACTCACTGTCGCAGCGCTGCGGTAATATGCCTTTGACCAAACAACATGATCAAGCCGCACTGACTGTCGATGCACAACAGAAGGATCCACGGGCCCTCTCATTTCCAAAAGTGTAGCCAAGAAGGGGGAGAAGTAATAAGATTCTAGCAGACAACAGCCAACTGGACAAGATAGAACAACGAGGCTCCCGAGAGACCGAGCGGAGTCGAAAATAGGGGGCCGGTGTACAATCTAAAGAAGGCTTTCTATGATCCATCCCATATTTGCAACCCAGATACATTGTGCGGGGTTTGAAAAAGCAGATGATCGAAGCATTCGAATACTTCGGCGGCGACTTTGAAGTGAATGCACCTGCTTTGAGGCCGCTACGATCCCAACGGGCGACAGGCGCTTGTATCGCCAAGTGGGGCGACCTGGCTTTGAGTTGGTTAACGATCCTCAATCTTTCCTGCTCCAGAGACGGAGGCATCGATTAGGGGCACACGGGAGCTGTTAAGAGATCGATCACCAGGAGTACAGACGAGCGAGGCACCAAGCGAAGAGGTCGCTTTGCAAAGGCGTGCTCTGAAGACAAGTTACAAGCAAAGGACGCAACGACCAGCAGTTTCGCAGAAAAGCATGGATGCAAAGGGAACGACATTCGAGGCGCCAAGAACATGGCTGCACACGGCTGACTCTCACGTCAATGATGGGGTCCTCGACGCAAATTCGGCTTAGTTATATTACGCGACCAAAGTTGCTGATATGGGCAATATGAGGACGGCCGCAACGCTTGTTGGCCCCTTTCGGCAGGAAACACACTCAAGCGAGCACTACATGGAAGTAAGCTGGACGCCAAGCCGACATTTTAACTCGGAACATAGGTTACCCGTCTCACGGGCTTCGTTTGAAAGGCACCTTCATTGAAGCGTCACTGTTGCGAAGCTCAAGGACATGTTGGCTTTGATCTGTTTTTCAGGTCTCCTCTTCGATGGAAATGCTGTACGCAGCAAACGCTGGCCCATTTAAGCTGACAAGGAGGATTTAGATCTACACAAGCTAAAGCATTCCGAAGTCGTTGCCCAAAAGTGTCGCCTACCTAGTCGCTTGTTCGCAGGGCCACCGTAAGCAACGGGTCCAGTCTTGGTAGATTTGGCAGCCGGAACGGACCTCCGACGGACTGAACGCCAACGGAATGGACGCTGGAGGTGCTCCTCCTTCATCATCTGCAAAAGAGAAGGTGAAGGCGCTCATGAACCCGCAACATATGTCAGAGCAACAAAGGCTGACGCAACGGCGTGAAGTAGGTCCGATCGGCGAAAGACATAGGAGTCCATCCTCGGAAATGGATACCCAAAAGAGGCCCTGAGCATAGGAAGCGGAACAGGGCATCAAGGGCGTCGTCGATCGGGAAGGGTGTATTGCCCAGGTGCAGTGTGTTTTCCCCAATACAAGCATGGTCAAAAGGACCTAACACCAAAACCTGGGATTAATGCCACGCTGGCGGTTTCTCGACCCCCAGCCCTCTCCGATCCACGCTGACTTCAGGCACGAGACGAGCTTTCCGAGTCCAGTGTAGTTATAGGTTTCAGCGACCCAGCATGAGCTCATTATCAGCCGCGCCAGTATGTCAGATTCGTTTGAAACAAAAGCCTTCAAGCAGGGGTGCATATGTATGTCTGCAACAGCCCTCATGTCTTCTTGCTTCAGAATAAAGAGGTCGAACCAGGACGGAAAAATAAGGCACACATGGAAAGGATTGCCTAAACCACAGCCGTTCCTTATTGCACGCCGATCCAGACCTCCAATTGGAGGAGTACTGGGGACAGCAAGTGTGACTGACTGCTTCACCGTTGCAGACAGTCAAAAACCAGGCAGCGTCTCAAGATTTAATGTAGTAATTGGAGTGCCGATGCCTGGTGGCCCTCCAGTAACAGCACTTCATGGACTTCCACGCCCATCTTTAAGCTCATCATTGCCACAATGAGAAACTCCTGAGAAAGGGTCAGGTTCGTCAAACTCACAACCTCCAAAAGATACGTATATGACTACGAAACTCTGAGCATTGAGAAACGAGTGCAAACAGTGTGCCCCGCACCGGACCCCTTTTGCCACAATCACCGTTGCTTAGACCGAAACTTCCACCATTTTCTGCAAACAATGACAGCATCAGCGCTCTTCGAGTTTGTCAAGCGATGGGCCCTGACCGGGCGCAGAATCTGCATCATTGCTCGTCAGAACCTGGTCACAGCAATCGGAAGACAGAGGCGCTTCCAATAACCACCGCTGCTGGGAAGACCAGAAGGAACCGCTGCGCAAGGCGGTGCTGCATTTTAATCCATAAGCACAGCTTGGGGTTCAACAACAGACAATAGATCTATCAATGAGCGCATAAAAGTCAAGCAAGCATTGATGGCGTCAAGAGATCTAAGCATCTGAGTCATCTAAATTTTGAACCCGGGCTTCCCAAGAATCATTGCCTGGGGGACTGCTACCTTGAAACCATTACACCGCCATCTAGACGGCCGAGCCATGATGGACCACTAGTTAGCAGTCAAACCTGTAAGCGAGCTGATTTAATTCAGAAAGAGCGACCCAAGTATGAGAAGTGCGACCGCATAATGGAACTACTGCACATTTAATCTGTAAATGCTACCATGAAGCATGGAGACCAAAAGGCTAGAAGGACGACTAGCGCCAATAGTAACGTTCATCCCAGCAGCACCGCTGAGTGAGAGGTGACAGCTAAACAGCAATAGAATCTTCCTTTTTTGTAAGCTTAACAGTTGGTATGGCGCACAATATGGGTGGTGCAGAAGTAATAAGCAACACCAGACCTTTGTCTTAAAAAAAACTGGTGTCAAAAGGAAAGCATAAACATACCATGCGCAAGGAAGGACTTGCGCGAGCTGTGAAGAATGTGCTTCCACGCCTACTCGATGCATCTGCCCGTAGATGTTTCCCCATAATGTGACGAGCTGCAAGCAAACGGGGGTGTAAGACAGAGAGTTAGGTGGTGTCACAGTTTGGCGCGTGATTGACAAGGCGGCAGGCTCTGTCCGTAAGCTTCAAGCAATTGTGTGAGAGGGCTTTCAGGTCCCGACTGCGGACTGAGGGACTGTCCTTGCCGTGCACTGTGAACACGTGACAGCCCTTGCGAGGCCAGCAAATTTCTTCTTCACTTCAGAGTTGACAAATTGATTGCAAACATAAACAGACTTCTTCTAGGCAGTCCTGCATTCTGCACTTCATACAATTGTACAAAACCCCTGACAGCGCACTGCCAGGACAAGCATGTATTCCGTTACTGCATTCATTTCAATACAACAGATACTGATTCTTCTGGCGCATGAAGAAACAGTATGGCGCATTGGCAGAGAGCACACCACTTCCCAAAAATTATCTTACATCCCCATCTTAAGGAACAGGCATGCACTGCTGCAACCAAAAGCACCACTCCAAGCAAGATTGTGGTGATGAATTCTGTCAGCTCTCAAACCGATCATGCAGTGTTGATGCTCTATCCTATGATCTATCGACAATTTTAGAAAAGGCGATGAAGATCTGCTGTTGGGAAGATGCAATCAACCCAGCTGTCTGGTACACTTACATCATTTGGAGCTGCTAATTTGGTGCCCAATCAAAGCTCAAAAAGAATGTCTGCTTGAGTCGCATTCAAGTGACCATGTGCAACGCCTCATGACAGGATACTTCACAATCCCAACACCACACTTGCTGCTGGATCTCACAGATGCTCGTAGAGCATGGCTAGCAACGAGCAGAATGCACAGAAGCAGGGCCAGACAGCAGAGAAGAATTCGTCAGACAAGAGCTTAATGCACGACGGATGACGAGGATTTCAACACATGCAGAGCAACCGTGCAGAAAGGGTTGCAAGATGGAACTGACCTGCTAAATTGCAGTGGATTAACCTTTTGCGCCAAACCTCCCCCCCACCCCCCCACTCCTTGGTCCTGCCCCAAAGGGTTCGCTGGCTTAGACCTCTGGCCATACTCTCCACCCAATGCGCTTCAGAACCCGAGAACAAAGTTGCTTCTCTGGTCTCCCAGGCACACAACCACTGAAAGCCCCCTTCGAAGGAAGACCACTCTACTTTCAACGACTCCCGCACACAATGTTTAAACCTTTACATTGCCGCTTGCCGGAAAACCGCTGCCTAGAAGCTCGAGCTGCTTCAGGAACACCTGCGATCACAGCTGCCATGGCACCATGCCAATAAAGCTATTGGGAGGGTGGATAAAAGGGAGCCTCACCAAGGAGCTGATAAACTTAAAGCTGGCGTGAAGCTGAAGAGGAGCGATGCCAGAAACTGCAAATTGCAATTCAAACCTGGGCAATCCCTCTCAGTCTGCTCTGAAAATTGCCAGCCTGAAGAGATCTGATAGCAACTTATCGACGGTTGTCATCTCTTAAAATGTCATATGGCCTCGATTGGACGGCTCAAAAGTCTTCCGAAGCGACAGAGCTTGGTTAAGTGACTAACCAGAAGTTGGTTTGGGATATGCAGGGAAGACAAAGTCTGCGTAGCTCACACAGATCTATCCAGAGTCAAACTCAGAGAGGAGAGGAGAGTCCACAGTCAGGGAGTCGCGTCAATGCAGTACTTAGCAGCAGCAGAAGGTCTGGGGTCTTGTGGCCACGGGCATACGAAAGAAGGTGCACAAAGTGAGTTTCTGAGAAACTGACAGGGCCTGATTCAGCCGAGCAGAGCGGCAGCGGCCTGTATTCCTTATGAGGGCCCAATATGCCGGCCCTCAACCGAGACTTGCGTATACAATTAGGAGACTGAGGATGATAACAAGGTTGATGGATGGCTGCGTCTGATCCCGAATTCGGTACTTGGTGCTGAAGATAATTGCAGAATTTGTAGGGGTTGAGGAGGATGCGAAAGCTGTGGGGCCAGGGGGAGCGGCGACAGGGGAGGGAGGTGCAGCAGACATGGGGAGGACAGCCGGGGCAGCAGGGCAGGGCTGCAACAGGTGGCGCTGTCCCTGCTGAAGTGCCAATGCGTAAAGAGACGGCCACGCGATCAGTTTGAGAAAACTTTGGTTCAGATACGTTCGTCTTGGAGGCAGGGTTTGAGTTTGGGTGATCGTACGCCGTCTTTCAGCTTAGCATCGGGTTCCTGTTTGTACGAGTCCTCAATGTTTCAGACGTCTGCGCAGTAGGGAGATGCGCAGTTTCGGAAGCAGCATACTGTAATGATCGATTCCTCGCACTGATTAGTACCGACACGCCGGCGTGCAATAAAGTGGCGGGAAGGGACAGCATCTCATGCTACTACTTGCACCTTCAAGGGCCACCACTGTCCTGGCGCAAAATCAAAGAAGGAAATGCAATGCTGCGGGTACACTCATTCGAGCCTGCAGACGACCACGTCGAAGGGAAGGTCAAATCCAGGAGTTCGAAGAATGGTCGCAGAGCACCACTACTGGTGCATTGAAATGCAAGGTCAGTCTGTGGACATCTGCGGTTCCTGAGAAAGGACTTTGTCGGAGACACAAGCAGAGACTTTTGGCCACATGCTTTGTCGGATTAACCACCTTCAGCTGAGTTACGGGCCGTTGTAACCCGGCTGACTGACCTGGAGAGATGATCACATTTCTGCCTGGTACAAACGTATCTGTCACAGTGGAAAGCTGAGGACGGTTCAGATTCTATTCTGGGGGCTCTACTTCCACCAAGCTGACCTCAAGCTTTTTTGATGATTAATCAAGGCGTCGGTCAGAGCTTGAAGCGGAATACTCAGCCAAAGGCAGTCTGCAGTACTCATGTGTTCTTTCTTGCTCATAACAATCTTGAAAGTTGACCGCTTCCTCCCCAAAAGCCCCGGTGCTTCGAGGCCCGCTCCTGCCTGGACTAGGTCCAGTATTATCATTTGACTCTTTGCCACTGAACTCTATTCCGTAATGATCAACCTTTGACCTCTCCTGCCCCAAACGTCGGAAGCCCTCCGGCTGGAAGCGCCCCCACCGGAAGTCCCATCGTTCCTGGGCCTGCTCCTTCCGGGAATAGTTCCAGTAAGATCAATAGACCTTTATTGCTTGATCGCTAGCCGTCGTTTCCAAATTACTTAAGCGAGGCGCAGCGGCCTTTGCGCACCCTGAAGCACGCTGAGCGCAAGACCCTCTCCGAGCGCGCTCCGCTGAAAACTTCCCCCAGGTGAGGTGAGCAGGCAGTATACTTTTCCGGGTTGTGTACCATCGAGGATTGGGTGCATTAAAAGGTAAATTCTTCGTCCCGTTTCATCCTTACGGGACGATTCGCATGCTGCAGCTTGGGAGCATTGCGGCTGGCAATGATGCAAGTCCCTGAGGTAGAGGAGAACATTCTAAAGCCAGCATCTCGCCATAAGACGATGATGACTTCCAAACGTGCGTTGCAATTCTCAGGACTTTCCTGCCGGTGTATCTTTGCCCTTCAATGTGCATTCGTTGTTTGTCACTAGCACGATACGATTGAGGCGCGAAATACGGCCACCTCAGAATTTGTGAGTCTTCAGGATTCTGGCTAGAGAGGCGAGTCGGCGAATGCAAGTAGATCGTTAAGGTAGGTTGAGTTTGGAGTTTCTGCCAGATAGAGCTGGGGTTGGTCATCAGTTCTTGAAACGGCTGCTCGTAGCTCTGGTAGATTCCACAAGCAACCAGCTTACCCAGAAGAATTTCTCAACGCGGTCAGCACTGTGTCAAGGTCGATGAGCCTGTTCCTCTCGGCACAGGCTGATCAATAGGAGAGTGCTTTGTTCTTGGATCTGGTCCAGATGATGGCACGTCGGTTGATTTGTTGTCTAGTGTCTTAATCAATACTCTACTTCACTTTCCCCCCGTAGAGATAGGCGCTTTGAAATTTCGGGTAGCATGGACTAGAGGAACGGTGGCTTACCTTAAGCTAGTGCGAGGGTGCCGTACAACTGGATAGGGGGAAATGTCATCACTGATCAGACGTAGAGGGACCCGATTCGGTAGCACCGATTCGTCTGTCAGCTCAGACAACGGTTATGCCTTGCAAAATCTACACTGTGTGATTCGAAAAGGTATGAATTTGGCGTTTGAGGTCGTTGAGAACTGGATCTTTGTTCAGCTAAGCACGTTAAGCATTTAGGTAATGCTTGCGTCAAGACCAAGAGGTTGACAACGAGGAGCGCAAACTTAGGAGCAACCTTACGTCCCACCTCTTTATAATTGGAAGGAAGCATAACCACGTACGATACTGTTGACGGCCGCGCTGCGCCCGGTCGCGGTCAGGCTAAGTTTAGGCAAACTCGAAAGGGAATCTAGATGGGCAGATCATGTGTGTGTGCATGTACTCAGGGCCGCCACGGTCTGAGTCTGGCACGTGGAATTGGTCACCTGATCCACGAGTCAGGATCATGCCATGATGGTGAACGACTAGACAATTTGGAATGAACGCGGCGCCCCGGCCCGCTCAGTCATTGAAGTTGAGTTGTTGGTTATCAAGTTTCAGTGACTACTGAAATACCTTCGAATCAGAGATAGCGAGCTTACTTGCATGAAGATACCTGGGATGCATCACTGATCGCATATAACTTCGATGCAAATACTAAGTTCAACTTACTGATTCAATGTGCACAAAATGGTAGTGCCAGCTGCCAGTGCGGTACCGTAACGTACAGCTGCCGGCCCGCGCGGCGCGGCCAGCAACTCAACTTCTTAAATTAAACCTTATGCAATAGCAAACATTGAAAGTTGCGGCATATTCGATGCATGTTCGATCGCTAGTCATCCGACGTTGTTGACATGATCGCGATATGCATGCCATATGATCATTGCAGCAAGTTAAGAATTTCAATTAATTGACCTATCACACGTACCGTCCGGGCCGCGCCTGCAACGATGCGGCCGGCTGTGCACGTACCGTAATTGACACTTCGTCTAGATATCATTATGATCATCAGGACGTATCATTCTTAGTTTTTCGATAAATCAAGATTGAATCATGGGAGTATACGTTCTGAAAATATTGACGAATCTTTAAGTTGGAATTGTGTTACGAACCGTACTATATATGGAACCTGGGCCGGGGCTCGCTAACTTAGTAACCACTGAGCGGCCTCACCGCGGCAGCCATGCACCATGATCGGACTTCAAATCAGCCTGCGGCACTGAGCTAGAGGGCCCGACGCCCGCGATAATCAGACGAGCTGATATCTTCAGCTTGGCTTGCAATGATGATAAAGCCACAAACTTGAGATGATTTACTGATACATGAGTGTAGCCCAGGTCCGACAGTAAGGACGCATTTTTACATGTGCAGGCCGCCCGGCTTTGCATCATGCAAATGTGCTTCGCAGAAACCGTTTATCTCGGGTCCGTGTCTCTAAGTAGACGGTTATCTTTCGAGTACCAATATCAAACTTGATCAATCTCGGGATTGAGAGCTCATCTCCCATTCAAAACGGGCCAGTATGTCGAGCTTTGCTATGTGCGCTGTACTGGGCGGTCACGCATGCCCATGATAACCTAGCTGGTCACTACTATTCAATAAATGGTTGAAACCGCACCCATTGCCGCCCATCTTATTTACTGTTGCCCATCAACGGCTGCTTCTCTTGCATCTCACTCACTGCAAGCGCCGGCGCCTTCTGGGCTTTGATCTTCTGCTGCACCCACCCGTAAAACGTGCAGCCCACAATCGTCACCAAACAACCCACCCAGCTTAACCAGCCCATCGGGTTCCGGAAAATCATCCACGAAATGATGATTGCCAACGCCACTTTGAGATTCCCCGCCACGTTGAACGTCACCGCTGACGTGGCCTGGATGACGTAGAAGAGCGAGAAGTTGAGGCAGAACGCCAGGGATCCCCCGACCAGGATCACCGTCAGCGGCAGCGCGATGTTGTCCTGCTCCGCCGCCCAGGCGCTGACGTCAGCGCCCTCGTAGAAGAGCGCGGGGAGGATGAGCA
Source organism: Klebsormidium nitens (assembly GCA_000708835.1). Lineage (NCBI taxonomy): Eukaryota > Viridiplantae > Streptophyta > Klebsormidiophyceae > Klebsormidiales > Klebsormidiaceae > Klebsormidium > Klebsormidium nitens. The sequence continues at coordinate 21,956 of DF237033.1, forward strand.
GCGCGGTCGAGTAGGGGGCCATGTAGTACACCGTGTTGATGCTGTCGAACGCGTACTTGCCCTGCAGAACCGAAGCTGACGTCAGCACTGTGGGGTTTATGAAAAAGAAGCTAACGTCAGCACTTTGGGTTGCATAGAAACTTGGGTTCTGATTTTCCAGAAGGAAAACCAAGGGAAGAATCTTCGAAGAGCGCGGTCGAGTAGGGGGCCATTTAGTACACCGGGCTCGATGGAGTCGAACGCCCATTTGCTTTGCAGATGGGAAGCTGACGGCAGGATGTTGCGCTCCGGAAGCTGACGTCAGCAATTGCGATTTAGGAGCGACGAGGTTCTGGTGTTGCGACCCAAGAAAACGGGGATGAGAATGTGGTCGAGTAAAGGGTCATGTAGCCGATCGTGCTGAAGGACTCGAAAGCGTTCTTGCCCTGCGAAACTGAAGCTGACATCAGAATTTGCTGGCTCAGGCGGCGAGGAAGCCAGTCCGCGCCGAAATCCGCTGAAGTTTCTGCTAACGGAATACCGCACCGAAGGCGATAGCAGAGAGAATCCACGAAAGAAATGCTTTCCTGGAGCAGCGCTTCTGCCATGATGTTGGAAGTCGACGTCGTAAGTCATATGGCCACTGCAGCAATGGTTCCAGTCCGTTTGGAACTCCGCTGATCGAGCCTCTGAGAAGGAAGCTCTGAACCAAAGGCATTAGGCATAAAGAAAAGCACGTGCTTTTGCTTACTTGCAGCAGCGCTTCCGCCATGATATTGGACGTCGACGTCGTGAGGCAGGCGGCCAGGGCGAAGAATCCGGTTCGCTCGGACTTCCGCTGAGACGATACTCGGACCGGAAAATGGAAGGCAATAAACAAGCAGAAAAGCAGATGCTTTGCTCACTTGCAGCAGCGCTTCCGCCATGATGTTGGACGTCGACGTCGTGAGGCAGGCGGCGAGGGCGGTGAGGAAGCCGGTCCAGTTGAAGCTCAGCTCCGCGACAGTCGTCAGCACGACGCCGAACACGATCGGAATGAGCGCCAAGTAGACGAGGCTGTCGAATTTGCGGCCCCACACCGCGCGCTGAAGGATCACTGCAAATGGAATGTTTGGCAGATGGTTGAAAGCAAGTACGTGCAAAGGAGGAGGTTGAAAGGCAGACACAAACGAAATGTACTCAATACAGCTGGCTGTCGTAGTTGCAAACCACATCAGGCGCTGTAAGGACCAATTCAAGAAGAAAGATATAACGGGGTCGAGCTATCTGAAAATTCAATCTGCAAATTACTGAGGAAAGACAGAAGTGCAGATCAGGGGTCATGATTAGAAGAGATGCGCGGCAGAGCACACTTTTAAATGTTCTAAGTCTAGAGTAGTCGCCGGAGGATCCTTGCAATAAATCAGGAAGTGAATAACGAGTGGCTTGCTGATGATGACCGTTGTCGAACGGAGGAGGATGAGCGGACAGACTTCAAGCCGTCAATACGAGGCCCGAACAAAAGGCTGAATGTTCACTGCAGAAATAAAACTCTCTTCAATCTGTGCCTGAATAAGAGGACGGCCCGGGAGACAAGCACATATAGCAAGCACTTACAACGAGAGACACAACCACCGACGAAGGCGAATACACTTGGAAATACCCCGCACAACCGGCGGCCTCCAGCCGAGGCTCAAAAAAACGTGCGCAAAAGGTGCGGATCGGTTTAATCAGCAGAAACTAAATCAGACCTTCAAAGGATGACGGAATGAAGCTGCTTTTCCTTAGAGAAGAAAACCGAAGGGGGAACAATGGGACTCACGTGTTGTCGCAGGCGTGAAGCACTTGATGGTCTGCATGAAGGAGACGGGGACGAAGCGCAGCGACACGTTCCCGAGCACGATGTTGAGACACGTCAGCGCCGCGACGGGCATGATGCGCACCACCTTGTCGCGCGTCGACTGGACCACGATCTCCGGCTTCAGCTTGAACACCTGCACAGTAACATGAAAGCACACACGCTGAGAGTTGTTGCCCCAAGTTACGATAATCCGCAAGCGCTCACCTTGATTGCAAGGCACACCGACAGGCCTGCACATTTCTGTGGGGATGCCGATGGTTGCAGAGCCCATGAGGGAACACTGACCTTCGCCGTAACCGATGGTCAGCAAACGCTTACCTTGATGGTGAGGTACGCCCCGAGGGCCGACATGATGAAGTGGATCGTGGTCAGCGTGAGCGGGAACTTGAAGCCGAAGATCTGCGGAAGGAGCAGAATGAAGTCTCAGTATACAAGCAACGCACCAAATCTAAAACAGGGTAGACTTATCCTCGAACAGCCCTTGAGAAGGACTTCTTAAACTTACGAAACCATTATCAATCTGCTCAGTAGGCCTGATTGCGCTCTACGCACCTGAACAGCGCCTATGCGCTGATCTGGTCATTACATTGGCAGAACGTTTAAGGCCTAGTAGATAGCAGATTTCCTAAAGAAAGTTGATCTCCCTCAAACGTGAACATTACTACACATAGGCAAATGGAGTACGTGCTGGAAAGATGAAACTGTTGCTCTTGACCACCGCCGAGCCAGAGAACCACCACTGACGCAAGCTTAAGAGCTGGTGCAAATTTACTAGAGTGTTGTTCTTAACTACAATTTACAAGCCAAGAAGGAAGCGAATGACCCCATAAGCAGACGGTATACGCACCTGGAAGATGTACTTGTTGCTGATCACGACCACCACGTTGAAAAACCACCACTGGAGCACGGACATAAGCTGGTAGAAGCTTTGCGCCGCCGCGGCCGCCTTATCCCCGCCGCCCGCACCTCGGCCCCCGGTTGCCGACACCAAGTTTTCCAGCGACCGTTTCCCGTCCATATCTAGTTGTTCCGCCTGGTCACCGGTTGGAATTGAGTGCTGTCGGGCAAGGGGGGAGGCGCCGCGGCTACTGATGCCGGGTGGAGGCATGAACCGGTGAGGGGGATCTCCCTGGGTCTAGCCTAACCAGTTGATACCCAAATCCTGAATCGCTGAACCTTAAAGCGCTGTCTTGTGAGTCCTGAGCCGCGCCTTGGGAGACGCGGGCTAAAATGAGACCGGGCTTGAGAGAGCGTTCGACACCAGCTTAGTTGGAGCGGAAGTTCTTGAGCTGATTGGGCAATCGCTTAGCAGCCCTGGCTTCTTTGACGCCCTGGACTGGGACTTTGGTCAATGGCCGAGCAGCCTCCACTTCAGCCCACCTTTTCAAAAGCGACCCCGATTTTCTGCCCCGGGTTCCCTGCTAGAGAAGCGGTTCGCTAGCTGCTGATCTCCGTCACTTTCCCGAAGGACCTTTTATGTTACCGGCAGGCAGGAACGGGACGTTTGCGCTGTTTGCGCAAGGCCGAAGAAGATGACGTCTCGAGGTGGCAAATAGGAGGAAGGGCGATAGGAACAGCTTGCTCAACTTAGATGAAAGGCACCTGCAATGAAGGGAGCGGCCATTTGAACACATCTGCAGTTGGGCTGTTTGAGGAAAACTGATAAGGAGTCTAGAGACCTGGCAGGATTGATCTAAGATTCTGCGGGGGCGGACCCTGGTATGCAAGCGTCAAAGTTGCACCTTTTCCTTGGGGTGCGCTTCGCTTGATCTTGATTGTTGAGCAAATAACTTAAGGTTAGGCTGGCAAGCCTTGGAGACGACGAACGTAATGACTCATTTGTGGCCCTTCGAAATTCACAACCTCGAACTAACAAACACTTCGAGATCCGCAAACATTCGTTGAGACGATGAATGCCAGTTATGGGAAAGAATACGGAACTTCTTAGATGGACATCGGATTCGCCGATACTACCCCGAAGCGTGGAAAAATGCCGACCATGATGGCTGCAGCAAAGTCGGTGGACGTATACTCAAACCCCACAGAAGGGCAGAGCAGGTGAACGGTCGTTCGAGAAACCGATTACGGCCACGGTGGCTTTTCGGGTTTTGGCAAAGTGCCAGGCAGTCAAAATGTGCATAATCGACTGCTACGGTCTTGACCAAGCTCGAACGGCTCAGAAGTGTTTGCAAAATCCGATGAGCATCTTGCTCAACCATTTGCAACTCATCGACGCCGGGCTTGGAGCACGAAGAAAATGGACAAGCAAGATGGTTCCAACGTGAGTAAGGTACGAACACCGGGTTTGTTGGCATCAAAGAGACCAACCGGCGGGTGGGCGTCGCCCAAACCCTGCTGACCTATTGTTGCCGGGAAGGTTTGACGGCCCAAGTACGACATTGCAAATCTGATGGTCCCCTCTTTGACGGACCAGAACAAAGTAGCGAGAGTAGAGAACGCAAGGACGCAGAATAGCCTCATTGCCAAGCATGCAAATGCTACATTAAAAGGCCGACTCAAAAACGCGTCCATTTGAAGCGGGGGACCTTAGTCCTGGGCAAACGACGAAACAGCAAGTGGTCGAAATGAGAAGCACCTCTAGAATGAAAGGCGGCAGGCGACACTGAGAATTTAAGCATCATGAACGCACCAATGCACCGTTTAGAATTCATGGAGGATAAAGGCCGGCGGAGTATCGAGCGCGTACAGTGCCTCAAAAGTAATTCAAAAAGGAAAAGCGGGCGCATTGAGATCGTCACTTTGAGCAAGCGGAATATCGAACAATTGGTGGCTTAAGCTGCAAGTCCCCAAATGGCCAATCCAGCCAGCTTCTTTTCGTCATAGCCACGACATAGTATGCTTTTGTACCTCTGGAAACGACTTGCAAGACCACTAGGCTTACAAATACTTCAATAAAACAGTCCAAAGCGAGACCTGAAGCATGTACCAGGCAGCTTTTGCTGAGCCGGTGCGCCAACAGCGCTTTTGCTTTAACAATTCAACGAATCCAAGGTGACAGATAGTGGAAAAAGCGTATTGTCCTTTGTCACATGCACAAAGTCTCTATTAAGGATATGGCCAGCCGTAAATGGATCTCGTGTGTGGGATGAGTCTACAAGTCGTGTTCAAGAGCATAAAGCTTGGCAAAAACAACACACAAGTAAGTCTGGGAGGAGCGAATGTTGCGTGGCCTTCTCTCTACGACGCCTCAAGCCTGGAAGCTGATCTCAAGCAAAAGCTGTCCAAACGATTAGCGATTACTCAAAGTCAATTGCGAAGAGAAACGCATTGAGAAGTAATCAAAGTGCTCACCCCGGCCTTCAATAACGTTGCCTCCAAAACCAAAACGTTGCATGCACATTGCATGGTAAATGGAGGTGGTCCAAGGGAAGTGGCTCTAATTTTTCCAGAATAAAAAAGCCTCGGAGCACATTTCAAGCATGGGCTGGCAAAACGATCGACGGCGTCAGACTTGACGTCAACAGACAGTGGGCGTTCGACGTCCACTTGTGACTCATCAATGCCAAGAAAAAATAACCAAAGCGCCACCAACCGAAAATCCATTCTGGAAAAGATGCTCAAGAAACAAGCTTTCTAATCTAAGTTTTTTAAAGTGACGGCCGTCCAGACGAGGACCGAGAGAGGACGAAGCAAAGCGCGATCCGAGCCTGAATATGTTGAAGCAATGAACAGTAGCTGATTAAGATGTTCAAACCCCTGGGCCTGTCTCTGATGCGGAAGGCTTCGAATTGCAAGTAGAGCTGTGGCTTTCAAAGCCACTGTCGGGTTACAAAAGCCTCCAGACGACGAGACTAGAAAAAACATCAGAAACTGGTTCTAGACAGCAGACTGTAGTGCTTCGAATCTCAGGCAATCTCTGCAAAGGACTACGGTTTCAATCTACAATCCGCAGAAACCGGAGATAGCATCAGGAGTGCAAAGCGTAACAGTTTTGGAAACTTCCCAATCGCGCATATCATTGCTTATTGACGATCGCGGCGGCTCTCGCAAATGTCGACGCAAAAGCCTCAGAGCACTAGCTGGACTGGTGCTAAGAAGATACAGAGTATTGGCGTCTGCAGCCACAGATTTAAGCTCCCATGGGTCTGTCCAACCCAAGTTCGACTCGTCATCGCCCCAAGCACCACTTGCTAGAGCTCTACCTCGAAACGGTGGGTAAGATCTTGAAAGGGGGGACTGGAAAGTTCAAAGTTGTCGCTTTGCACACTCTAAAAAAAAGCGGATGCTGCCAAGCCAGCATCGTTCAAGGTTGGAGGCTGGTTGGAACAACCGGAAAACAATTGGAAACTTGATTGCAGAAGCTTACGACACGGGAGTATACTCGGCAGCTTTTCTCGACGACATTTAGGATGGAACGAAACCCGGGATGGGACTCTTCAGAGTAAGCCGAGCTAGCAGAGACGGCGCTCTTTCAAAAAATTCCGTACACACTCGAGAAGAGAGCTCCGGTGGGCAGATTAGACAATTCTTTGAACAATCTAAGAGAAGGCTTTGACTCGGCAAACTAAAGCCAGATCTCGTCACACAAGCCCAAACATCTGGAATCAAAGCTTGGATTCCGTACCTTCCAAGCGTCGGTGTTCTCGGCCTTTGAACCGGGGAACACGGACGGAACTAGAACCGGATTTGAAGCCGGAGGGGATCGACGAGCTTGTTCTCTGTGAACTGCAACACGCGTGGAATTCAGCAACTCATTAGCATGCGCGCGATACCGTCTCTTACTTTACAGGGCCTCCGGCGAAACGAGAAACGTTTTCATTGGGGTGCGCCCAATAATCTGGTTCGTCGTTCCCTTCGAGTAATGGGGATTGCAGGCAAAGCTCGAGGTCAGTACAGCAAAGCGGGCTGTCGGAATCGTGATAACATTGGTGCCTTGCAAACATGCAGAAAGTCGGTAGCAAGAGCCGGCACACACTGCACTTTTTGGATGAGAACTGAGACCAATCTGTGATTGTGAAGGCGACAAGCTACTGCTTGGCCTTGAACTACAAAAATGACCAGAACAAAATATGAAGAAAACCTGCAGATTGTGAATCAAGAGGACAGGATCCTCGTAGGCTACAACAGTAGAAAAGAAATATGGCCAAACGCATCAGATCAAAGGCGTCAGCCACATAGAGAAGAGGGAGGTTGGGCCATATGCCCATCCCGTTGCATCTTAACCTCCGACCAATGGTAGGACATCAAACACGTGACTCCGGAAGTCGGCGATTGATTTAGGCAGTGCCGCATCTATTTCTGGTACCAGCAAAAAGATTCGAGCTAAGCTGAACGAGCTACATAGATTGTTATGGACGGATGGATCGGTTAGCAAAGGAGTCCGGGACCTTGTGGAACCATCTGTGGATATGGGCGTCAAAACCTAAAAGCCACTAAGCTGCTCTCGCTCGTTTGAATGTTCCACATCGCCTCTTTCAGTCGGCACTAGGATCCATCCTCCATCACGGCAAAATCTCTACCAAAAACCAGGAAGGGTTTTGCAACCGGCTTTATATAGCAAAGGCAGGGCATTGTTTGCCTCAAGGGCAAAACCTTCTACGAGTTGTAGTGCGGCAACCCTATCCCACGCCGAAAAGCACAATCAAAAAGGTTTCAAGACCACAGGCGACAAAGACGCCAATGGTAGCCGGCCCTATGGAGCCGCCACCTCAATCGGGCTAACTACAAATGTAGACAAGTTAGTTGAAATAGAAGTTACAACACGAAGTCCGCTACCAGAACAATGTTGCCTCCACAGATGCGTCAGCACAATGGCTGCAAGATGTGAGCGAACGAGGCACAAAGGAGAGCCGCCGTCTGCCGAGAGACATGAACCGCTCAGGGGAGCAGATCGCGGAGGCAATGTTTGGCTCCTGTCACAGGGGTAGGAGTTTTACATGGAAACAAGAAGGGGGCATCCGACAGCTCCAACTCAAGATGAAGGTGTCCCCTCACCTACGGTCGTCCTCGCCCCTTCAAAGGCAGACGCTTCGGTTACCTTTATCTAGTCAAAACAGACCCATACGCGAAGTACAAGCTCACAGCTTGCCCAAAGACTGTTATTTAAAGCCAGTACTACGTTCGTCGGTCAGCAAGGAAGCAAGGAACCAATCGGCAGGGACTATGTACAAGTCGCTTCGTTTGCCTGTGCAAAAAGAAACCGAGAAACGAGGACACGCACTCGAAAAACCACGAAACATTTTCTTCACACTGGTTTCAAGCAGTTTGAAGTGCATATGTAAGCAGAGGCCGCATAGGGCGTCAGAGCATTGACTTGAAGAAGCGTTCTAGGCCTCTAGAGGCCCATTCTATCACATCGTCGCCCTTGCACTTTTTGAGTGCAGACAAACTGATCAGGGTAGAATAATCAGTGCAGGAGACATGAGGGGACCAAACTGATTCATGGGCGTGTCCGGCCCACTACAGCGACGCATACATTTTAGGCTGGAGAGACGGACCCCACACACACAGATTGCGTGCTAGCTGATTTATTGACGGGGCATCAGGACAGGAAAGCAAAGTCGGCTCCGGAGCCATCAAACGTTTAGCTACAGGCCAACGATAGCAGAGGGAAAGAGGGGCTGAAGAGATTCTAGTCAACAGCTACAACAAGGCTCTTTTTGCACAAAAAGATAAGCACCAGCGAGCGGAGATTGGAAGCGTCAAGAATCGGCTGACGTACGCTGCAACAGAACTAGCAAGATAGTAGCACCAAACCGAGGGGCTAGACGCAGCGGAGCTGTCATGTTCGGAGTGCTTGAATGGCATACATGCGCGGAGGTTGCAAACCTGGTATATGGCAGCGGCCTAGTCTCAAGAAGTTCCAAATGCTGCGTTTGCGAACGAATATCTATTGTCACGAGCGCATCAGGCTTGCACGAAGATTTGTCGGCTTTTCTGGCCCAATTGTGAGCTCTTCATCACGTCCCCACACGAAGTCAAAGACGCAAACTAAGCAAGACTGGCAGCCTCGAGACAAGCAACTGGGTTCGAGAAAGCCGTAACCAAGAGAACCTCAAAACGAAAGTAGCGAGCCGAAACGGATGACGAAAGAGGGTCAGTAACGCTTTTGAGCCGTATAAGCCTCTAGTGCAGGTGCAAGAATACCAATCGAGATGGACGGAGAGGGCTAATAAGCAACTGCAAGGCGGACCGGGAAAGGCTCCAACATGGTTGAACGCAACATGACAGGCCGGCGACCATGTTTGAGCTCGTTTGTTTCCAAGACATGGAGACTTCCGTGAAGAGGTGCGAGGAATGTTAACAAGTTTGGGGACACAGGCGAGATAAAGGGACGCCTAGAAATACCCTTGGAAGACAGAAATGCGAGAAACGTCGGAGACAATTGCTTGGACGGATTTATACAGGATTCGTCGAGTAGGAAGCAGCATTTCGGTCTTCGATCTCGGAATGACGGACTTGGCCCGGACGATTTGCACAGAGATCCTCTTCATTTGATTGAACTCCGTTGCAGCTCTGTTTGTACATATATCATGGACACAGCATACCTGAAGCTTTATTTCGGAGGCATCAGCCTTGAGGAGACAATGATGACTGGGAGGTGCCCTTCCGACAGTGATCAAGCATCGTCGCCCAACTCGAGATGTTTGAATAACCCAAGTCAGCCCATCGACATAGTTAACTGAGCTTTATGTTCTTAACAATACTTCCCTCCAAGGGAGTGGTCCATCTCAGGCGAGTTGATCAACGGACCCAAGCGCTCTCGAAAGGAGCGGATCAAAGCAGAACTTTCGGTGACCTAGAGGGCCAATGGGAGTAATAAGTGCAGAAGTGGCGACTGTATGGACGTCAGAAGACAAAAGCCTGTGGCAGCCTTGAAGCTAAGCGCATGCACTTCACAGTAACCTCGGTGCCAAGCAACATGTACTCATGCGCCGCAACATTTACGAGGGTAACAGCAGAAACATAATTCGTACCAGGACAATTAGTGTGGCCGAACTGAGGCTGGCGAAAGAAGCGAGCCGCCGCAATGGGTAGCACCGATCGAATCGAGCATAAGGCGCCAGCTTTGCATGCAAAGCGCCGAACAGCGAGCTCCGAAGCGAGGAAAGTGACGGGTCGAGCAAACGGGCCGAAAAGAAGGCTATGCGAATGATGAACTACTGCCAGACCTGTTTGAATTGACGCTTCAATTAATTTGCATTAAAATAAGGTTTTGATGTGCCCTGACTATGGCCTTGACGATGGCCTCGACTGCCGAATGATAAGCTCTGCGATCTCAACGCAGCACAGGCTCCTCATAAGCACATGCAGGAAGCTCTTCACTTTCCGATTAGATACTCGATGCGGACTGCAGGATTAATGCTAAGAATTTTTGAGGAGCGCCCCGGAGCGGGTCGTCAGACCACCAGAAACGGAGAATGAAAAGAAAATGCAAAACAACGAGCCAACATTTGAAATTTTGCAACCGAAGAAACATCCGGTACACTCAGAGAGGGGTCTGCAAGATGAGTAAACCAATGTGAAAAATCGTGCATGGAGACCTTATTGAGGAATAACGGACAGCACAACCCGTAGATCTATTGTTGACGAATATAGTGCTATTCTGAAAACGATTGACAGCAAAAGCAATTGAAAGTTGAAGGCGAAGGACGCGTCTCGCCTTCGAGGACTGCGCCTCGTTGCAGACCTTGACTCTCCACAATGGAGAAGCCGATGCGGGGCTAGAACGGAACGGAATTGTAGAGAGTCGCCTCGTCCATCCTGCAAAAGGAACGAATCGACTTGACGCACCCAGCTTTCGTCCATCGCCGCCCCTCGGATCACCAAAGGGAAAGTTATGATTGACATCAGTGTGCCGCCCACCTCAGCGGATGACGAAGTTTTGGTTTCAACCTTTAAGCAAGTGGCATCCACCTCAGCCATTGACAAAGATTAAGCCTATAATGAGGTCTTGAGGGCTTCAACTCCATCACACCAACGCTGGGCATTCCGCACCCAGGCTTTTTGTTGCATCGTCGCCTCAAACCGGTCAAGAGAGGAACTAATGTAGTCCACTCCGTTAAAAACCCTTAATCAGAAACACATGGAGTCCACTTGGCAAAGATCGTGCGTTTGATGAAGGGCTTCAGAGCGTTCCTTGCAAGAGAAGACCCTACGGGGTCCTTGCACCGAGATTGGGTTCAGCACGGCCCTGGAACGGTTCAACGGATGATGATTTGATTTCTCATGTCAGACGAAATGGTTTCAGCAACCAATTGCAAACGTGCCCAGAATGGAAAGGTACTTTGGAAACAGGACTTAGAAACTGTATAACTAGATTGGAGCAAACTTCTCGTGGGGATGACGGAGGACATCAAATGCCAACGGACTACCAAGATGCAAGTGTAGAGTAGTCTAGGTCGCCAATCTGCAATACAATCGCGCGTGCAGAAAACTGACGAAAGCCTCGAGAACACACATTTATTTTGCTTTTCTCCGTCACACCAAAGACACGAGCGAGGAAGGGGTTAGTGCAAGGGCAGGAAGGGCATCGGAGCTAAGGAGTGAAGGGGTTCTTGAGCTTCGTGTGCCCGAAGTCGGCTCGTCTTCGCAAAAACCAACGAGCTTAACCAGCTACTCGTAGGCAGGGTAGATGATATTCAAAAGCCGATTCTTCCGTGATTCCAGTTGCCAGGGGGCATTAGACTTTCTTCAACACATCAATGGGATTTGATATGCCCACTCTGAACTCGTCACTGCCTTGCACTCGCCAAGATATCTAAAGCTTGCAGGCCAACGGATCCATGGAGCAGGACATCAAACGAGATTATCTATCACATAAGCCAACCCCAGTCAGAAGCCAACCTGTGTCGAGTAGGCCTGTGGTGCCACATTAGGCAGGGCCTAAATAGCATCAGCTTACTGATGTGCCAAGCAAGCCTTATGTAGACTTTGCAAAGCTGAAACGGAGTCTCGAGATACGACCCAAATCATTTCGCGGACAAAAGCGTCATGCTGGCTTGAGCTGGACGACATCAGAGGAGCGCGAAATCAATTGCAGCTGAGACAAACGGAGTGAACAGACGCAGCATCTCTTCAGGCCTGACGAACGGAGGATAGGGGATGGTAAAGAAGACAATTCACCACGCAATGCGCACGATGCGCAACAACCAGCGCAGACTGCCTGCTAGGATTACTTCGAGCATTTTCCTCCATTGCGGACAACTTCGCAGAGGAACAGATGCAAACGAATCAAGTGTATGATGCCCACAACGCTCAGAGTAAGGCAAGTAGAAGACGAGTCAAATAAGAACGACCCAGAGGATGGGACGAGTCCACCAGACGAAATAAGCAGCAAGATAGTCTTTGTTGTCGGACTTCAATCGCCAGTGATCTCGTTGGTTGTGTTCGGAGATACAAAAGCACTGCTGTTTTCATAGGGAAATCACGGAAAGAGGAATCATAAAACGAGGTGCGGAAGCACCCCTGAAGACCCAAGCAAACGGAAAACAAGCTGCCCCAGAGCCCAACCAGACTCGTAATTCACACAGAACAACCTGGTTCTCAAAAGGAACCGAAGAACGATAGGAGGAGGAGGGAAACAAAAGGTTTGGGATTGGCAATTCTGGCAGAAAGCCCAACTGTTTAATGTTAGCCGCGCTTCTAAGAGCACTGCACAGGTCGCTTTTTGAACCCCCGAAAGATGCAAGGGGGTTTTAGTTCAGTGGAATGGCGTGTCGTCCGAGAACGTCGACTGCAGAATCCTCGACAGGCACAGACGGCCCTTTGTTGACCTCAGGAGCAAGACGGGGCAATCAATGTGTCAAGCTGCGAAGCTGGACAAATGAGTCGGCCCCCGATCCTGCCCAAACTCGGCCAAGAACTTTTCTAGGTCTCAGAAGTATGCAATTTCCTATAGAGAAAGCGGAAAAGACGGTGCTGTGAATCGTGGTATTAAAGCCTCCTTTCCTTATCGGACGGTGGCAAAAACTGGCTCTGTCAATTCGTGACGTTCTCGTAAGGAACTCACATAAGGGCATCAAAGACGCAATACCAAGCGACGAGCAACTCTGAGCGTTTAAACTCAACGCCCGTTGTCCTTGCCTCGGATCTCACATTCAAACGTTCAAGTACGACCGGAACGCTGATTGTTTGTTTGAAAATTGCTCCGAGATGCCGGCAGAATCAGAGTCGATGCGGTCGCAACGTCCACAGAGCGGGACACTCGGCATGCTGCCATGAACATTTGGCATCGGACCATGATACTCTCAGATGGCCCCATTGGCCAGGGGAAATGCTCGTCTTTGCCTGTTCCGACCGGTCGATTAAGGCCTCAAAGAACTTCTCAAAAACAACACGTCATCAAAGCCAAGGACAAGAATTCAATAAAAGTCCGCCTTCAACACGACTTGATACATGGCAGGAGCGCCCAAGCGTGTCTGCAGCACTCAAAGAGGACTTTCAATGCCACAAACGAGAGCAGCATGCATGCAGCAATCCTGATGCGATCGGTAAGACAAAACCATGCTTGTCAGCATCGTAGCAGACCTCCCGCAAATCGTTTATGTGGTTCACTGGTCACACCGCGCTGGTGTGGCCTCAGAAAACGCCCAATCAAGGATTGGGCGCTGTGTACCAGGTTATGCACTGTCGTTGCTTCAGTAAGCAAGTTGTCTCAAATCGATTATGCAGGACTGAGAAGTCCATCGGGACACTTTTGAAAACCAGATCATACGCAACAGAGACTGTTAAAGCAGAAGGAAAAAGGGACGAACCGGTTCCACTACGAATTTGCCTTGCCATGATCGTCCAAGGAGCCTATGAGTGCAGATCCTGTGAACGATGTCGGTCCTTGAATCGACTATTTCGTTTCCTCTCTGAGCGGTCTCTTTGGCGTCAGGATGTCACTCGGTAGCGAGTTTGTTAGCGACAAATGACAGTATGGCCTACCTTCCAGCTTGTTCCCGGCCCTTCGAAACCACCAACAGGAACGGAAGGACACTGCCCAGATCAGCAGACGGAACCCCAACGGAACACCAACGGAATCCCGACGGAACGGCTTGGTCGATCGAACTTCTTCACAGCCTGCAGGGATAATGCACTCAGCCGATCAGAAACTTATCGTTGTTATCAATAGAAACTTATCGTTGTTATCAAGTGTCAAAGCTGTAGCGCTTTGACAGATCGACGCTTCCTCATCCGGTGTGCGTTCGCAGTGCTCAATACCGTGAAAGCTGCTGGGAAGCCATCACCAACATAAGCGCGACACTGTATGAGAATCTCAAGAGGAAGTAGGGACATGTGAAGAGGCCACAAAACTTAACAGGAACGAACGGCGAAACGAAAACCGCAAAATGCTGAGTTGGAGAGCCGTTTTTAAACGGCACCAACGAAAAGACAACCAATTGCTCCCCATAACTGAGGAGTCTGTCGCAGCAGATATTGACAGGCGCTTTGGACGGCGGAACTAGGTCTGCAAGACCTTCATAGAGGGACGGAACTGGCTCTGGGCTGCATGCGCTCAGCTGGAGCTAATCATGGGCTTTGCTGAAAGTTCAAGTATGAGAAAGAAATGTCCAGGGAGAATCGGGTTCAGATCAGATTACATAAGGGAACAAAAGAAAGTTTGCTGAAATAATCAAGCCCAGGAAATTCGAGCAGTTCATGAAAGCTGACCGCCTCAATCAGACCCTTGAAATCTTGCAATTTGATAGTTGACATATAGAGGCCAACTCAAAGGAAAGTCGGAGCCTACTTGGCATCTTTTCTGAGTTCTGAAGTGTTGTGGTGACTGGCGCCAATTTTTTGTTGCTACATCCAAGGACTTCCGGTAGGATTGCGAAACCATGGTGGCATACAAACGCTCACTAACAAGAGGTGAGCTCGTTGCTCGCTTCTAGTCGTCATTGCCAGAACGAGGTACTATTTCGAGCCACCTGGTCTGCTGAACCGAAAGGCGTCCTTCTTGTACCTCATTTACACTTGCAACCCTTCGGAGAGCAGCTGAATTTTACTGGGGGACCATTATAGGGCGTTGAAGATGACCTGGGCTTAATGGCCCCAGCTTGTTTGATCATACGTATCGCATTTCGCAGAAGAATGTTCAAACAAGCAGGAGAATGCATGGGCCGGAAGCAGGTTCGAGTCACATCACATGAACAAATGGAAAGACTCCTTATATCCATTGGCCAAGAAGGAAACATGTGAGGCAGCCAATCGCCCCATTAAAACCTTTGAAAAAGGTGTGCATTTTGGACTATCAACAAGCGAAGGACAACTGAAGGGAAAATTATGGCCAAGTCAGGTATCTTCGTTGGAAAATCAGATCATCGTCATGATCGGCGCTAGACCTTTGTTGCTATATTCGAGGAGTTACCGGTACTATCGAAAATCTTGGTGGCATCTGAATGCCCAACACACGTCTTGCGCTCTTTGCTCGCTTCAAGCTCTTCATTGCCAGAACGAAGTACTGCTTCAAACTGGGTCATCGAGTCTGCCACAGCTCCCATTCAAATCCTAAGATCCCCTTAGAGCAAGATCGTCAAAGAATGGGCATAACCAAAAGGACCTGATCAACCTACCATTTTTTCAAGTGAAGTTGTAGGACGAGAAACACAATTGGCATCAGCGGTTGGACTTACACTTCTCTGGGCCTATCCAACCCAATCAAGTATGACATCATTGCCAATCATGAAGACTCTGGACAGCACAGCAACGTCGCTGAACACGCAAACTGGTCACCAGCATTTCTTTTTCACCAGGGGCATGAAATTGCGCAGTCAAGATCTAAAAATGCATTTGTTGACACACCTCAATAAGATCTGATTGAACTGCGCCTGGCAGATGCTTCTACCTCATCAATGCGCCTGAATGAGCCCAGTACTTACCTATCTCAAGGGCATAGACGATTGAAAAGAACGCTGGAGGCTCGTTGGTGCCACTCAACCGGCAGACAACTTCGGACTCCGTGTCCGAATGACAAAGATAGAACCCACGAAAGCTGGCGTGTGGAAAAGGAGTCAAAAAGGATGATTGCAGCGGTCTTCGATTTGATATTTCAAGTCTCATTTTGCCCTTTTACCCAACAAATTTGCTGCAAGTGTGATCAGAGTTCTACCAGCAACGCTTACTCAAAAAGTTTTGTTCTTAACATAAACATCTGGCGAGGGTGATGTTGATGTTCAAATCTAAATGCTTCCACTATCAGTTGCAACATTAAAATAGCATTGGGACCAGTCAGATGTACCTAAAAGGAGACCGTGTGTTGGATTCTGCAAAGGGGCAGCCAAATCTCAATCACTTGATCCCTAAGATGTGGGATCATCTCTGTGATTTGAAAAAGGATACCACACGAAAGGCAAGCAATCAGTGCAAGGGCTAATGTCTGCAGTTCAGCGGCACTGTTTGGTCAACACCTTTCAGAAGTACAGAACTCCATTGACTTCAGCTCAGCAGGGCAGCTGTCACAACAGCTTGTCTTCTAAGGGAAGCGGATCCACATATTCAGGACACGGGTTTCAAAGTTCGTGAAATAGAGGTGGATTATCATATGGTAGGAAGGCGTCTCTTGAACCAAAGCTCAGTTGCACCTCATCTATAAGACGTCTGATCACTCAGAAAGCGAGGGTTCCCTGAGTGGTGCAATGTGCAGGGAAAGCTAACGCAGCGAATGCTGCCACGAGGTTCCCCTTCTAGGATTCCTAAAACACCGCTGCTGAAAAGACAATCCTTCGACGCCACCTCAATGCTCTGTGAACCTGATATACAACTAGGAATGCAGCGATGAAAGTAGTTGTGACGAATGCAACCAATCGTGCCACGCTTCTACTCTAATCAACGGACGTTGAGACGAAAATTTGAACATACATGGATCAGAAGAGGCTTCGCTCATAGCGAACTCAGCAGATGCATCATACATAATCAGATGTCAAGCAGCTTGGACAAGAGACACACGCTGACCTTCGACGCAGAAAGCTAGATGGTTGCCAATTTGCTCATCTGATCTCCGTGGAACAGATATGGCAGTAACTCACGCGGTTTTACATCGCAAAAGGCTAACAACCAGCGGGATGCCCAGAAACAGAACCAACTATGAAAAATTTGACAGACAATCGCATAATGCACGAATGTCTAGGGAATGACCGATCACATTTAGAAATGCATTGAAATGAGAGTCAATTCCGAAGACAAGCCAGCTTCTGACCAACCTGCGGATTGCAAGAACGAGCTTGCTGCCCCGTTCCCTTTGCCCCTCCCTTTTGCAGCTGCCCCGGTGGTTCCCTGGCCCAGATCTTTAACAGAAGGCACACAGCGCTTTAATTACTGAAATCCTTGAAGCCCTACAAACCGCCTGCTTTCGCTCTCCAGCTAGACGCAAAAACCCCTCGAAATTTCTGCAAGAAATGCTTTCGCTCCTAGATGGAGCTAGGCGGCCATTGGCTCGATTCTGTCAACAGCTTGGCTTGAGCTGCAGCCCTGCAGAGCTGTCTTTGTCAATGCGATGACATCATCATGCAGCTGGAGGGCAGAAGAAGGAGCAACTAGATCGACACAAACGTCCAAAGTTGGGCAATCCCTCTGCACTTGGCTAGCAATTTTATCGACGGTCCACAGCATTGCCGAGAGCATCGACGGATCGAGATGCTGCATTCTTTCTGCCAATCGGCTCTGCATATGCCCATCCAAGATTCCTTAGCATTTATTCCCGTTTTGAAGCGTCTACCGGGCAGAGTTGTGCGTTTATGGTGGCAATTCGGAGCGCTTGCCGCTGTCTCTATGACCAGATTGGCTATGACCGGGCAATACCTGCCTCGACTGACTTTTCAACAAAATGTCAATTTGACAGCAGTGCATGCACATTGCACCCTGCACCTAGTCGACTAGCAGCAGAAGCCCCACTGCCAGCTGGCACCTGTTAAAAAAATTTCGGAGAGCTGAGAAGGTCGAAGCCTTCTTGAAGAGCTCCATTCCCAGTTCTCACAACATCCAAGCTTCGTTCCACAGGCAGGAGAAGCGCCTTTGCCAATTCTTCAGGACAAGGTACAACCACTGAGCTTTCAGGCATCAACAACATGGAGGAAAGAGGCCACCACCAGAGGCACGAGAGTGAGAGGGAGCGCGAGAGAGAGGAGCGTGAACGCTATGGTGAGCCTGAGACATCTGCACTTTCGAGTACACTTGAACAATTGAGAGAGTATGATCTGGTCAAAGATGAGCGACTGGGTGACCAGAACTCAAAATGATGAAGTCTCCAGTGGGATTCCAAATCAAATTTTCCGCCGAGTGTGAGAGTGATTATAAGGCTGAGTTGGCAGATGAGGATCGTCATTGCAGCACGGCATCTAATCAGGGCTCGAATTGTGATGCCTGTTGATCATTGTACAAAACTAAGCTAAAATTAGACCTTCAGTGCGATCCTCTTTCCCAACTTCTGCAAATGAGGCACTCCCCAACCATTTCTGGAGTGAAGACTAGACCAGCTGATTCAGACCTTAAGCTGAGCCTGGTATCCTGGAATCAAAGGGATCCAGCCATCCATACAAGCACGATTCGAATCAAGCTTCTCAAGGGTTTATCTCCCCTGTCCAATTCAAACAAATAAAAGGCCATACGCTCACGACGTACTCAGCGTTGATCAACATACTAAGACCATTTTAGGGATTCTTCACAGGAGTTTCTACTTGAGAATCGGGAGTTGTTCCATTTGAGAAGTCAAATCAAAGCTATCATAAGAACCTTGATCTGGTTCCTGGTCTTTAGTTTGGCTCTTCTTTGTGTCCTCTGCTCAATTGACCATGTCACTCTACCTTAATTCAGCGTTTCCAAGCTCTGTTCCAAGGCATTTGCCACTGAGCATTCAGGAAAGGGGCAGTCCACAGATCTGGAAGATGTGAAACTTGTATGGTGGAGACTTTTTGAGTGCTCGCTGCTTTGACATTATCTATGCATCAGGGGATACCTGGAATCATGCGATGCAGGCCAAAAAAGATGTGAATGAATGTGATTTTCTCAAATAAATTGCTTCATCTAGGCCCGAAGAGAATTTCCCATGGAATACTTCTCCTATTTTGACTACAACATATTTGTGCTGGCTAATCATCACTTAGTAAGGAGAAAACCCTTGGCTCAGGAGCTGCGCATTCATCAACCCCCTTGCATTTCTGGCTCAGTCATTTTCCTGCAGACTGGCCCTAGGTTATGCACAGATTATCAATTGATAGAGCCTCTTCATAATCGAGGTGTTCCCTGTGGCAGATGCTTTCTTGTTGAGGGCTTAATGTCACTCTGCAATACCACTGCTAGCGCCTGGTGATGATTGCAGGTGCCTGGGTCTGAAGACACATTCTATGGTACCTGATTCACACTCTTTTTTTCCCCCAATTATTTCGAACATGAACACCAGCCTTTGACTATCTGATCAGTTGCATGAAAGCTAGACATATGCCTGCCTCTGTACAGGCGGCGGTGGAGGTTATGGCGGCGGTGGTTATGGAGGTCCCCAGCCTGGCGGCTATGGCGGACCGCCCCCTTCTGGTGCCAACCCTTATGGAGGGGGACCACCCCAGCCCTACGGTGGCGGCTATGGAGCCCCTCAGCAATATGGGGGAGGAGCACCTCAACCCTACGGCGGCGGTTATCAGAACACAGAGGTATGAGATTCAGGAGGCATCACCATTTCACAATTCCTGTGACAAAGTGGACTGCATGACCAGGGCTTTGGCCAAGAAGTCATGGAGTGATGACTTGTGTCTGGTCTGTGAAGCTTTCACCGGTCCAGGTTTATGCAACATTCAGTAAGTTTCTGGAGGAAAAACCTAAAAAGCACAGCAGCCTTTGTCCAGGGACTGATTACTTTTGTAGGCATGTTAGTTGTAGCCGTCTGCTTTTCAACAGCCTTTTATTGCCTGGAAAGTCGGATCTGGAACAAGAGAACACCCTAACGCAATCTGCAGCAGACATGCAATTGTCCGTTATTCATCTGGCCTTTTTATTTCCAATGAATGATGCTATGGCTTTTCAATTAAGAGAAGCTAGGATGCGCAGTAGGCTCAAAATGATTCTATTTTAGGCACTTTCTTGGCCTGCATAAGTTGAGTTGCACAACCAGAAAATCGAACGACCCCGAAGCGATCCGCTCCATTCTCAGATTGAAAGATTTCTCTGCATAAACGATTTGAACGATCCACTGATCAGGGGACACTTCGCTAAGCACTGCAAGCTTATCGACCTGGAATGATAGAGTGCAAGTGCAGCGCACGCTCTCCGTCGAGTTCTATCGACCTTTCGATCTTGATCTAACTTAATCCTTCTCTCTTGCCAGGCGAGTGGTGGACAGTTCGCGCCTGGCAGAATGCACGAATAGCCATTTCTCCGATACCGTTCGAC
Organism: Klebsormidium nitens; assembly: GCA_000708835.1. Taxonomy (NCBI): domain Eukaryota; kingdom Viridiplantae; phylum Streptophyta; class Klebsormidiophyceae; order Klebsormidiales; family Klebsormidiaceae; genus Klebsormidium; species Klebsormidium nitens. The sequence goes on from DF237033.1 coordinate 42,102, forward strand.
CACAAAGTTATCATACAACTCAATAGATGGTGACGAAAAACGCTCCAGGAGTTTGCAGGTCGGCCGTATATTCCGGCTCCCGTTCTGAGAGCGTGTGCAATCCCAAAAACCGGCCGGCTTCCATCGAGACGCCGACTCCTTCCTCTTCGCTCAGCGTTCACAACTCCTGCACCGGCCAGGCATACCCCAAGATGCAAAAAAACCAACATTTTCTGCTCCTGCAAGTGGTCGGAGGGTCCAACCGAGCAGAAGGAATAGACAAATCCTAGTACGAGACACTCCACATCTGAACGCTCAACACTGCCTTCTCTCCTGCAGGTGATTGACGGACGCAACCGGGCAGAGGGCATGTAAAGCGTACCCTTCGACGAAACAGACGAATCCCGCACCTAATTGGCCTACTCCGGTACTTAGAAGTACAGTGCGCAGGTGGTCGGTGTGCTGAACCGTGCGGAAGCAAAAATACTTACCAGTCTGAGATAGACAGTCTGCAAATCTGGCACCTATCCGGCCTGATCTGATAGTAAGACGCTCTCTGCTCGATGGCAGGTAGTCGGTGAGTTCAACTGAGCGGAACGCCTCAACTCGTACCAGTCTCAGACAGTTGTCGAACCCTGGACCCAGACGCTCAATGCAACGTACCCTACCTTCCCTCCTGCAGGTGGTCGGCGTATTCGACCGGGCGGGAGAATGAACACGTACCAGTCTGAGACAGTCTACCACCCCTGCTGCGGGCAGGCTCACACCGAAACTTAGGCACCGAAGTCATTTTGTCTCTTTTGCAGGTGGTCGGTGGATTCAATACGTACCGGGCAGAAGGCATGACCACGTATCGGTTTGAGACCGTCAATCCTTTGAAACAGCGCCGGGGGTACCCATAGAAGTAGTGGTTAACACCCTTGCGTCTTTTGCAGGTGGTCGGTGGATTCAACCGGGCGGAAGGCATGAACACGTACCAGTCCGAGACAGTCTACGACCCCCGCTCCGGCCAGGCCTACACCGACACCCAGACGTTCAACAAACCGTACGGCAGCACTCAGGCGATCTACAAGGAGGAGCAGCGCCTGGAGAACCTGGAGGACGAGCCCCAGGAACAAGGAGCGCCACAACAAGATCGAGAAGATGGGGGAGCTTGGTGCGCTGGCTGGAGGCGCTGTTGCACTGGTGAGAGTAATCTCTGAGAAGACTCTAGGTTTGCAATTTCGTGGCTGGTCCGCGCTTCGTTTCTTTGACTGCTTGCAATGGCGAGGTTCCGATCAGGTTTGAGGAGGAGAGATATGGGGCCCGAGCTCGGGCGCTGGCACGATGCGCTGCTGCGCTGGCTCGATTGGTTCCGAGCAGGTTCTTATTTTGCGGCTGTGCGGCTAGTTCGGGTTTTGTTTCTCTGCTTTCTCTTGGATTAAACCGTATGCAGCAAAAGCCAACGAGAACGACAAGATGCAGAGCGCTTGGCGCGCTGGCAGGAGGCGCTGTTGCACTGGTGCTGATAATATTTGGGCCAACTTCAGGGTTGCGCTTTTGCGGCCGGCCAAATGTACGTTTCCGAACATACCTTCACCTTTCCAGATTCCATTTTGGAAATCGGTTCGAAAGAAGAAGATGTAAGAGCTCAGCGCGCCATTGAGGAGGTGTTATAGTGAAATCGGTTTTGAGAAGGCGCGTTGTTTTGTGGCTTTGCAGACTAGCTTTTGAGCAGGCTCATGTGTTGCGGCTTCGTGGGCCTCGTTTTCAGCCAATCTTTTTTTCCCATTTCTCTTTGAGGAAACCTCTACGGAACCAACGAGAATCTGGAAAAGAAGTGAGCTTCGGGCGCTTGCCAGAGGCGCTATCGGTGACCGAAGAAGTTCATCCTATTCATCGTTCACCGAAGCGGTATCCTCGCCGATTCGTGTTGTTGGAGGACAGAACTCACGCATGGAGCGAAGTTGGAACCACATCTAAACGAAGTGAAACCAACATGATACCTTCATCGACTTACGTACTGTGGGAGCTTCACGCAGCCAAGGTGCACCCCGTGCCTCGGGACGCGACGAGATCGACTTAAGGGCGAATTAGAACAGAAGCTCCAAAGTTCACAGCGCTAACGTCAATTGACGCGAAGTGAGTTATTGGTGCGCGTTGGGAGCCTCACGATAAGAAGTTCGACACAGAGCAGAGTATAAACAACTCTACTCTCACTCCGTGATATTGAACCCTGCTCGCATACCCTGCTCTTGACCTTTCCTATCAGACCCTACTTTCAAACCCTACTCTTATCCAGTAAATTCAAGTTAGTTACGCCTGTGCAGTGGGAGCGTCACGAGGAGAAGGAGGACCCCGAGCACTACGGCCGCCACAAGACGGAGGAGACCATCGCCGAAGCGGCGCTCGTCGGAGGCCTGGGCACTGCGCTGTACGAGCACCACGAGAAGAATGACGATGAGGAACGCGTTGAGAAGTACGGGAAACGCGACGAGGAGAAGAAGCACGGCTGGTTCGGTTGAGAAGTTCTCACAGTATGTCTGCATGCTTTGTTGAAATTAAGTTAGAATGGCGCATGTTCCCCGCTGTTACGACTGAGAGCCTATTAATATTGCCCGCTTTGTGGTGAGACTTTTTGAGAAGTAGTGCCCCTATCAAACTTTTAGTAGATGTTATCACTGAGACAAGCAAAGGTTAGAGTGTCCGTAAATTTCGTTAAGTAGCTTTTACCGCCAACTTTTAGGCAGGAGTCCCGAGTTGAAATTGAGTTGCTAAGTTGAGCTTTTGTTAACGTTTTGGATGTATAGTGCGACTACTGCTGTAAGCTTTTGATCCTTGTGCAATTATACATAGCATAAAAGTGGTGAGCTTCGCTTCCGACCTGTGGAACTTTCCTTTTGAATGCTGGGCCGTCGTGTTCTTTTAAAAGCTATGATATGCATGCAATTATGTTATGAATATTAAGTTACAGAAGTCGAATTTCGGAAGTTTCGCGATCGAGTTGACAGTATGAGGTGCGCGTACGGCTCTGTAGATCATGACCGTCCCACTATAATGATCCAATTATACACACATGTGAACGTTTATATGTATCATTGCAAAGGTCACTGAGTCAACTTGCTTATTATTCGGCGCTAAGTCACTAACTTCAATGTAAGTTTAGCCGCTGAGATGACTCGTATACGTACGTCCAACATTTCGAGCTTATACCCGTCAAGCAGCACTTGCTGGACGTCGGGCCATCAATTAGGGCCCGGGGTTGCGATTAGTACAATTGAGCTGCTTTATAGATTATGCCAAGATTGACACAGTAGAAGTAATTGTCGCGTGACGGTCAGAGATTATTACTAAGTATTACGAAGCTACTAGATTTCATTTGTGACTGGATCATTCAAAATCAAAAAAACTCAAGCTAAACATGTGTTCATTGGAATTAGTGGGAAAAGTGAGAATAGATCAGCCGTCATATTAAAAAATGCGGGAACGATGACAACTACGACAAGCAGTCCGACGCGGCGCGGTCGCGCTTTTCAGAATAACCTAGTTTTCGTTTTGGGGATGGTGAGACTCGTTGCAGGAGTGTCGCGTCTGCATAATTGTCAAAAGAATATCTCGGGGGCTCATGGGCTGAGTCGTCCTTGTTCTTGCAACCTGACTATAGCGGCCGGATAAAAGACCGCGTTTCCTTCATGGGTGGTGCACGGTGCGCCGCGAAACTGTGGCCCGCATGAACGACGAAGCAGAAAACTTGTGTGAGAATTATACGCATTCGCCAAGCATTCTAGCGAGCATGCAGCAAAAGTTACGGCTAGTGTCTCAATGTAATGTACATCGGCCGTTTGAGTGATTTCCAGATTGGCTGATCTCTGTGCTTCCGGCTTTCTTGCGTCCCATGTAGGCGCGACGCAGGCCCGACCCTTTGGAGCCACGGGTCTCCTCACACGTCCGTGACGCCATCGTTCCAGTCCCACCGCCGGTCCCTATTCACACTGAGCACCCCCCGTCGCAACCGCCCGTTCGTACTCCGCAAGTTATCAATCAGAAGGCTCCACGTGGAGCCCATCGTGAGCACGAAGTAGTTCGCCTCACTGGACAGCATTAAATTCACGAACGCGTTTGCTGAGCTCAGCTCGCGCCCCATGCGCTTCTCGTAGTGCCACATGGGCTCCTCCCCCTGCTGACGTGGCACGTCCGTGTAGAGCATGCGCCAGCGCGCGTACGTCTGGGCTTGCGCAACGATGTCCTGCGGGGGATGCGAGGGTTTCGGAATCTAGTTCCGCCGGAGCGAACGGAATGTCCCGCTTCGCTTCAGCCTTAGGTTCTGGCTCGTGCAATGAATGATACCGGGGGTTTGAGAGCCCACATCATTCAACCTCCTGGGGCAAACGGAACACTTTCAAAAACCTACAAAGAGGGTTCTTGATCTAGGTCTGTCCTTGCTGTTTCGAACCACCGCGTTTCGTCGAGGTACATCCAGGATGAACGAGCCGAAGAAAGCAGTTCCATCACGAAGCAAGAATGCCGTTCTATGTGCCCTACACCGTTCTCGCGAGTGAAGCGAAGCGTTGAAACTGAAAGATAGATCGGTTTCTGGCCTGGCCGCTCCTTTTCCATCTGCCCGAAGCTCATGGATTTGGAATAGAATCTTGCAAGAAGTCTGGTCAGCTCGTTTACAATCAGGGTTCAATCTAACCAGGATCGAAACAACCGTGGCCATCAGCAGCCAAGGGACTGACTCTTCTCAAAATCGTACGATGCTCCCGCAGCTCTTCGTAAGGCGGACCTTTAATATCGATCCGTTAAAGTGCCTGAGATTTTCTGTCTCTTCTCACCTCCATCTCGGTCGTCAGCAGGATGCTCGTGACGTCAGGATGATGCAACCGCACTTTCTCCGCAAGGCTCATGTAGTCCTCCAACCCGAACAGCTCCATTTCGCCCGCGCTCTTCTTGTCGCCTTGTCGTATGTGAAGCGCGATCGTCGGGCGCATCAAGTACGGCCGCCGGCGCGGCCATACCGCGGCGGCGAGCGCGGTTGGCGCGGCCGCGGGCGGTGGCTCGTCGCCCGCGCTTGAAATGATACTCTGCACGCGGTTACGGTTTTGGCTGGAATAAATGGAAATACAAACGCGACACGTGGTTTCGAAGAGGGCGTCTACTCCAAGGCTTGCTACATCCAGGCAAGAGGTATCGACTGCCCGTCACTCGCATTCCAAACACGTGGCTTTCGCGAGCGAATCCAAAGGTGGAGTTCCGGGAATCGGGTCGCCGTGTGGGAGGTCGTCCGCTTTAGCCGGTTTGTGCTTTCGGGGGACATTTTGTCGCCGTTGAAGAATCTAAATCCAGGTTGGATCCGTGCCGTTTGCGAACCTAGGTTAGCCGCGGGTTTGGACAGAATCTTGTGAAGATGGTGGCGTTTTCGAAGCGCAGGCAGAGAATTCCAAATCGAGAAACGAGCACTGCAACTGGTACAGGCATGCTGACAATAGGGCCAGATCTCTGAGGCGCAATATATTGTTCTGCGGAATGCGCCCAAGGGGCGAAGGGGAGTTCAAGAAAGCGACTCGCAACTACTCTTAGTCTCGTTCCGCGGAGCTCGGAGCTGTCGGAGAAAAGGGGTCTAGGACATGTCGCTCCTCGAACCGGCAATCTCAAACCTTTTTATACATGCCGAAGTTACTCAGAAGAAAGCCAGAGGAGAGTGACGTTAACAGAATCAAAAGAGGCCCACCTTAGCCTCCTCGTATCCGAACATTCGCTGCCGCTCCCGGTTCATAAGCCGGCAGAGGTACTGGCTGGGGTACCGCATGAGGTATCGGGTCGCCTGGCTCCGCCACCACCGCCGGTGCTCTTCCCCGGTCATCGTCAGCAACGCGTCACCAATCTCGATCGTCGGCACCTGGGATAGCCAGGGCTTTCCCCAAATCCTGCACACGTGAAATTGCGTCAGCCCTTCACGACATCAAAGCCGGTGCTTTCATCGTCGGCAACCCGTCACCGATCTCAATTGTGGGCGCCTGGGACAACCAGGGCTTGCCCCACATCCTGCATGATGACGTCATTTGAACGTCAGAAAGATCTGATGATAGAATACGAGCCGTCAGAACGCTGGTATTCTTCCCTGGTCATCGTCAGAAACTCGCACCGATCTCGATCGCCGGCGCCTGATTTACGCAGGGCTTTCCCCACATCCTGTACACGTCAGTTTGCGTCAGCCATTCTGGATTTCCAGTATCACAGCCGATGTTCTTTCCCCGTCGTCGTCAGCAAATCGTCGCAATCTCTGTCGTTAACGCCTGGGATAACCAGGAAATATTCTCAAAACCTGCACCCGTCACATTGCGCAAACCCCGACCTTCAAAACGAACGCAAAGACGAAAACGGAACGGAACACGGGACGACCCATCCAGCGGAGGAACGATGGCGCACTCTCTGGTTTGTCGGGGTTCAAATCAGCCGTACGCAGGTGGAAATGAATGAACCGAGCGGTATTTCTAGCGGAACATATGCGTAAGCATTACTATCATGTAGTAAAGTGCGGTGGGTGGTCCGTCGTGCTGTTTTCGCGGACACGCAAAGGGATAGAGCGGAACGAACAGAACTGGACGGCTTGCGGGGCTCATGTCGGGATTGCATCCGTAGGAAGCAGAAGTGCGGCGGGTTGTCCATCGTTCCTCGGAAAATTCAAATGGACGAAGAGAGAGAGCGGAGCCAACGGAACGATAAATTGAAATGTTGTCCGTCACGAACTTAGAATGCGGCGGGTGGTCCGTCAAGCTTCAAAACAAGTGACGGAACCAACGGAACGGAATGTTTTGGCGGAACTCACGTTGGAAGTTCGTCCGTCACAAACCAGAAGTGCGGCGGGTGGTCCGTACTAGGTACGACAGTTTCATGCGGACGGAAAGAGAGGCGAAATAGTGACGGAACGGACTGCTGGGGTAAAAATAGAGGAACAAGAGCGGAATCAACGGAACGGAACGTCCGGCGGAACTCACTTTGGGATGTCGTCCGTGACAAACCAGAAGTGCGGCGGGTGGTCCGTTAGGTCGGTGATGACCTTATTTTGCCGCGCCTCGGGATCCGCGTATAGCTGCGCGGCACGTGTCCGGCACTCGTCGCTCGTCTCAGGTGCGAAGTAGCACGACCAACGGTTCCGGTCGTCGCCTGTCGGAACGAAAAAACAAGGCATGGTGCGATCAAAGTCAGCAGCGAATTGTCTGCCGAAACAAGAGCTTGAAAGGACAATTCTGATAAACCTTCGCCACTCACTTAAGCCTCAAAACGTGATGATAAGCGGGAAACCGAGCTTTGTGCGAGCTGCTATTTAATAGGCGTTCATGATCCTCTCACAGAAAGCGCTTCATTGAGTCAAGAGCGACCATTGCAGAGTGTGAGTTTCATCATCGTGGTATTAACTGGTGTCATTGACCGATCAGGGCTGCTTTGAATCTGAGAGGGCGCACATTCGTGCAATATCTCTCGCTAAGCGATTGCTAAGCAAGCCGCGAAGAGCAGACGCTTTGTCTTCGCTAGGCCGCAAACCTGCTTAGAGCCTGAAGGAAAGCGGCAATTTCACTCCGGCACCCGTCGTGATCCGCCCGACATAATCCGCAAACTCGACGATGCACCCCTCTGCACTCGCCAACCTGACTTCCGAATGAAGAAATACCCTCAGACCCGAACTGTGATTGGAATCCTCAAAACTTTTCAATGATTGGGATTGGAACTCTAGGCCCTCACCTCGGCAACCGTCGTGGTCCGCTCGGTCATAGTTCGCGACAACAACAATGCGCCCCTCTGCACTCGCCAACCTGACTTCCGAATGAAGAATACCCCTCACACCCGAACTGTAACCTGAATCCTGAAAAGTCTGGAAAAGCTCAGAACGAAAGCCTGGACCTTTACCTCGGCAACCGTCGTGGTCCGCTCGGTCATAGTCCGCAAACACGACGATGCGCCCCTCTGCAATCATCTTCCCAAACACGCCCTCCGCCGCTTGAATCTGCGCGCCGGTTCCGTAGTGGTACTCTTCCGCGTCGAAGAACTTGAGGTAAAAGAACCTGCCGGCAGATCACGGAGATTTGAGATGGCCGGAATCCTGTCGCAGCCGTTCAACCTTCACGTAAGCAATCCAGTCTGCAATTTTAGTCTCCAGCAGAATGGTCAAGTCGGGACAGGGTGTCGAATGTAGTTTGGGTCAAAGTTGGCGAAAATGGTCAAAAGGAAGGAGTCGCAAGCGTTTGTGATTTAACCTCGAAAGATGAAACGTAAAGACGAGAATTGTGCTGTTCCAAAGCCACTTGCATGATTTGCGGTTTACTTACCTGAGGTTCGGGTCGTTGCAGTCCCGCGGGTGCTGGTGCATCCACAGGTCTCGTTGCACGCGCCGCGTTAGCACCATGTTGTCCTCGTCCGCGCCCACAATCTGCGGGGTTTGTTTTGTGGTTAAAGTCGGTTCACGTGGGTTTGTTTTGGGTTCATGGGTTCAGCATACTAGAGCTCAAGCACTTATCGATTTTAGCTTTAGCGTTGCTGGTGCATCCACAGGTCTCGTTGCACGCGCCGCGTCAAAACCATGGTGTCCTCATCCGCGCCCGCAACCCGCGAAGATCCCGTAGGCGGGTTTAGGTTGCGTCAATCCTAGCCACTCGCAACCCGTTAGATTACGTGTGATTCCTTCAGGTGATGGGGCATTTACCCGCAATAAGCTAGCTCTTTTTCGTCCTCGACAGGCCAGCCAACGTTTGTTCCTCAAACCTGAGCTCTATCTGACACGATCACCGCGCTATCGCGTGAAAGACGTTCATCAGGGAAAGTTCACCGGGTGAAGAAACCGACTCAGGACTGCTTGCTAAAAGTTCCCGGTTTCGTACTTACTCAAGGAAGAAAGGGTCTCGAAGTGGTGGGAACCCAATAAGCTCCTCGTTATGAGGAATCCACTCGGCAATTGTTCGTCAAACCAAAGCTGTATGAATGTGACCAACTTTGTGCTATTGTTTGAAACCGAAGAACGGGCATCTCACACATCTTGAACAAATTGTCTTAACGTCGCCTCAAACTCCGCCCAGAAACGCCACGAACTGCTTAGCTGTGCCTGGTGAAGATCTTATCCAGGGGGAAAACCGCCCCGAAATCGTTGGACGCGATTATGCGCTCTCCACTTCGATACACTCACCCTTTGTCCGTCAATCTTGAGGTCTATCAAGCAACCTACCACTCTAAACTGACAACCGGGCACCGAATGACGGAATCGCCTGCCAAAAGTGGCCGGTGAGATTCTTACCCAGGGGGGAAACGGCCCCGAAATGGTTGGACGCAGCAAAATTGAGCTCTTCATTCGGATTGACTCGAGCACCCTTCGTCCGTCAATTCTAGGCTGTATGTATCACACGATCACTCTGAAGTGGCAACCGAGCACTCCTAGTGAGAATCTCGTCTCCAAACTGCCCGCCAAAAGCGGCCGGTGAGGTTCTTACCCAGGGGGGAAAGGGCCCCGAAATGGTGGGGCGCAGCCCAATAAGCTCATCGGTGCGATCAACCCAGCCCGTGCTTTCCGGGTCAGTCAAGCGGTTCATCCGGAAATCGATCTCGCCCGACCACTGCGACCAAAGGGGCGGGGAGCCGTCTGCTTGTCGCCTGTCGTTGAACCTGAAAAAAACGAAGGGAAAGAAGGTTGAGATGTGTACCGCGAGCTACATGTGTAGAGCTTTTGCGATGGAAGATCACACGGTTACCGTTGGATGGAGAGCCTGAAGAGAGGCAGAGACATGTGTCCAGTATTGTGCAAAGCCGTTCTATCCGGAAGTTGGCGTCCAGAAACTTCCAACCTCAAGTTTCAAGTTGGAAGTATCAATACTGCTTGACCTGGTTAAGCAGTCCCAGCAAGGAGCTCGGTCTTCGCAACACCTGTCTCCTACCGGAAACACGACCAGCTTTTGTTTGTCTCCCGTTTGTCTGGAGGACAGCGAGAGAGTCCTGAATGATCTGAACCGGCTTCCTTAGCAGTACATCTCTTGATCTCCCATGTGCGCAGCGCATTGCGCTACTCCGTAATGCAACTTGACCCCTTTCGGTATCAGCTATGCTCAAGGCAGTGATGCCGAATTAGTGCGACATTTGACGTTATGGACTTTTCTGCAGGTCTGGCATACTCAATGACACGGAGTGTCTGTACTCTTTTGGGACGTTTGGTGCAGAGGAGGAGACAACTCTTGATACTCTGATGAGGAGACTTATGGTCACGACGCCTGTCTTGTACTCAATGGGCTTAAGTGTTTGGTCAACAATTTTGCCCTGAAGGTCATGCCGGAACTTTTCATTTTTTTCGAAAGGTAACCTCACTCGTTAGTATTCCCACTGATTTGCAGGCTTGCTAGTCTGCTTCTTCTCCAACTTCGCAAACAATTCAAAGAAACCGAACATCGAGAAGAAAAGTGGTCACCCCAGCTCTCACCTATTCACACTGTCCAAGTCCTTGCAATCGTCCAGATGCGGCGTCCTTGGTACCGCCTCCCCCAATCCCGCCACGTCATCACTGTACACGTCATCAACGTTGTAGGCTTCCGCCCACGCCGCCAACAAGGCCCTCACTTTCTCCTCTAGCTCCTGCTCTTTCTGACTGGGCCCTGTTTCCGTCTCAGCGGTCCCCTCGTCTTCTGCCGGGGACAGCTGGCGAGCGGGAAGGTCAGTTTCTGCCGGCGACAGCTGGCGGGCTAAGGGGTCTGTTTCGGTGACGTTTTGTGGGGCTTGGAGGGTAACTAGAGCCGCGACTTGTTCCGCGCTGAAGAGCATTTTGGCGCCGTCTGTGGAAGCGATCTCGTAAGAGGAGTTGGTGGCGGCGAGAAGCAACTGGACCTGAACGGGATAAAAAAAAAGTGGTTTGAGAACATGGTCTGGCTAAACCAGATACAGTTAACGGTACAGTGCCATGGTGCCCGTTTGAAAGGTTCTAAGCTGGGTGCAAAAGGCTAGCTGACAGCTGGAACAAGACCTGACCTGATCCTGGGTTTGCCACATCAACTGGGTTCCAGAGTTCACTTGGCACATCAACTTGCATATCGGTTTTAGAGGCCTGCATTGTATGGTGGTGCAACAGCTGGTTTGTTGACCCGCGTTAATCACCAAATTTTTGGCATCAGTATTGGAGTTGCATTGACCGAGCTCAGGTCGGCCCTTAACTTCAAAAGTTCCCCAACGCGCTTCAAAGATTGTCAGCAGACAACTCTCGCGACGCTCAAACCTTTTCTTCATTTCCGCTCAAACCAGCTTTGGACTCGAGCAGAGCGTAACTCTCCAGGGTTGCCGCTTATGGGAGCTTTGAACCCAACAAAACACCTGACCTTTCTTTTGAGGGAGCTTTGTTGGATGCAGCATTAACAAACTCGGGACATTAAAGCTCAGCATTGGCACTGTCAACCCTCACTGATCATATCTGGAAGCTCGCAACATTTTCTATAAAGTAATGTTATCATTCAGTTCCTTACCTGGTCCAGTGTGAACATGCCCCCCTCAGTTGTCCCCTCAGACTCCTTCCAGCCCCCAGCTGGCGGCAAAGTCGAGAACCGCGCCTCAAGGTTCAGAAACAGGAGCGCAGCCAGAGAGACTGCCATGACACATGCTGCCACAGTCAGCGGGTTCATGCCCTTCCCCGCGGCCGGGCAGGATCTAGAGCGGGGCGGAGACAGAAACCCGTTGTTCCGGGAGGGTACTCTTTCTAGCCCCATGCTGCTAGCGGAGCTTCACCCTCCCCCCACAAACAAGTGCTACCGCAGCATTGCAATTGAATTCAAGCTGAGGCCGCTGATTCTCTAACAGTGGATGCAGCTTGTGATTTGCAGGTGCTAGTGTAGAGCTCCGTGCAGCGTGACCTATTAGGCTTACAATTGCATATCTACGCTTTCTGTTAGATCTGGCCAGTGCAAGTTTAAACTCTTCTTCACAGAAGCTGAAACTTGTCCTTAGGCGAATGGTGACATTCAGCAGATTCAGCACATTACATGCGCAAGGCAGAGTAATGTCAGCATTTCCTTATCGATTCTCAGAAAGCTGCTAAGTGCAAGATTGAGTTTACTTCGCTGACAGGATGACAAGGTTCAATGCTTTTAGGCTCGCTCAGACTCCCACAGTGCTGATCGATCCAGAATGATCCAGACTCCAGCAGTCGCCCTGCAGACAATGCTGTGCGATGACTCCAACGCTAAGGCGCTCAGACGTTCCCTCAGCCGCTCGCTGCCTTTGTTGAGAATGATCAGGCGACTGCCAGATAGCCCGCTAACAATTATCTCTTGATTGCAGCGGGGGCTGCCACACAGATCTTGTGATGAGAAATGTAGTAGGAATATGAGAAAAGAACCTGCCATAAGGAACCTGTGCATAGGAAGAGTGGAAAACCTGTAGAATATTATGTGCACACATCATGGCATCATCGGAGACACTCTAATTTACCGTAACACCGTACCTAGGTTCGCACAGGTAGGACCTCCGGTACGCAAAGCAATCCGAGGTGTTTCAGCTGACGGTCTGAGATTCCATGGTGCACGGAATCTTGCTCAAGGAAGTACATGCCGTAGGCTGTAGCTACCATGTGTACGGTAATTGTACTCGTTTTAGCCGGCTGACCAAATCAAACTCGGATACAGCGCGCGCCATCAAGCTATGGCCAAGCTTCGGACCGTCGATCGATAGTCTCCTCATGTATATCCGTCCGATGCTCCTGAACTTTTAAGTTCTGACACGTGCTCTAAACTACTCTACGTCCGGATGTTTCAGTTCAAACCTCGCGCTAGAGCGCGCCGGCGAACCAGGAGCCCGGGCGCGGGCCGCGGCGAGCCGCGCGCGCAATCCAGTGTAAACGTACCTGCCTGAGTAAAACGTAGCTGGCGCAAATAATATATGCGCTCGCTTATCAGACTGCTTCAAAAGTGATGGTGGCCGCTTGCACTAAGGTGAAAACCGGGCAGTTGTGCCGTCGCTGGGTTTGGGTTGAAAATGATTGTATACTACCGTGAAAGATGAAAAGAGTGAAAGTGTGTTGGCAGAGATTCAATATTGGGTCAGCAATGGGTGCGCGAGTCCGATATCAGCTTCTCGAGAGTCTATCACTTGCTTCAATCGCCCCAAGTTTCATTGAAGAAGGCGTAATAGCTGAGTAAGCACGCAGCGACGGTAAAGCACATTTTGACGCTCGAGCATCGCCGCGACAAGAACGTTACAGGGTAATTCTAGGCGACCGGCAAGCAGTATCCTGGTTGTTGCAGTCGCTCTGTGACGTCAATTCAGACGCATCTGAATACGCGCTCTTTGAAGCCTGGGTGCAGAAGAGAGTTCCACCATTTTTCCCTCCTGATAATTGAGATCTGAGCAGTCTTCTGCTCCAGTACCTCGAACCATAGGCCCATGATTGGAGCGCGAGCAACATCCTGTGGTCCCTTGCGTTCAACATCGAGCTATATGCATTGAATTTTTAGCTGGCGCAAATCGAATGCGTCTTCCAGCACCGAAATCAGTGCTCAAGTGTGCATGTCTCGAAATTTTGAAGCCAGACTCCGAGCTGTCATTGGGAATCCAAAATTTGGCGGAGTGTACAAGAGCCTGATCTGAGTTCGATTGACGTGCGACCATTGTGAGCGCTTACCGGCCTTCAAGAAGTTGCGCTAGGCTACTGATTTTCGATCCCTTGAACATATGAAGCGGCTACACTGGATTCTAAAAGCGGAAGAGCAGGCGTGCAATGCTTTATCCGAATTACGCATCTTCTGGAGTTAGAATCTTAGGAGTGTTATACGTGGGCATGTATTCTGGAGCTGGTTATTTGTACAGATCCGAGATGCACCGCGTTTGCTAATGCCGTATGGTGCACGTTGACTTGCGCGTCTATTGTTTCATATATGATCTGACAGCTTGAACCAGAATCCACCTGATTTGGACAGACAAATCTCGGACAGTTAGCAGACATGGATGAATGGATACGAAGTCACATGCGTTGGGCAATTTTAGTCTTCTTTAATGCAAGAGAATCTTCGCACATGTTGCGGAAACGTTTTGGACCAACAGATTGGACTCTTTGTAAAGGGACGCATATGTTGTCCAGATGGGAATGATATAAACATGTTCCGGACACTGTATATATGCTGTCTGTAGGCTGTCCGAAAGAGGTTCAAAACAACTTCGATGGCGATCCGACGCCTTACGGTACGGGTCACACGTGATTTTCGAAAACTGTCCAAGCAAGGTCACCGCTCATTCGGTGGCAAGTCCGTCGAAGGCAAAAATGGGTGCCCTTCGCGAGTATGCAAACTTACATCAGATAGCTGTCTACAACTTTTGTAAACAAGGGCCGATCGCGATCTTACTTGCGCCGCATTCAAATGTGGCAGGAGATGTGCAATCTTAATGATCTGCGCTGTCCTGAACCTTTCAGTGGAGCTCTTGATGGCAATTTGTCGACCATGTCTGCACGTCGTTTCATCCGGATAGAGATCTCATTACCACCAGACCTCAGTAGCTCGACTGTAATCATTACTACAACTGTAGGCCTGAGCTACTTTTAGGGCGACGTGTGTTCCGGAGAGACTTCTACGAATGCTCACGGGGCAAGTTTACTTTGCTTTACCCCGTGCGTGCTTGGCTAGGCGCTTCAAGGTCCAACGAGCGTGAATGGTCAGACAGATATGCCATCCACAGTCTTAACAATAAATCAGAATACCCAATCTGGAACCTGGCCGCCCGGTAGGAAATTATGGACAAGTTTCCCGCGAACAGCTGCGCCGAAAAGAAGCCCACAAAGAGAGGAGATCTCCGATCTACCCAGCTGTTTATCAGCGGCTTTAGAAGCAAGCGCATAGATTGAGGACTAGGCAGCAAGAAGAAGCCCACGAGAGACAAGATAAGGCAGTGGTCGTAGAGCTAGTCTCTCTCAGTACTGCCAGACACTTGGGCCGCCGAAAAATGCTCTACCCTACCAGCAGGGATAATGTTAATGTTCAAAAGTAATAAGCGACCCGAAAACTCTGGGACTTCCGCGCGACTTTACAAAGGTGCTGGCACCATGACAATCGCTGTGACTACGAATGATATGGCTTGGGGTCTTCAACGGGCCCTTTGGCCCTTCAAAAAGATACGGACTCGTGTTGCCCGACTCGAGGTTCTGTTTTTCGATCGAAAGCTGCAAAAATATAGGTACTAGTAAGAGTAGACTGCAGGGAGTGTCGTCTTCTTATCTCCAAGACATTGCTGCCAACAAAACGGAGCATGAAAACGATTTTTCTCGTGCCGCCAAGAAACTCGAAGGGCTGAGAAGGGCGCTCGAATGGAGAAGTAAGGAAAAACTCAGCCGTAGCAGCTCAGTGCACGACGGGGGCCAAAGTTTGTCTCGTCCGTTCGGTATACGGTATGACGGTATTAGGCGCCCATTAGGCGGTGATGCACAGAACGTCCACTGAGGACTTTTAAAACAATTAACTTCTGCATATTTTGCAGTAATTGATCTGGAGGTGGAATCACTTATACTGACGAAGTTGCGAACCTTCGGTTAAGTCCAGTACGAGGTTCAGCAGCGAGTTTCATGTGTACCTAGTTCCGCAGTCGCACTGTACTTGTTCAATTCGGATAACTGCCGTGGAGCCGTGCTCCTATGCTCCGGCCCCTAGAAACCAACATCAACAATAGGATATAGAGAAGGCACGAGACGTCCGCTCAGACGGAGTAGTCACCAAATAACTCCTCGTTATGCATATGTGTCCACACTGGCGCTGGGCCTGCCAGGCAGACGTGCTACTTGCATTGGCACTCTCAACAATAGTCGACGATCAGGAGTCGATGCGCGCGCGCGGCAGCTTCCTAGTCTTCCTTTGTTCCTTCATGCCTAGTTACATAAGACTGTAGCACGTCCCTGGCCCTGAGAATTCGAAGTCCCGGCCCGCTTCAGTGGGCACGAGAGGAATGCCAAGAGAAGATCGAATTCTGTCAACCTAACAGCGAAAGTTCAATATTCGCCTTGCTAACGGCCGCTCAACGTCACGCCCACGTCCGGTCGGACGCTCATTACGGTTGGCTGCGCCTCCCAGCAGTCGGAGTCGGCATGCAATGATTGGGCAGGCGGCCATTATTTCGGCCGTACATCTGCAGCGCGAAAGCTGACATCATAAATGTCCGGGTACTCGGCGTTCCGAACACTTCCGCATATGCCCGAGAAGCTTTTTAAGGGGCGAACTAGAGTGACGGTATCCTCTATGGACCTCGTTTCGGTATGGCTCAGTTCCTGCAGAAAGCAGCAGCCTGAAAGGAACTACCGAAAGGAAAGATTCCTTACCGAGATTCGAATCTTTTCGCCTTTGTACGAAGTTCCACGATCGTTGCAAGTGCCAGCTTAGATTCGCAGGTACGACATTCCAGTTTCAGGAGGATTCAGCACTCGGGAGACTACACCTAGAACGTACACAGGGCCTGCACGGAAAAAGTCAAGCCATTGCACTGCTGGCGCTGCTTCATACCGGCAAAAGTCATAATAGGCGCTCAAGAGTATGACGCGCGGCAAAGGGCTGCCTAGCTAGGCAGCCTACTAGACTTTGAAACAGTTTGAGCAATGGGCCGGGCTCGTCAGCTGGAGACGTAGCTGATCGAATCGTGCTGCTTGAAGCTACATCACGGAAATATCGGCAGCAACAGCAGCTTGCAAATGTCGCCCGCACGACCAGAACGCTGGGACTCCTCGACTCGGAACTATTACTGCCAGCTTGCCAGGGGCCGGCATAATATCTGGATATATTTCATCATCAAAGGAAATACCTGCAACAGTTAGCACCGCCCAGGCCGAAATTGATTCTGCCCTCGACGTATGATCAGCTTCCGCCCCGTTCAAAAATACTTCGCAAGTTGCTGCATTCCAGCACGCAAATTTGTAGGACTGTCAGCTTCTCAAAGCTCGTCACATGATTTCTTGTAACTTGCGCGCTCTCTCAACACTGAAATCGCCCACAAGAGCCAGCAAAGAGGCAGGGCTCAGATCACACTCAGCCCGCCCGTGCCGCCGCCTAGTGCAGCTTCTTGCTTGTCGCGGTTCGGCTCTAGCCTCGAGCTCGCTGCCTGCATTGAGCAAGGCGCCCCTTCACTGATCGAGCTGATCCCAAGAAACTGTCACGTAATTGGTGATCGACAAACGCGATGGCGATGGAGGGCAGTCACATGACCAAGCCAGTGAGCAAGGTGGCTGCTGTGGAAGAGGATGACTTCGAAACGGGGGAGGTGGCCTCGAAGCAATACAGTTCGAACCCACTCGTGGCGTAAGATTTCTCAAGCAGTATTTTCTAGAGGTCTGCAAAGGTTTGGAATCCTTCCCAGCATCCAAATTGATATGTTTACAGTGAAGTACCACTAGCAAATAGTGAGAGGCTCTCCAACCTGAGGAGGTCAGGGTAATTCAGTAAACTTGTGTTGTTCATCAAGGGTTCGAATGGATGAGTGCACAATACGAACTTTCCTTGAGACCTCCTTAGAAGGAATCCTCAGTCTGGGCTGATCTTTGAAAGCTGACTCTGACTCTGCTTTGATCAAGTTACAGTCGGGGCACCATTCAGAACGGAAGATTTTTCTCAAATTGAATCGTTCTATTTCGAAGTGGCCATCAGATGAGATGCTTTCGAGCTGTGCGCCCCAGATTTGCCTTTGCAATCATCTGCCTGTGGTGCTTTTTCTAAACCGCAAGTACAGTTTGTAGACCAAGATTTTTCAGATGTTGCTTGAACAGTCTTGCGTACAGATCAGTTGTGCTGGTAGTTCAAGCTAGGCACGTTAAAGGGCTTGAGACACACTCGTGATGGCACGGCATGTAAAGAAAGACCGCAGGTTTTTGGATGGGGGTTTGAATCGATTGCACTTGCATAGCCCCACATTGAAGGCCTTTCAAAAGAACAGAATGTTGACATTGAAAAGTGACCCCAAAATGCAGTATTCGTCAATTGGTTGATCTCTGCTAAGAATATAGTTGCTTTCGTTTCCGCTTCCCACTGTCTATTGAAGAACCGGAACAAAGGAACAAAGTCAGAATGTTCCTTCGCGGTTTGCCTGAAAATTTTACACCTCTCTGTCAATCTCTAGTTTGGAAGAGCCATTAGCAAGACGACCTCTGTAAGGAACGAAAAGAACCGCTCGCATAGTCTTCTTGAAAGGGAGGTTTGGCTTCTAACCAGGCTGACTTATCAGCCTTTATTCTAGCTGCTTGATGCACCTACAACTGGACTTTTGACCTTGTTACACTTCTGCTTACTACCCACCTCTCATTTTATGAACCAGCGTCTAACCAGCCCTTGACCAATCAGTATTCTGCTGCCCAAAAACCTTTTGTTCCTCTCCCTAACTACGCAGGTTTCCCCAATGGGTCCTGTTTTTTCAAATTGTGGCGCCCAGTCTTTGCCCATCAATTGGCAGGCTCCTCAAACTTTTTTCCTTGACTATTCAATTTCATCTTCGAAAGTACTTTCTTCTTCCTCCTTAACCACTCTTTTTTCTTCCTTAACTACGCAGATCTGTCCAATGGGTCCTCTCCTTTGTGGTACCCGGACTGGGCATGTTCTCAGAGGCCTACTTCATCTTCTCCCCTTAACCATCCTCTCTTTCCTAACCACTCGTTTTTCTTCCTAAACTACGCAGGTTTGTCCAATAGGTTCTGTCCTTTGTGGTGCCTGGACTGGGCATGTTCTCAAAGACCTACTTCACTTCTCCCCGTAACCATCCTCTCCTTCGCTTCCTAACCACTCTTCTTTCTTCCTTAACTACGCAGGTCTGTCCAATGGGTCCTCTCCTTTGTGGTACCCTGACTGGGCATGTTCTCGGTGGCCTACTTCATCTCTTCCCTTAACCACTTTTCTCCCTCTTCCTAACCACTCAGTTTTTTTCGTAACTACGCAGGTTTGTCCAATGGGTCCTCTCCTTTGTGGTACCCGGACTGGGCATGTTCTCAGAGGCCTACTTCATCTTCTCCATTGGCAACGTGACGAGCATCTTCCAAAAGGAGTACCCCAAATGCTGGGGCACTAAGTCGCACCCGCTCTGCAGCTCACGGCTCGTCAACTCCACAACCTATACCCAGGCAAGCACCCAATCTTGAGAAGACTTGCACAATACTGCGCTATGCAGAATGACTTTGTAATTGCAGTTATAAGATCCTATGAAAAGGGCCGAGTCTATACTTGAGGAGCGAAGTTGCTCTATTCTCCAGTTGGGCAGTTCCTGCTTTGGGAATCAAATGTGACCTGCAGAGCTCGAAAAAAGCGTCGTGTTGATAGAAAGATGTAGCCAGGACCGACTTCAAGGCCACTTTCTTTAGTACTGGCGGGGAGGCACAAGTTCAACCTGAGCGCTAATCTTAGAAAGGGACTTTGCAGTTGAGATTCTGATCTCCAAAACGGTGCAACTCTTCAGAGCGCCCATGGGTTTTCATAAGGGGACTTTTCATACGGACCGGATCTCTTCATGTCATTCTTAACACCGTCTTAGAACTGCATTTATTATCTGTAGTGTTGGACCCACGAGGAACTCTATTTTGAATCTCAGAAACTCAACACGGCCTCGCGTCAGGCCAATAAGATGCTAGAAACACTCTAAATACTGGACCATTCTTCAATTCCCACACTTGAGCCTAAACTTGGATGTGACCAGTCCAAGACTTCGTCTGGAACTCGCTGAGGAGAGAAGATGAGAAGATGATTTTCGGAAGAAGAGGATTCGAGTGTCTGATTGTCGTGAGCTGCTATTTGCGAAGCAGAAACTTACCATAGGATTCCGCTTTTATTCATGGCCATTTCAGCCCCTTGGCCAGTAAACTGCACAACGGAAAGTGACCGAAAAGGATTGACTGGTACCTCTTGTCCCCGGTTGTAGACTCCCTGATGCACCAGATCAGGATCCAGATTCAAAACGATCTTACAATGAACTCATGACCAATTCCAACCGAAAAGTTCCCTTTCCACAAACTATTGAAAAGAATTCTTGCTCTGCTATTTTCGGGCTTTCTTCTCATTTCCGCTACTTATTCGAACTCTTGCAAACGAGTAAAAAGATTGAAAGGCAGTTTCTGTAATAGAATCGACCGGAGGCGTACAAGAGAAACGTCCGTTCTTAACCTTGACCCAGCTTTGGGAAAAACACCGACTGCCAAATTTCCTTCCTCATATCTGCCTTTCTCGTAATCCTCCCTTCCTCTACAAACGAGAATCGGTCTTAACAACGGTTCGTGAATCACTCTGCCTCTCTTTCTCGCAGGTTGCCAACCAAAAGCGCTTTCGGCGACAGCAAGCCCCCTTTCTCAGAGACCACATCCGCTCTAAGAATTGATCGACCTCGCTTAGATCAATACCAACTGCAAGTCTCCTTTCTCCGTCTCATTACTCCCTGCCTCTGCTTTAGACGTTCTTAGAAACGGGTCTCGATTTACTCCGCCTCTTCTTCTCGCAGGTTGCGGGCATCATGGCGGGCATGGTCTTTATCGGTTTCTTCGCGGACCGCCTCGGCCGCAAGCGCGGCTCCATTCTGTGCGCGAGTATCATGCTGCTCGGAGCCGTCATGCTCATCGTGTCGGACGGTCCGGACCAGAAGGGCATACTACTCATGTACACCATCTCGCAGGTACGTACCGCTTTGAAGCATCGAAGAAAGGTCGAATGATAAGCCGAAACGATACGACGCAACCGCAATAAGAAGGTCAGGGTTATTTCGGGGAATGGCTTTGGTAGGGGCGTGCAGCAAGTGCTTTTCGGGATAATGGGTTTCTTACCAGTCGAACCGTATTCGGATATCTTTTGAGATTCGTCTTTAATCAAGAGGATGTCTACGTCCTAGCTTGTGACTTTGCAGCGACTTCGACTTCAGAAGAAGTCGTTACAATATTCGCGACGAAAAACTCACGTGCCCCCTTTCATCGGGCTGTCCATTAAGAGAGGCACAATGAGCAGAAGGGCACCGATGCTGAAGGCAGGCGTTACGGGTCACACGAAGCTTTTCTTAAAACCTCAGAGCTGCACATTCAAGTAACTTTTACGCGGAAGGCCTTTGCACACTCTTGCGAAGGATCAGTACGTCTCGAAAGCTGCACAGTCAAGTTCTCTCGAGTCTGCCTTTTCCAGAGAAACCCGTCTTTACTTCAGAACCTCTGACCTCTGGCACAGCTGGTCTTAGATTTGGGCTTGAGGTGGATAAGCCCCGCCGCTTCCACTTCAGGGTTTGTATTGTTTGCTCCGCACTCTTCTAGAAAAGCCCACGTCTACGTCGCATCCTTGTAAGAAACTTCTGGCTGCTACCAGGCTATCTTAAAGACTATCAGTCTCAAATTATAGCTCAAAGCCCTGCTACTTAACCTGGCCTCCAAGGCTGGTTATCGCCCAAGTCTGTTTATTGGACATGTCTCCACTTTCTTGTCGACTCATAACAAAGCATAGTTAACAGCCAAATTTCCTGTGTTTGCAGCTGGTTTTCGGTTTGGGCGTGGGGGGTGAATACCCCGTCGCGTCATCGTCCGCGGCCGAGCGCGCGGAGGCCGACAAGGCGCTGCAGGACCGCCGCGGCGAGACGGTCGTGCTGACGTTTTCCATGCAGGGCGTCGGCAACGTTGCTAACGTCATCGTCCTCATGATTTTGCTGGCGGCGTTCAACCAGAACGGCCCGACATACGATCCCACGGTACGTACCGTGTTTGATGACGGGGGAAAGGTTAACCAAGCCTGGTTAGATATTCGTAAGATGGTCTTGAACCAGACAAAACGGGCTGAGTGATGGCTCGTTAACCAGGTTCGGTTAGGCGCGAAACCTTCCTGTGAGTCAATATTTGTGACTGGGCGGTTCGTACACAGCTCTCAATCTTTACGAAACATTGAGTAGGTTGCTACTCACAAAGACTCAAAATCGTTTACCAAGCCGGATTAGGTTCCGGTTAGACGCTCTCCCACAAAATAAAGCTGTTTATCAGCAGACGTTCTTTAAGGTCTGCATTCGTGAAAAAACTTTTAGCGAAGCTCTCCAAACGTATTTTGACCAGTACTCAAGGATTGCCGGGAAAGCAAACCAACGCACGAGCAACAGCCCCATGCATACTTTTGGGAATCGGCTCCTATGGTCTGTCAACCGGCCTCAAACCGGAATCTAGCTCCGTTTCATCTGGAGTGATGTACTTCGGCTGGGCTCTTTACCGGCACGACCGCGTCCTGTGCTTCGTACTTGTTTGAAAAGACGCGGGTAATTTTGAACCCTTAAGCGCGATTTTCTCTGGAGAGCCAAATTATTTAGGCTTGTTACCGAGCCTGGTTAGCATCCAAACCCTTCTCTACTTTACAGCGCCTAGACTGGGTATGGCGCCTCTCGTTTGCGGTCGGCCTGATTCCGATCTTCATCATGCTCTACATTCGCATCTTCAGGCTCAAGGAATCGTCCATTTGGCAGGGTGAGAAACTGTTCTTCAGAGCACTCCAAGGCTTAGGCCGGTTATCTGTCCGATGCTCAGACTCAAGGCTGGTTGTTCAACTTGGGAAGCAGCAAAACTTTCTCTGATCTCCCTTCCAGCGAAGCGCAAATGGAATCTTTGTTAGAACCCGCTTATCTGCCCGACGACCAGTATCAGGGCTGGTTAGTCAAACCGGGTAGTGAAAAATCGTCCCTGTGCGGGTCTGTTCCGGCGAGCACAGAATTGACCTACAAAATCGCCCGCCCATCTGTCCGATAACCAGACTCAAGGATATTAATTCTAGCCCTGGTTAACCCAACCTGGTTAGCATCAAAACCTCTCTGTGCGTCTTTCTCCCAGCGAAGCACAACAACATGGCGAAAGCGGGGCTGAACGACAGCTTCACGATGCACAAGTTTTCGTTGCTCATGTATCACTATTGGCACCGTCTGCTGGGCACGGCCGTCAGTTGGTACGTGTGGGACATCACCTTCTACGGGAACAAGCTCTTCCAGGTAATCCAAGGTTGTCTGGTTAAGGATTTCTGGCTGTTAACCGTGGCCGGTTACGGGTTTGGTTAGTAGCTGCTTTTGCCAGTTGGTACGTTTGGGACATCATCTTTTCGGAATCAGCGCTTCCAGGTAAACCAAGTTTGTCTGGTTAAGGCTTTCTTGGCTGTTTACCACGGCCGGTTACGGGCTAAACGTTGATTAGTAGCTGCTTTTATGTTCTTACGTGCGGGACATCACCTTTTACGGGAACAAGCTGTTCCAGGTAAACTCGTATTCTTTTAGGCGGTAAACCATACCCGGTTACGGTTTGGTTAGTAGCTGCGTTCATGTCAGTTGGTACCTGTGGAACATCACCTTTTACGGGAACAAGCTGCTCCAGGTAAAAATCATTCGCCAAATCCGGCGCTGTCTGACTGACATGCTGGCTCGCCCCTCAAAGTGGGCGTCGGGGTTTGCCTGACTTCGATTTCAGAACGCACAGGTTTCCGGTCTCAACCAGATTCCTTGAAACCAGGCGCTCTAACCAGCTCGTGATCAGCTTCGCTATTTAACTGAAGCCTGACCAAGCTTGAAGGGTCTTTATCTCATTTGTCGACCTCCTTTTCGTCTGCAAGGCACGGTTATCGAGATCGTTGTGCAGTGGGTCCCCTTAGCTCCATTCGAAGAACGAGCATCCAAACGGAGCCTAACCGGGCTTAGTTAACGATTGATTTCCATGCGGCAACCACTTTTCTATATGCGGGGCACATCTACCAAGTTGCTCAGATATTTCCCCTATTATTTTCTTTCCGGCTGGTGAACGAGCATCTAACCAGAGCCTAACCCAGCTTGTTAGTCGGTTGTTTTCCAATGTTAACCTCGTTCGCGTGTGCAGGGTACCTTCATCAAGATCATCGTGGGTCCCAATGTGGGTCTCCTCACGACTGTGGAGTACACGCTTCTCAACGCAGTCATTGCCCTCGTCGGTTATTACTTCGCCGCGTTTACCATCGATAAGCGCTGGATGGGAAGGACCAGAATGCAGGTGGGCCCTCTAACGAGTTTTTTGCCTTTAACCAAGGATTGTTCTGGGCTGGTTCTGGGCTGGTCTGGAAAGTCGTTTTGTGTCCGTTAAGCAGAATTGAGCGGTAACCAGCCTCGGAACAAGGGTTACTTGTCCGATAACCTCCTAAGAGTCAAGTCTGGTAGTTTGCTAGGTTAGCAGCCATAATTTCCCATGTTAAGATCTTTATTATTCTCAGGATTTCGAAGGGTCTGTTGGGGGAGAGTGTGTCTATAACCTTCCGTTCCGTCACTCCTCGTTTCGTTGGTAGAAGCATATCTCAATGAGCTTACACATGCTTGTTAGACGCTCCTCTTCTCACGTGCTCGGTGCTGTGATTGTTCTAGCTTCGCAACACTAAGCTGTTCTACAGAGCTCCCTTCATAGATACCCGTCAAAACAGCTGAAATTAGTTTTCTTCGATGCAGCTTCTGGCTCGAACATACAAGAACGTTCGCTTTCTGTGGCGCTTTTTGCCATAACGAGTTACTATGAACAGGGAGGGTGGGTTCTTGCGTATGCCGGCATTCGTTGCTAATCGAAGTCGGCAATTTATCGAAACAATTTCTGTACTTGGCTCGTCTCCTGTGCAGATCATGGGCTTTGCCTAAGTTTTCGTGCTGTTTCTCCGCGAAATACCTCGATAATCCGCTCGCCTCTTATGCAGATCATGGGCTTTGCCTGGGTCTTCGTGCTGTTCCTCGCGTGCGCGATATGGTACTCGGACCTCATCAAACCGGCGCACATCCACGTGTTCCAGTTCCTGTACTATATGAGCTCCTTCTGGGGCCAGTGGGGGCCCAACTCAACGACGTGGCTGCTGCCTGGAGAGATCTTTCCGACCGAGACGAGGTAAACCAATTTTGACACTAACCTAACCTCGCGGCCAGATCTTTGCCCGAGAACTGAGACGAGGTAAACCTAATTACCTACATTGACTTAAGTCGGCAACCTGGCTGCCGCCCGCGGAGAGTTTCCCGACTGAGACGAGGTAATCCCAGTTCTGCAAAGTAACCTACTCGTCTTTCTGGCTGCCACCGAAACAATAAGTCAAACCTTGTTCTGCACACTAGCCTCATTCCGAAATTTTGCTACTGCCCGAGGAGATCCTCTCGAGCGAGACGAAGTTTACCTGAGTATGCACACTGACCTAACCCAGCAACTTGGCTGTCAGTGCTCTAGTAGAGCTTCCGAATGGGACGGGGTGGTCTAGTCGGGCACACTGACCTAGTTACTCAACAACTTGGCTGCTGTCCGCGGACATGATCACCCTGCTGAGACAAGGCAAACCCAGTTTTGCACACTAACAGGGCTGTGAGCGGTGGGCGCATACACTAGCATAGGGTGCGTGCGGTTGCAAAAAGCGTGACAATTAAGGTTCGGATCTTGTTCTTCACCAGCGCAACTAACATCATATCGTTCAGAGTCAAGATCTCTCAAAGCAGATGACAATGAAACGTGATTCGTACGTAGATTGAGCGCTTAATCCTTCCGTTGAAACATCGCCCTTTCGCCAGTTCTTCTGTTGTTTCAGATCACGCGGTTCTTTCCTGCTATGAACGACTTCGTTTCTGTTTCAGGGCTTTCACTCACGGCATGGCCGCTGCGACGGGCAAGGCGGGTGCGTTGACGGCGGGGCTCTGGTTCGAGCATCTGTCCAATCAGAGCAGATTCTACGTGTGCGCCATTTGCGGGGCCATTGGTGAGTGGGACGGTCAGTACATAACCGGCCTCTACTTGCGCAAGGCCGATGCGTGCTGGTAATTTGCTTCGTACAAAGCTAGGAACCGCTAGGAAGGAAACTGGGGTTAGTACAAGGTTAACGTTGCCGCCCCTTTGCAGGTCTCTCCTTCACCATCGTCTTCGTGCCGGATATCACCGGCCTCGACCCGCGCGAGGCCGACACGCGCAAATTCTTCCTTAACCACAAGGCCAGGAACCCGAGATTAGCACAAGGTTAACGTTGACCTCCCCTTTGCTGCGCTGCAGGTCTCTCCTTAATCATCTTCTTCGTGCCGGACATGACGGGCCTTTACTTGCGCGAAGCTAACGCGCGCTGGTTCCTGCTTCATCACCATGCTATAAGCCTGGGGTTAGTGCAAGGTTAACGCTGACCTCCCCTTTGCAGGTCTCGTCCTAACCATCGTGTTTGTGCCGGACCTTACGGGCCTCGATTTGCGCGAGGCCGACGCGCGCTGGTTCATGCTGGTGGACGGCAGAAGCAGCGAGTACGTGGGCGAAGCAATCAAACCGCGCCACCTGTCGCTCTGGGAGCGAATCGTCGGGTACGGAAAAGTTTACGACCCGTCGGCGCCCAAACTGGACCTCAAGACGCTCTCGATGGAGAAGAAGCTCGCGCAGAAACTGCAGATTTAGCGCGATCAGGGGCGTGCGCGCGCGCGCATTAGGAAGGTATTGTTTGGGGGGTTCAAGTTACTTATGACGGGTTACGGGCTGGTTAGAAGCTGGTTCTAAGTCCGCTGACCAGAGTCGCACAGTTTTCAGACCTTTACAACGCGGTTATTGTTTCAGAACCTTACTAGAGTTTGGTTACTGAGCTTGGTTATCAGCCAAACCCAGCCGGTAACTTTGCTGCGGTCGTTCTATTACATGAACATGGGCGTAGATGCTTTAAGAGGCAGCTATTTTTCAAGGAAATGCCTGTTGTAGACCGTACCGTGAGATTTGGGTGACTACGAGTTGAGCTCAGGTCTAGCTATCCTTACCGAGCTTGGAAAACCGAAGCCATGAGAGACTTGGGTGCCGTCGTTGATATGCACTCAGTAATCGACGCACTTGGTGATTCTTGATAGCACGACACCGCTTCAAACATACATTGCATTAGACGCCTGTATCTAGCTCCTATATGTTCAGACGTCTATGTATTGACATTGTTGGAATTGCTAGGAGTTCAGAGTTATCATAAGGACGGGCACCGTTTATGTACATCTCCAGTCTCCGTCCTACACATCTACTTCACTTGCACGATCCGGGCTTTTCCGAAAAGAAGATATCAGAACTCCTTCGAACGGAAATGGCCTCAGACGGCGCGCACGTACGACGCGCTGCCGGTTGTTGCACGGCACGGTAACCTAGGGGGATCCCCATCGGGCCGGCTACGTGACCAAAATCTGCACACTTTATAGTAGCCGCTTTAGAGCTGAGTCCTTGGGATCAGTTGATCGAATAAAGAATGATCATTTGCCTGGCTCTATTATATTTGCCTTCCTCTTAATAGAGCCAGGCCGGCTGCAGCAAGGGTCTCCAAAGCTTAAGTTCAGCCCCGGCGCAGTGTCTAAACATCTTAAGATTCTGGATCTTTCTCTGAAGGAATCTGCTCATGATCGTCAGCATCCGTGATGCACAGGCACCATCTGACCGAGTCACGAACTGCAACCGCGCAGCCGCGCAGGTGCCGCGCAGCCGTAAGTTCAAGTTGGTATCATGCCCACTGATGAGCGCTGCATCATTGCCATGGCACGCTAGCTAGCCTGCTCCCCTTATAGTGCAATGATGATGGGCTTTAATTTACACGTGCCCGCTGATCCAAACTTAGATGTTGATTCGAATTTATGATGCTTGCACGGTACGTTAACTAAGTATAAGCTTCAATCCTTGTGAGTGCCTACCTATTTAACTTAATCATTCGTATCATGCGTCTGCTAAACACATGCAGGGGATCATGTGAATGTAACTACCTCTTCTGACTCGATCAGTAATTTTAAGTACGTTATTCACTACCGTAATCATGGTGTACCGGCCGGCGGCCACCGGGCCTGGCCGGGGGGCATGTGTGCATTCGCGGCAAGCTGCGGCAAGCTTGGGGCCAGCATGCAGAAACTTCATACAGATTTTGCACCGACCGTACTTGAAAAACACATACAGTCATGGGCCGGTGAGCATGATCTTCGATCGATAAGTACGTCAAACAGCGCGCCGGGCCGTCGCGGCCCGGCTTGATACCGTACGTCCATGAGCGTACGTACGGGTCCGTGTATGTACGTCATCGGCACTGCAACTGAGCCTGGTCGGACGATATGATGTATATTCTCGACTTCTGGCAAAACTTCCTTGCGTGAAACGGTATCGTTAAAGCTGTTGGTTCAATGGTTGAAGTGACTCATCGCATGCCCGCCGCGCTGCTGGGGAGTTCAGAATGTAAACGATGGTATGACATTGAACCAGAAGTTGTGCATGTACCAGGTAAGGTACATGCAAGGTGGAGGCACTGGCCGTTCCGCCGCTGTGCGCTTCTTCACGAAAGCTCAGACCCCGGGTCCCAACAACTTTGGGCCATCAATCAAACACTGAGTTATCCGTACCGTTCACCTCCGTGTCTGTCAGTGTCTGCACACACTATTGGAAATGAAACCTTACCTCAATCTTGACACAAAACCATCATGAGACATGGTCCCCAAAAATGTCATCTGCCGTCCAAAAGCATGGCGCCTGGCAGTTCTTAGTAGCAAAAACACCTCCAAACGCATGCGCCTCAAAAGCTGATCAACAAAAAGTCTCCACAGCCATCACACGCCTACTTCTTTTCCATGTCATCCTTCTTCTGAACCGCCGCAATCAATCCCTCGGAAACCGAGCCATCCTTTTCCAACTCTGCATCATTTGCGCTTTGTACATCCGTAGTGACAAGATTCGCCCTACTCGATCCGGTCCCCGCACTTCTGTCATTCCCGTTTGAGCCCACTTTTCGAGGCCTCTTAAATATGCCGGGTACGGGCACACCCGCGAGAAAACCTCGCCGATCTCGTTGCTCTACTGGTACACTCGCAGGCCCTGTCTCGCCCGCCGCTGCTCCAAAACGCCCACTGGCACCGCCCACACTCCCCGCCAACGGGGCCTCTCCTTCCCGTTGCGCCGGTTCCGTTTCACTCTTGCGCAGCGTTGCTGCCACCGACTCCCCAACCCGCTCACTCACTCCTTCCTCGCTCGCATTTTTCACTGGTTGACCCGATCCTTCTTTGCTTGGTACTTCCCCCTTGTGCCCACTAACCGTGTTGACAGATTCTTTCGTGACCCCTTTCTCACTCCCTTCTCCCTCCTTGCTTTTCCCAGGCCAGGTAAATCCACCAACCGAATTCAGCCCCTTCCTCTGCTTGTCAATCCTAGCTACCAGTCCCTTCAGTCCCGTTTCCCCCCTCACTTCTTCCAACTCGACCTTTCCCAGGGTCTGAGTCGACCCCTCCTTTTCCAAACCCCCTACGTACCCCTTCTCGTGCGACCCGCCAACCCTACCAGTTATTCGCCCGGTTCCCGCTGTTTCTATGTCCGTTACCGTTTCCGTTTCCGTTTCCCTCTTGTTCCGCCCGCCAATCCGCTCGACAAGACCCTTCACGCTTCCAGCAACCGTACTCCGCTGACCGGACGTCCGGGGCTTTGAGACGCGCGTCCGAAGGTCCGACAAAACCGTTCGTAACCGGGGCAGCTTTTCCCGCAGGTCGGGCAGCTTGGAAAACTGGGGAAAGACGGATCGCCGCTGATTGGCTTCCGCTTCTTCCAGCGCCCGGAGCTCCGCTTCCGCTGTTGCCTGAAACGGAACGGAATGCTAATGTTTGCTTTTGATCCAGTAAGTAACTGCGGCGAAAGAAGAATTCTGGATACGCGCGCTCGTTCCGTTGACAATTGAATGCAGCGAAGAGAAACGAGGCGGCTCAGGTGCGCTCCAATCTCCCCCTCATTCCGCTCCGTTCTCCAACGCTCATCCCGCTCCCACCTCAAACCTTCTCCTTCAAACTCATGGCAACATTGGGAATCCGCTTCGATGTTTCTTTCGCCTTTCTTTGAGGGCCGGTGCGGAGACAACGACGGCTTAAGGCAGTACAAGACAGCATTGCGTTTCGTAGCGTTCACGTGACGAAGCTAAGCATTCAGACTGCTTCCCAGACAAAGAGACTTGTTTCTCCACCCCCCACGGATGGTTGACGGATCCATGCGTAGACATTCAAGAACCCTAAGTTTGCGAAAAGCTCAACACTTACCGCTGCTTCGCGCGCCTGCCTCCGGTCCTAGTCTTTGACCGCGCACTTCGCCAGCTTTGTTTCCGCAGAGGTCACCCGATTTTTTTTTAATGGAAGCAAACACCTATAAACGCAAACTTGCACGATATAGAAGAACCTACTTTGCAAAAGCCCAACACTCACCTCCGCTTCGCGCGCCTGTTTCCGGTCTTGATCCTCTATTGCGCGCTTTGCCAACTCTCGTTCCGCAAAACGACCCGCTCCGTTGCCCCATAACCCAATTGCAGCTTGACAAAGCAAGTGCAAATCTGAGAACTTGCTCATAAGTCACCTCCCACTTCACGCGCCTGTCTCCGATCTTGATCCTCCATCGCGCGCTTTGCCAGCTCGTACCTCGCCAAAGCCACCGGGTTATCAAAAGTGCAAGCCGACTTGTTCGATAGAAAATCATTTTAGGAGCAACCAAAACCCTTAGCAAAAGCCCAACACTTACCTCCGCTTCGCGCGCCTGCTTCCGGTCCTGGTCCTCCATCGCGCGCTTTGCCAGCTCGTATCCCGCGAAGTTCATCGCCCCGAGGGGGGCGATCCAGAAGAAGCGCGGCAGAGCGCCCTTGTAGAGCGCCATGACGCCCTCGTTCTTCAGGATGTGCACAAACGTCGCTCCCATGCTGCTCGCCACGCCTGGCAAAAGCACAAGCTTTTTATTTTCATTTTCTGAACCTGAATGTTTTGCGGTGTTTGAAGATACATATTTCAAGGATTGATAATTTGGTGGTTCGAGTTTTGGAGTCGAGGCAAAAGAGCGCCCCCTTGTAGAGCGCCGTCACGCCCTCGTTCTTCAGAATGTGGACGAACGTCGCTCCCATGCTGCTCGCCACGCCTGGCAAAAGCACGACAGTACGCGTTTCGGAAAACATACTTCAAAGAGTAGGGGTTAGGTAGTTCGGGTTTTGAATGCGTCTGGGTAGAAAGAGCGAATTTCCGTAAAGCGCCAGAACGCCCTCGTTCTTTAGATTGTAAACAAACGTCGCATCCCATGCTGCTAGCCCGCTTGGCACTAACGAAGTCGATTCACTTCAAGCTTTTGGAACCATGTGTTTTGGGGGTGTTTGAAGTTCCATACATCTAGGGTTGGGGGTTCGCAATAGAATGTGAATAAGTTTAGGCAGAAGAGCGCATCCTTAGAGATCGTCATGACACCCTTGTTCTTCAGAATGTGGACGAACGTCGCTCCCATGCTGCTTGCTACGCCTGGCAGAAGCAGACGAGTTTGGGAACAATTCCCTGCGTTTGCAATCGCGTCTTCGACGGGTTGAAATTTCGGTACTTCGGTATGTTATTGGTCCTGATTCTCGCACTCCTCGTCGAAGGCCATCACTGCCTCGCTCTCCAAGATGACAATGTACGTCGGCCTTAAGGAGGATCAAGAGGGGCGTCTTGACAACTGCTAAGGTCTTGAGCTGAGGTGTCGATCGGGTTAGGATTCACTGTGCGCAAGGAAAACGAGATATACGCTCCTTGGAGAGGCCATGACGCCCTGGTTCTCCGGGACTTGTACAAGTTATGCGCCCATGCTAAAAGGAACGCACTTCAGGCTTTTCAGGTTTGTCAGGACGCTATTAGCTGCCGAAGATTCAAAACTCCAAGTTTTGAGAGGCTGATGTTTAGAGTTTCAAAAACAATAGGATTTACGGCAGAGCAGTCCTCTGGCCTCGACTCGTTCTATATCAATGAACTTGCTTCCCTTGCCGGAGTCCCGTTCTGCCACAAATTGGTGCGATACCTACCCGGCTGCGCTGTCATCATCCTCGTCTTGATGACGTCAAAGGGGGTGGTGGTGACGGCAGCAAGGCCCCCGGAGAACCCCCCGACAGCAATCGTTTCCCATGGCTTCAGCTCTCGTCGAATCCCTGCGGGAAAGCAAACCCGATGTTAGTCCGTGTTTGTCTGATGCTTTCAATGAGAAGCGGCTGTTCCTGGTTCTTTCACAGTATGCTTGGCTTACTTTGAAGCCGAATTGACAGCGAAAGTAACTGCTCGCCTGCCTTACCTGATAAGTTACTGAACCGGATCCCTGTGAAGAAGTTGTTCCTGACCAGTACAGTCAGAGCAAGCGAATCGGTGAAACGCAAAAGCTTCGAGTGCGGATTGAATAAACGCAGTGAGCACTCCGCTGTGTGACTCCTCCAATAACAGGACGAACAAGATGGTACGCTTTTCATGTAGATGGAAGAGTACAGATACGGCAGCCAAGAAAGCAGCCTGATTTGCTGTCGCACCTTTCCGTACGCCCTTCTTGATCTGCTCATAGATCATCATCCCAGCCACGTAGAACGGCACTTCTCGGAGAAGCGTCGCGGTCGTTCCACGGAAGAAGCCCGGAAGGCCGTCGCTCCTGAAAGGAAGGAGGGTGAAAGATTGAGATGCCAATCCTAAACCTAAAACCCTACAGCCTCCTCTTTTCTTCAATCCAACTCAGCCTCTAGGAAGTTCCGAAGACCCAGCTTTTCAGGGAAAATAAGGAATACAAATCGAGGCGTGCTACGAGTGTCACGGTTGTTTTACGGAAGAAGCCCGGAGGCCGACGCTCCTAAATGAAAAGTTGGTGAAAGTCTGAGAAACCAAGCTCTGCCTCCTCCTTTCTTTGCTCCAACCCTCAGCCTCTAGAAGATCACGGGGACCCAGACGTTTCAGAAACGGAGAGTCTTAGTGAGGTATACGACTGGGAACACCAACATTCGCATGTCCTATCGTTCAAGGTCATCCAAGGACAGCTAATCAAGCGAAGCAGATACAGTCCAAGAAATTGAGCGAAAGTAAGGTTTGATCTAACCTCTGGGTTTGATGTGAACTTTAAATACACTGTTGACGAATCAGAAAACGAGCGTAAGCACCTCTCGGCAGAGAGGCGATCATTCGTGAGAAGGCCGATGTGTTCGTTCTACAAGACCAGTCTCGTCCTTCGCAATAGATACGCCGAGCAAAGGAGCACATAGATGTACAACCCGCGACCTGGAACAACAAGTCGAAGCTCTGCCCTGACTTTGTCAAACCAAGAACTACTCTGAGCTACGTTTAGACTAACGTCCATATCATCCAAAGTTTGACCCTCGAAATCAAGGCCTCCAGACGCAACTAGACCTGGCGGAAGGAGAACGTGGATTGCACTTTGCAGTCCTAGACCCCCACACCACCTGGTCCTCAAGGCGCGTAACTGGTACTCTCGGCGGATTGACCCGTCAGCCGCTTTCGAAGCCGATCTACAGCATGAAAGCTGCTTTGCTAGGTTGCGAGAAATCCGGCAGTGACATTACCAGACTGGTTCTCGGGCACAAACTACCAAATGGTGTAGGGGATCGAAACTGCAAACTGCAGTCCGCGTTCTCCTCCCATCCGTTCTGACAGCCGCCGTCTGGGAGCTCTCATCGTTTCAGGTCGACAATATGTTTCCGTCCTAGCTTCCTTCTGAGTCTTTTTCACACAGCCTCTGCAGAAGAACCATGGTGAACAGCCTCCAAACGCGATAAGTAGCTGACCTGTACGTGCCGATCGCAGCTGCCTGCCAGTTGTCGTAGAGCCCCGCCTGGCACCGCTGCTTGATCACCTCGCAGGGGATGCGCAGCGCAGTGCCCATGAACGTGCTCGTAAACGACGCCAACGACTGCACCTGAGCAGGAGAGTGGAAGACGTGGGTTTGAGAGCATGTCGAGATATTCAGGTTTCTCTGACTTTGTTTTCTCCTTTTATTTCTCACGGACGCCAGCAGCGCACCTGGAGATGAGAGATGCCGTAGAGAGCTGCGTATGGAAAGAACGAGACTTCATCACAGGTGGTTTGTGTACCTCTAAAGGTTTTGAAAATGACGCCAACGACTGCACCTGAGCAGGTACAAGAAGACGTGCTGTTGCGACTTCACAAAAGCTTCAATGCAACGGTTATTAAAAGCGTGCCTTTTCCTACGGAGAACCCTCCATACACCTTGGGAGTGGATAAGGGCCGTGCAAATTAAGGAATGTGGTCGTAAACGAGGCCAACGATTGCACCTAAGCAGTAAAGCGAGCGACATGGTGTTGAGAACCTGTGATCCGGACTCGTCGGGCAACGCGTACATATCTTCCCCGTGTATCAAGACATGTGCATTCAATCGTTTTGGGCTCAACGTTCATCAGGTTTCTCGTCTCCTACGTTCATCGTCCATCGCCGTTTTCCAACAAACTAAGGATCATAAACCACATGTGGTGACACTTCCGAAGATCTTCGCATCGCCCTCTCGTTCTGGTGTTCGAGAAAAGGTTCACGTCGCTTCTGGACCAAACGCACCGTTGCCTTTCACGAGCATTACCGTTGCACCCTCCGAGGATTCCGGCATCGCCAGAACGTTCTGGTGTTCACATTCTGGAACTTTTGAGACTTGAAACCATTTCACATGTTCACGTGACCTACCTGCATTTCCGGAATGTCCGGGGCCACGTTTTTCAGCACCGCCTTGCTCGCCTCCAGCATGCCCGTCCGAAGGCCCTGCCTGCAGAGTGCATTCAACACAATCAGTTCGACCCTTCTTGATCCTGAAAAGGATTCTCCTCTGCTTTCGCTCTTGTCCGAGCACGTTCCACCTCCCACATCGTTTGCGTCATATTTCTCAACCGTTCCACTCAACGCCCTGTCAACGGATGACCTCTGCAGTACATTCCTAGCACCAAAACACTACCCGAGCCCCAAGCAATAAAACTGCATCGCTAAGCAAACATTTCTCCCGTCTCAAAGTTAATCTCTAACCTTTTTGCACTCGGCCGAGTATCCCTACCGCACCTGTGAGCCCAATAAACGACCTGGTGTCAAGGGACTCACCCCGCAAACTGGCCCGCAATCGCTGGCACCGCCCCTCGGTACAGCCCCCGGGCGCCAATCTCGGGGAGCTGTTGGACCAGGTCTCGCAGAGACATGGTTGATGCTTGCACTCTCGTCTGGAAACCCAAGTCGTTCATCGTTAATCATCGTCGGTTACGAGTAAAGACAGGCGTCAGCAGAAGCAAGTCCTGACCTAAAGTTTACCGTGACCATAGGGAACAGATCTAGATCTCGACCGGGTCCGACGCGCCAGACCATCAGGGATTCCAGAATTATTTTTGGGCGGCACAAATACAAAACTGTACTCCGTACAAAAACTGAAAGCTGGACGCGCGTTCAAAACCCGAGCTTAAGCTATTGGGTATGACAAGCCTGTCAGAGAAGCTCCTGACCCGAAAAATCACGGGATGAAGCAAGCTGACTGCAAGTCTTTGCTATCAGATACTTCTGGCGAGCTCGACAGCTGGAAGGTGGAGTCTGGAAGTAGAAAGTTGCAAACGACCACCTTCCTCGTGTCGACTGGCTGCAGAAGAAAGTAAGGACTGCGCATAATCGAGGCCTCTACGTGTCGGTCTGGAAACCTCCTGAATCGAAAATCGCAACTAACTTCGAGCCTTTCATCTCAACTGTATCTGGAATAGCCAGGAAATGAGATACCTGCGTTTTAGACACGGCCCACCTTCATAGTGTCGACTGGATGTAGAAAGAAAGTTGGGATCGCACAAGCAAGGCCTCCCGCCAGAGCCGATTTCAGCACGCTTCCAGTGGCAACAGCAGGGGCATAGAGGGGAACCACGGTAGCCGCCTCAAACCACACGGTGCTGCACGAAAGAAGTTTTGGTGTTTGGCATTTGCATTTCGTCTCTGTTCCAATCTTCTTCTGCTAAATGTTGCTAGCATGTCTCGTCGGAAGTCCACTCTTCAATTCGACACGCTCCCAGTGACAACAGCGGGGGCGTAGAAGGGACCCACAGTGGCCGCCTCAAACCACACGGTGCTGCACGAGAAAAGTTTTGGTAATTGGCGTTTGCTTTGTCTTTATTCCCATCGGTTTCTGCTAAATCTTGCTAGCATGT
Source organism: Klebsormidium nitens (assembly GCA_000708835.1). Taxonomy (NCBI): domain Eukaryota; kingdom Viridiplantae; phylum Streptophyta; class Klebsormidiophyceae; order Klebsormidiales; family Klebsormidiaceae; genus Klebsormidium; species Klebsormidium nitens. Next base: position 77,939 of record DF237033.1, read on the forward strand.
CTTTCGGAAGTCCACTCTTGTGGATTTGAAACGCTCCAAGTGGCAACCGCGGGGGCGTAGAGGGGAACCACAGTTGCCGCCTCAAACCACACGGTGCTGCACGGGAGATTTTTTGCTATTTGGCGTTTGCTTTGTCTTGTTTCCATCGGATTCTGTTGACTTTTGCTAGCACGTCTCTTCGGGAGTCCACTGTTGACGCTCCCAGTGCCAACAGCGGGGGCGTAGAAAGGAAACCACAGTAGCCGCCTCAAACCACACGGTGCTGCACGATAGAAGTTTGGGTGTTTGGCATTTGCTTGTCGTCTTTGTTCCGATCGATTTCTGTTGTGTTTTGCTGGGAAGTCTCGTTGGAAGTCCACTCTTGACTTTGAAACGCTCCCAGTGACAACAGCGCGGGCGTAGAGGGGAACCACAGTAGCCGCGTCAAACCACACGGTGCTGCAAAGAAAGATCCCTTCGGTATGTATCGTCTCCTGATTTTGTTTGATCCTTTTCTGTTGCCTTCTTCTGAGTTTTCACCGTGACCTTAAGAAGCTCCCCTTAGCTACAGCAAGGGCGAAGAGAGAAGCCACAGCGGCCGCCTCGAACCACACGGTACTGCAAAAGAAACATATATTCGGCCTCTGGTGTATTCTCTTTGTCTTTGATCCTTTTCTGTTGCGTTTTGCGAGCGGATTTTTCTGAAACTCCACCGTAACCCTCAGAAACTCCCCGTAGCGACAGCAGGGGCGTGAAGAAGTAGTACCGTGGCCGACTCTAAGCACACGGTACTAAAAGGAAGAACATTGGATTGATAGCATTTGCTCGTCAAAGGTGTATCCTTCTCGGTTGCTTTTTGCTAACGGGTCTTTCTAGCTTTCCGCTTTAATGGAAAGATGTCAGGCGCGAAGCAGGTGGCGCAGCCCATGCATGACAGCCACAACAAAATACTTTGCAGGCGCCAGCCGACGATCCGGGTGATGTCCTACTGTTTCCTTTGCTACTCCTACCGAGCACGTTCAACTTAGACAGCAAATCAAAGGAGCTGGAGTACTGCTCGCGCACCTGGTAAGGGGTTCGAGACGCCTGAGTAAGTGGCGGACTCTTCGAGAACATCCTACGAAACGTTCTAGACACTCCGTATTGAGCCCAAAAGAAGGAAAGGCGCTGACCTCGGGTGATCTCTTAGGCGTTCGGGGGGCAGCAACAGCAGGAAGTTCCGGAACTGTCCATAAGCTATCTGGCCGTCGGCTTCTCCCGTCAAAAAGCGCATCTGCAAAATGGACTGACATTCTCAGGACAACCTTCTTCGCTGTAAAGCCAGCTACATTATCTTCTGCGATAGGTTATGACCCGCTTTCGGACGATGCTGGAGTACGAGTACGTGCTGGCAAGCTTGGAACGGGTACCCTTTCGCGGGGTTCGAATCACGTTCTAACAATTCAAACGAAGGCGACAAAGCATTCTTCTGAGCACACCATTGCAGGCTCTGTCGACCGGATATACCCCACGTCAGCATCTTCAAAGAGCTCTCCACAGAACGAGACTCCTAATATGTCTTCAACCCAATGCACAAAAAATATAAAACTCTCACTAGAGCATATCTGCTCCGGTCCATCTTTGGCAACCGGTTACGTTGCAGGCTTGCCTTGACGTGAATCCGTCTCAGTCCCCCGATAACTCTTACACCGGGCAAGATGCTGGAATCGGGCAACTTTCTTAAAGGTAGAACTCACCATAGCGTTTATGTTGCGGTCTGTCGTTGGCAGCCCGTGGCGCTGCAGGCTCGCCTTGATGTGGCTCCAACTCAGCATTCCAAAAAGCCCTAACCAAACGACACTCCCGAAGTTGCAATGATTATAGCCCCTAAAAGGTAAACCTCTCAACGTCGCATCTATCTTCCAGTCTGTCGTTGGCAGCCCTTCTCTGTGAAGGCTCGCCTTGATGTGTCTGCATCTCAGCATCCCAAAAAACTCGCAAAAGACTCCCCAAAAACTTGAGCACCAAAGCCCCAAACGATATGATCCTCACCATAGCGTTTATGTTCCGGTCTGTCGTCGGCAGCCCATTGCGTTGCAGGCTCGCTTTGATCTGGCTCCGCTGCAGCGTTCCTGCCGAGTTCAAGTCAAGCGAGTTGTATGCCCGCAGAATCGCTGGTTCCCGCTCGTCCATCAGCGCTGAGAACTCCTCCCACGTGAAGGACTTTGCAAAGAGGCCGCGCCGGACTTTGTGCAAGAACTTGCGCGCATACTCCTGGAGAGGAGGAGAAACTCCAGTTGTGAATCTGGTCCACAACGGACGTGGAATTTAGCACATGAAATTGGGTTTTAGTCGTCCATCAGCGCCAAAACTTCTCCCACATGAAGGACTTTGCAGCGAGGCTGCGCCTGACTTTGTAAAAGTGCCAGACTTTGTAAAAGTGCACAATGATCTGCACGCATGCTTCTGGAGAGATGGACAACACCAATCTGAAACTTTTTCTGGCATGCAGACAAATGTTCCAAAGTGTTGGAAAACTTTGTGGGACGAAAGGCGGACTTTAAGCACTCACTTTCAAACGTGCGCCTTAGTTGGATCCTATCAATCAACTGCTATATGCAGGGTAAAGAAAGCAGTTCCTGTATCGCTGACGTAACTGGGCAAGAAGAAGACAAGGGTTACGACTTAGGTGGGAGGAAACAAGTCCGCCTATTAACACTTCCGAGAGATCGAGCAGCTTACCTGAGGAAGCCGTCGACGCCGCATGGCTGCCTCAAGGTCTTCAAGCGTGACGTTCCCATCGCGGTCCGCGTCTAGTTCCTCAAAAAGGCGGCGGCCTGGTAGGGAACCAAACTCCGGGGTCAATGAGGTTGACTAAAACGGGTCTAATAGCGGATTCGATAACGGGTTTGCTGACGGGTTTAACCGGTTTGGCAGAGTTATCTCTCGATGCAATTAGAGTAAGACCAAGGGACCAAATTGGCATGTAATGGGGACTAAGGGAAACTACATTGATTTGAGAGCGGTTTTGTCCATTCACCGATTGTGATAGCTAAGCAGGCGTGCAGGTTAGTATGATAATTCTGATCCCGTTCGATATTTCATCCGGGAAAGGCCAAACGGGGTTGCTGCTTGTGGACGAGGGGGCGGTAAGCACACCCTTCAAAGCAAGAAGATAATTCAAAGAGAGTGGAAAATGCAGGATTGAAACCCTCGCTGAAGAAACAGCGAATGGCCACAGGTTTCGAAAATGTGGAGCTTGTGGATGCATGGATGAGGGAGAGGCGTCGATCAGAATCAGGGTGCGATTCGCCCTTCTGAAGAACTTGGTGTGCTTGGCAACCTCAGAAGGCACCAGGGAAAAACGAAGTGACATTGAAGCCCTCCAGTGGCAAACCTGATAGTGAAAGAAAAGTATTGTCTGAGGAACAATAATGACAGCAGACTAGAAAACAAAGCACAAGAGCCCGACTCTCACCCTCCGCTTCAGTGTACCGGTAGAACTCCTGCACCGACGACAGCTTCCGGCGGTCCGGATACGCCGTCTTCCGCAACGGCGGCAGATTGTCCATTACATTCGACGAGATTCCAGCCACCGCCAGTTTGACCGAATCCAAAACTGCCTCCGTTTGGCCAAGCAGCTGACTGGCCGTGCCAACCCCCCCCTCGGAGGGCTGCGCTTTCCCCCCCACCGGCGGGCTGACTGTCGCACCCCCCTCGGGGAGCTGTGATTTTGCCCCCCCTCGTGACTGCTCTGCTTTTGGGGGGAGTTTCGACGGAGAGGGAAGGGATGCTTTTTGCGGAGAAGTGGATGGGGGGGGGTCGGTTTGGCTAAGCTGAGATCGCGAGCTGGTATTTGAGGAAGATTTAGAGTCCTGGTTCATGGGGTTGCTGTTTGAGGCGGCCCAAACCAGGGGGTTAGCGGAGATCCTGGCGGTTTGCAAGAGATTCGGTGGTTCGATAGACACGGATGGAAAGTCCGGTAGTTGCACCCCAAAGAAGGAGAATCTGCGTGCGCCAGCCTTTTCCTCTGTGGAAGAAGACCTTTCTTCCATTGCACCTTTCCGGAGATTGAAGTCTCCCCCAGCAGTCCAGTTCACAAAGGTGACTCCTCGTTGCATCCGCGGGTCATCGAGCTGGTCGGCTAACAGTGCGAGCGGGTTAGAGAGCGGGTTAGCGAACGGGTTAGCGAGCGAGGAAGGCAGCGGCCAATGAAAACCCTGGCCATGCTTGCTGTTGCTATTCGAGCCCCTTCCGTCTTCTGCTCCCTTTGTAAGGTTATTTCCCTTTCCCCCCATTCTTCTGCTCCTTCGCAACTAAGCCCTGCAGAACGTGTTGAGCGACCTGCAACCCAAAGGAAACACGTCATTACTTTTTTGGTGACTCCTAACTACTAGTAAGTCAACCACTGTCCATTCGCTTCTCTTCTTAGACAGTAGAATCCCCTCCCAGAGACCTCTCTTTCAGCGACCAATGTGCTCTGGTTGGTATTCCCAAAATTTCTGGTCTCTCTCTGACTTCCTGGATGCTTGGGTATGGGAATCCGACCAACATCATCTTCGTGCCGATATGCACTGAAGGCACCCAGCAAAGCTCTGGTTGCAGCGCCATGTTCCAAGCAATTCAATTCATTATTCAATATGTAATTCAATATGTAACTTGTTCAAGAGACTGTAGTGTCTGCTAATTCTCAGGCGATCGTCCTGACAACTGCAAAGCGAGCCTCCTTGGGCAACCAAACATCAGCATCGCAGTAGTGAAACAGATGTGATGTCATTTGAGCCTTATCAAGTCGTAACAAAGTGCTTTGCTGATGTCAGCCCCAGAGATTAATGTGGTGCTCTTGCCAAGAGCTCTGGACTGTCTGATATGCATTCCCCTTCTTACGCATATCATCAGCACAACTAAGCAAGAAGTATCATGCTTGTGCAGGTTGCCAGAAAAGACCTGTTTGGAGGATACTGAGACTGTGTGCACGAACTTCCATCTCTACAGTACAAAAGTTGACTGCCACATAAAGTGTGCCCACTGTTTTCGCAATGACTCTCTTGGAAATCTTTGTAGGTATACTGAGCCCCAAAACAGAAGACGTGCACGTCAACCAATCGTCCATACCGTCAGCGGAGCATTTACTTCAGCAAGGTCCTGTGTGCCTGCTCATCCAAATATTTCTAGGATGGTTAAATAAGTTCGCCTTATATCAGAGTTGAAATTGGAACCAAAAGTATAAAGCTGGACCCAAACAATCACGCGCCCTGGGTTCGTGCCCAAACTAAAACCTTACTAGCCCCGCCTATCCCGAGCAAGATGTCTTGCTATATCTTGAGCTCTATTATAACTCACCAAGACCGGTGCTTATTTGCAAAGGTGCTTTGACAGCATGCGACTTGCAGCTTCACCCAATTCAATTGTTCGTGCAAACAACAAAGTCAAGGAAGACGCACTAACCTTCTCAAAGTCTCAGCCCAAAGGACTCACCTGTTAGTCAAGTGTTTCCATCAATGCAGTCCCCCTCAATTTCCTTCAAACTCAAAGCCCTGAATTGGTCTGATAACCGACTTGTATGTACGCCACAGAGAAGATAGAAATGCTATCATCGAGCATGCTGGTCTCGCAAACAGTAAATTCTTCAGCCTGCTCTGCAAGGAGAGCAAGCAAACTGGAGAGAGAAGGTACCCTTGGTCGCTCTGTGATATTAGGAAGAAGTGTCCGCTGCCACTCGCAACAGGTAGTCCAATGCGGCAATGCCAATGCCAATGCCAATGGCAAGGGCGCATTCGAGTCTCTGGATTTGACGAGGGTAGTCTCGATTTTATGTTGAGTCACGGCTATGTTGAGTTAGGTCATGCCCGGGGGACGGGTGGGGTTGGTTTGGGGGTTTAAGGGTGGGCACGGGTACAGAGCATGTTAACCTTAGGTTTAGGTTTTTGGTTTGTTTGTGCCCGGGGTACTGATCTAAATCATACACCAAACTCAACATAAAATCGAGACTTATTTTGACAAGGACGTAAGGTGGTGATTGTCACGTGACCACTCCGGTATCCCTATATCTGAGTGGATAATCTCGAGTTTATGTTGAGTTTAATAGGTCTATGTTGAGTTAAATCAAGTCCCCGGTCTCAAACAAACAAGAAACCTAAACCCACAGTTAACATGCTCCCCACCCGTACACTTCCTAAACCCCCAAAGCAACCCCATCCGTCCCCCGGGCATGATCCAACATGCACCTATAAACCTCAACATAAAGTCGAGACTAACGTGACGGTACTCAAGTCGAACTTAAAGTCGAAAGTTGGAAATTGAATGGCTCCATGGACTCGGAGTGGACTCTGGAGTCTGGACTCAGGAGTTGCCACGCAAAGTTTCAGACAGTCAGCTGCATTATGCGCTGGCGGTTCTAGGCATCATCAGATTCATCTGCTCCTCGGTGGCAGATCCATTGCAGAATCTGAGAAGGGAAGGGCTTCGGCAGGGCTGCGAGCTGGGCTTGCACACCCCGTAATTTTTTCGCCAAGAAACAACGCGCAGGAGGTCCGAGACCTTCTTTAACGTCAACAACATTGTATCAGTTCTGGGCTTTAGTCCATCCGGGGAGGCCCCTCTCTCGTTAGATCTCGCCACTGCAGAGGGCGTAGGGCGGTACATTTGCTAGATCTAGCGGGCCCCCTGGAAATGCTGGACAATGAAGTATTCAAAGTATCTTCCTTCCAGAGTGGGGAATGTCAAGTGGAACATGGTCGTGCCTGTAGTAATCTCCCTGATCTTTCTGATGATCCTGTGGCAGCAATTGGTACGTCGGTCCTCTCCAGACTCCTCCCTGCTGATGCGCTCAATTCCTCAGTCATACTATGTACCCACTGTTGCAAGAGATCTGCGCTTTCCCCCGGCCCGCAGCCGGGCTTTCCGCTGTAGCGATGCTCAAAGGGTTGGCCAAGCTGCCACCTGGCGCGCGTTGCTCGACTCTCAGGAAGTCTCGGTCAACTGCGCAGACTCCGTATACCTGGGCTTTGTGCGGGAGTTTCTGCAGGAGCAAGCGCCGGTGCTGATAAACGTGGGGGCAAACAAGGGGTACGGCATTATGCAATGGCTGATTGCATTTGACGGCAGTTTTGGGTTCAGTCTCAAGGACGCATATACTATGTATGAAAGCAGGTTCAAGGGGCAGCCGCGGTTATGCGGCGTGTGCCAAGATTGTGAGGAGGTGCCTCGCTCCTTGTCCCTCCTTTCCCACTCTGGTGTGAACTCCACTGCGACTTTGATTCGGAAACCTGTCATCTATGCGTTTGAGCCGGCCGTCAACAATTCATTGGTGCTAAAGGCACTCAAAGACATGATACAGTATCCAAGTGTGGAGATCATTCGCGCCGCAGCTTCCAACGTCACAGGGAAGATGTACTTCACAAATTGTGCAGCGGGCCAGGAAACATGCCGGCTCGTTGCGGGTGCTGGCAAGGGTACCACAGTGATTGATGCGACAACCATCGACAGGTTCTTGCAGACGCGAAATATCCAGAAGGTGGACATATTGAAGATCGATGCAGAAGGGTGAGATCCTGCTCAATCATTCAAGGCCCTTTTTGTCAGTTGATTGTAGTGTCTGTTCAGGATTGTCCCGGCATTGCTCTTGGTGGACTTATGCAAACGAAGTCGGTTGACCAGGGGCTGTGAGACAGCAGAGCGATTCTGAAGGTGTTTCCGTCTTCATATCACTTTCATACCAAAACTCTCAAAAAGTCTCATTTCCCCTCCGCAAATGCATCTGTAGATACAAAGCAGACAAGATGTGTGGCCAGACTGTCACAAACAAAATGAGTCCCTGGTTTTCTTCTTTGTTCAATGTAAACAAGGTCTCTGTGTTTCCTGTAGCTATGATCCATTGGTCTTGCAAGGCGCCCAATCGGCACTGGCGCTGCATAAGATACGGGTTCTTGAATTTGAGTATCATGAGATCGAGCAGTGGGGGGCATGGAGACGGGGTTCTTCTTCCTTGGAGGAGGTGACTGCCTGGTTGGATGACCTTGGGTACGACTGCTACTTGGAGAGTGCTATGAATAAAGTGACCAAAACAGGTGCGACGCTGCAATTTGACCTTGTAAGGCTTACAGGATGCTGGGATTCCCGCTTAGAAATCAGAAAGTGGTCCAACGTAGCTTGTGTCCTACGAGAGGAGCTCGAAATGAGCATGATGTTCTTCAAGGCAAGTCGTTGGTTAGACCTATATATCTGACTCAGCGGGAATATTTATCGCCCCTTTTTATTTGTGGAACTTAGTCTGTTGACAGAATATTGACGCCAAACTTTGAGGCGATCGATAATAGCCTAGCGAGGCTGCAGTGAAGAAGGATAAGATCGTCCACTGCAAGTGGGCGGCCCAATACTGGACCGTGAAATAATCGCTGAAGCTGTCTAGTGTGCGACCGCTGGTAGCCTGTGACTAACACTTGACATTGAACCATATTTCCTTATTGTTACTGACTAACTTAACCTTTGAGGTCATTCATTCTAGATGTACTGTCGAGGTCACAGTCCCGGCCAGATATTCAATCGACGTGTGTGTAAGAACTTTGACGCCAAATTGTGGTTTGTTAAAGATTTGCTTGACTTCTCCGGCTCCATTCTGCCAGCTAGTCTGTGTCATGCCAGCTTGCACGACGTCGTTACAGCGCCGGCCAGGTCTTGGCCGGGATGTATCCTAGCCTGATGTACACCGTACGCCTGCTGCCGGGCAGATACGTGCACTCGCGTCGTGCCGGCGCCTTCAATAAATGACAAACTTCATTGCGAATATATATTGTACGCGTGATCCCGGTGCATGCATTGCTAGTATATATGTCGGACTTAACGCAGGGCGATCGACTCGGTTCAATCAATTATGAATTGTTACGGTATTGTTGTGCAACAATTGAACGTTGTTCTAGCGAGGCTAGAGAACCTCAGTATTGAATCATGGAGCTAGAACTTCAACGGTGACAAATCTCGATCATGCTCATGCAAGCTCGCGATTCGATCGTTGCACCCCCTGGCATTGTTGCGCATTCAACAGTTGGGTTAATTATGGTTGGGTTACACTGACCATATCTACTAGCTGCATACCGTCGATCTGCTGCGTTTCCTCTATATCAAGGGCCTGGCATCATTTCCGACTACGGTACGTGGGTTCAATATATGATCGGCTGTATATACATAGCTGGCTACTATGAGGACGTGCGTACGTTATAGCTCGCGCCAGCTTTTGCCGTCGACATTCAGATAATCAAACAACAAGACCCTTTGCCATAAACTCCGCCGTTCTGTTCATAGGAGATCATTGGTTGAACCTTCTTTCACGGCACGACAAAGCGTCATTCAATGACTGCTTATACAAGATTGCTCAGTCAACAATGCATGTGACTTGATTAGGTAGGCTCCTCAAAGTGGACCTTACGTTGCGATTAATGAGCTTCCGCGACTAGATGTTTGTAGGGTCTGATGTCACGGATTCATGCCGGAAGGCTAGATTATGAACTATGGCGGGCCGCTGTTGAACTGAGTTCGGCAGTCAGATTCAGTACAAATGTGTTACCTTTACCGCGGGTGTCTACACTGCTCGACATAATCGTCCTTCCGCTACTGTGAATACCAGTATAATGCAAGAACCGCAGATGTGCGGCTCAGGTTGCACCTTCCATTTTCCGAAACCCGGTATTAATAATCTTACAATGCTCTGATTCTACTTTACACTTTGCTGTCGTCGACCATGCGGAGCTCCCCGCTGTTCACCCGTTGCAGAAGCATCGGGCTCGTCTCGCCATCCTCCTTGGCATCCCCGGCGTTTATAACCCGTTTGATCGCATTCGTCGCAGCGGCCCGGATGACGCTCTCCGGTTGGAGCTTGCTTTTGCCCCCGTACTCTAGCGCCCAGCTGTACCCCAGCATTCCGGCGATCGCCAGCACGATTCCGCCCACGTTCTTGAGGCTCATGGCCTGGTGGAACACCGCCCAGCCGAGAAAGAGAATCAGGACCGTCTTGATGTGACCGACGACCTGCACGGGCATGAGTTCGAGGATGAGGTACAGAACCCCATTGCGGAGAGATTGACAGCTAGAAAAATCAGGTCGGTCTTGATGTGACCAGCAATTTGATGTGACCAGCAACCTGAGACGGGGATGAGTTCGAAGACTGAGAACAAAACGCCGTTCCACAGAGAGCGGACGGAAAGCTCACGACGGTCTTGATGTGACCGACGACCTGCACGGAAGTACATTCAAAAGGATCAGATGACGCTCATGATGTGGCCGAGAAGACAAGACGCCTTGCGAAGGTAGCAACAGAAGAGTTACAATGGTTCTGATGTGACTGACAACCTGCACGGGAATGTTTGAGTATAGCCGCCCAGCCGACCTACCGTACCGACGACGAGACAAGAAGAACGCGACCGTCCCTTGTTGAGTGACCGACCGACCGCGNGACGGAGGTATGT